>SJYA01001512.1:3048008-3195273 GCA_006410615.1 Neotragus moschatus
CTGACTCCAGTATTCTTGCCTTGAAAATGCTATGGACAGTGGAGCCTGGTGAGCTCCATGGGGTCACCCACAAAGAATCAGACACAACTAAGCATGCACACACATTACTATTGTTTTAAGAATTTTTGTTAACTTCTATATGCCATTTAGAGTAATTATATAATTGTATATTTGAGATAATTATGGCTGAAATATATAGTATATTTATCTTCAAGTTTTCTCCATGTACATTTATTTTTTGCATAGACGTAACCAATTATGTTGTGGACTTCTTTAACATATCAATGTATTTGTTTTCCCACATCACTAAAATAATTTAGAAAACATGATTTTTAGTGAGTATATACTATTTCATTTACTTAAAGATTCCTTTATTGCTGAAATCTTCAGTTTCTTCAGAATCTTTCAGTTGTAGCATTATAGGACCAAAGGCATGAAGTTCTTTTATTCTCCTTATTATCAACAAATTCCTTTCAAAAAGGCTGCCCAATTTATTCTTCCTTATAATGTATAGCAGAGGCTAGCTTGTCACACCCTCACCAGCACTTAGTGATAATATTTTTCAAATTTTTCTATTTATTTCCTTTGGTATATTTCTTTAATTACTAGTGAGAGAGAAAAACTTTTTGAGTATTTTTAATTTGTATTTCCTTTGAATTTTGGATCCATATCCTTCATAATTTTTATGATTTATGCTTTCATGTTTTTACTTATTTATTTGTTGACCGCATGTGTGTATGTATATAGATACTATGCATATGTATTTATATATTCAGTCTTTCCAAATGTTTTTATTGGCATTAAAAAAAAATTGACCTAACTTTTTTCACAGTTCATCATCATTTTCCTCTGTGGGTGCTTCCACTGGTTTCATGTTCAATAAGCTCTTTCTCAGAAATTCTTTACCTCTCTGGAATACTTGTCATACTTGTCACTGCCTTCCTAGGCTGGATGCACCAAAGACCAAGGACACAGTTTTACTTACTTGTGCATTCTCAGTACTCACTGATCAGCAGAATGCCTGGAAACATACTAATGTCTAATGACATTTTTGGTAAAAATCCAGAAGCAATGCTATTGTATTATCCTTTAGTTTTTGAAAAATAAGTTGGAATTAATTTAAGAATTAAATAGGTTCTTTAGAAAGCTGTGGTAAACAGAGAGAAGGTCATAGGGTAGAGGTTTGTCAAAATTTTGTTGTGTAAGTCATGAAAACATAATTAAATAGTAGAAAAATCAGAGATAATGTACTTTGAATAAATGGTTTTTACACTTCTCTGGATTTTAATGTAATTTTAGTGATTTTTAAAAAAGGAATATATCTACAATATGATGTTTCTTAGGGAAACTTGCTGTGGTAGGCAGAATTCTGAGATGACCCCGTGGCCCATCCCCTTTCTCCTTCCTCCTGCCAGGTGTCTGTGTCCTGTATGAGAGATATCTAGGGTATGATAGCTGTCATTTTCATGAGTATGTTACATTATATGGCCAAAGTAAGAGAATCTGACAGATGAAATCAAGGTCCCTAATCAGTTTAAAAGAAGGTTTAGGCCTTCACTGAGATCAGATACTTCATTTCCTTTTGGCTTTGGAGAAATGAGCCACTGTGAGTACTCCAGCAGCAAGAAAATGAATTTTGCCAGTCATATCAACTTGGAAGAGGATACTGAGTCTCAGATTGGAATGCAGCCTTAACCAACACCTGGATCACTGTCGTGGAAGAGTCTAAGCAGAGGACCCAGTTAAGCCAGGCTCAGACTCCAGATCCCGTGGAAACTGTGAGATAAAGCTGCTACATTTGTGGTAAGTTGTTCTGCATCAACAGGAAATGAATATGCTTAGAAGAATCTATCAAACACATTAGAAATTTTGTAAACATTTAATGCAAAATTTGACCTTGGGAGGAGGCCGAGAGGAGCAACCCCATGTCCAGGGAGCAGCAGCTGTGAGGGTGCAGGAGGGCCGAGAGGAGCTACTACAGGTTCAAGGTCAGGAGGGACAACTGTGAGGAGATACCCCTCGTCCAAAGTAAGAAGCAGCAGCTGTGCTTTGCTGGAGCCGCCGTGAAGAGATACCCCCTGTCCAAGGTAAGAAAAACCCAACTAAGATGGTAGGTGTGAGAAAGCATCAGAGGGCAGACACACTGAAACCATAATCAGAAAGCTAGCCAATCTGATCACACATGTCTGTGTTAGATAACAGCCTTATCTAACTCAATGAAACTAAGCCATGCCTTGTGGGGCCACCCAAGCTGAAGGGTCATGGTGGAGGGGTCTGACAAAATGTGGTCCACTGGAGAAGGGAATGGCAAACCACTTCAGTATTATTGCCTTGAGAACCCCTTGAACAGTATGAAAAGGCAAAATGATAGGATACTGAAAGGGGNAAAAAGCAGAGTGAAAATTCCTGCTTTAAGAATGTAATTGTAGCTTCTATGCTGAATCTCTAGAAAAGGTCTAAGTCTGAAACCAAGCGACATCTGTGAAGTTGGATAAAAAATCTAATTCATGAGCTACGGGGCAAATATCATGAGGTAGAAAAAAGTTAATGTAAATCTGCAAATTTTTAGAGCTAATAAGTCTATACTATTGGAAAAATTCAATCGCATGCTCATTACACTGCCCTATGCTTTCATTTCCTGCCTGGGACTGGAAATTATTCTCGTTAAACAGAGGCATATGGGAAACACAGTCCCAGGGAATAGAAATTCAGATCCTCAGAGCAGCAATTTCTCCCTAATGTAAGAAAAAATATAAGGGAAGCAGACTGAGTAAGACATGCTCCCAGAATAAATTGGGAGCACCATGATAACAACTTAGATTTCCCTTCCTCTCAAACTGTAAGAAAATGTTGGGGTTTTTTGAAATATAGAAGAAAAGTTACTTTTCATGGTCTGAGATTCCATAGCTAGCACCTATTTGGTATTTTTGCATATTTTCCCCAAATTTTAGCAAGTAGGCAAAAAATTTTATAACTATTAATTTCCAAGGTAGAAAATGGCCATTGTTTAAATTAATGAAAGTAAAACAATTATTACATTAGTGATATTGACAATTGACATTTGTGATTTTGTGTTGTGATAAACTGTAAGCCCTACTGATTAAACATACACACACAGACACACACACACACAGTTTGCAGCCCAAAGTAGTAATACTCACTGTGCCTTTCTGAGTCAAGTTTGCACAAAGTAACAGTATTTTTAAAAGGTAACGTGGGATCCATGCAGTTATGAGAACTGTACCAGCATGTCCTGTTGGTCAGAGATTCCTATCAAACTGAAACTCTGAAGATAAAATTTCATGTGAGGACATGATGTCACAGAATTCCAGACGCTACTGAGCTCTGCTGTCATAAACATCAAAAATGTTGTTTATAAAGCAGTTTTGAACATCTAAGTGAAGCTCTCATATAAGGGAAAGGAACACTTAATATATTAAGAAGCGTGTGTACCTTCGTTGGGAGGCATTGTACCCTTATAAGTGTACAAAAGATTCGGGATGGCTTGCCTTACTCTATTTTCATATTATTAATGACTTAATGCCAAGAAAGGTATCAAATAGTTTTATAAACAATGATAAACTTTTAAGTTATTTGCAGTGTCTTATAACTATGTATATCACTCTTTGTATGCATATATGCTTGTGGACCATATAATCAACTCATCGGTATTAGTTAACTGATATTCAGTTATATTAATTAATACATACTTTTTCATAGAAACATGAAAGTAAGTATAATCCTGTCAGAGGTATAGTTTTATTTACAGCCACCAAATGATTTGGCCTATAATCCAAATCCTTCTAATTACCTATCTGTTTAATGCTATAGTTAGTACCTAGAAGAGAAGAAGCAACCTGATATAACCTAGATCTTGAAAATGGAAGGTAAACATCGTAACAATAAACATTATTACAAAGGAACATTCAGTATAACAGTGATTTTTTTGGTCTTAAGAGCTGATACAAAGAAACAATGTTTTGTTACCTTGGTTACAGCCAATTCTGCACACTATGTCTTCTTGGTCTCTGAAGGGACTTTATGTATGTAGGATATTGAGGGGGGTAGTAGCACAGAGAAGATGATATATTTTTACAATTTTTTTGTTCTTCTATTAAATAATTTTTTTGTGTAAAGCTGTTTTCATCAAGTAAATGAAAATATACTTAGGCAAGCGTAACTCTCCCATATAAAACTATCCCTAACCATACCTCTGAACATTTTTCAGCGACCCCCAAAGACACAACCTCAGCCCTCTGGAAAGGAAATAGCCAAGAGTTCTGTGGTCAACATGAACATTGAAAGTGGCTCTACATGCTTTTCTCCCCAGCCGTGGAGTATGAGAATTACTAGGATTGAAAAAGGAAAGAAGACACTTCGGCTAGAGCTGTTTCCTCTTTTATGCCCCGTCTTGGCCTTGAAAACATGGAGAAGTGAGTCGCCCCTCTGTGGCAGGGAAGGGATGGAAGTGCTGAAGCAGAAAACGAGCCAGAGTGTAGAATGCTCCTTATTCTACCACTGCTACTTCCTTGGGACAAGGGAAACCTACATTCTGGTTGCAATGGTTAAGAGCAACTCCATGTCGCGGAAGTAGTCAATCAGTGCAAGGACCGTAGAAGCTGGCATCATCTTTATTTCCTCATCATCCAGTGTTACATTGGGTTCAACTCTCCCTGAAACAAAAGAAAGCAGGAAAGATGCGCCCTCTCTCTCCTCCTCCCCTCTCCTCTTCATTTGCAGTCTCAAACATGTTTGCAGGTGCAGAACAGTAAGTGGCAGAAATGGTTAGCTGTTGTTTAATAACTGTTTTTCCCTCCTTTGCTTAGTTCCAGAACTCTGATGAATCATACTGATTTTGTCTTGAGTTAATGACAAATCTGTAAAAGTTCCCTATTCTCCTGCCTCTATTGTAGTTAGTTGTAGCTACAACTATAACATTATTGCTATTATGATCAAGTTCTGGACCACAGGATTTGAGCATCAATGTTGAATGTAAATTCTGGGTCATGTCCTTAAAGGAAAAGAATGTTCTATACGTTGTCCTTTTCTGTCTTCCTGCTAATAAGAACAAAGGTACGATGGCCAGGGTGGAAAGAAGTGTCTTGGACTATGCTTTGAAAACTGTGTTGAATATGGAAGAGCCACAAGTTAGAAGAGACTTGGGTTACTGGCTATCAAATCTCTTTCCTTGTCCTTGACTTAAGTGTTCAAACTTTTCACTGGGAGAGAAATAAGCTTCTAACTTACTTCATAAACTGTTCTATTGGATCTCTCTGTGTTACAGAATTGGGGCTGTGATATCTCCAAAATTTACATAGAGTTAAATCAGAGCGTCTCAAACTTTAATGTGCATATGAATCACCCAGGGATCATGTTAAAATGCAGATTCTGATTCAGCTTAAGTATGATGAATACACTTTATCTGCCAGCCTGTCTAGGCTATGGTGCCCAGCTGTTTAGTTTAAATGTTGCTGTGAAGGTATTTTGTAGCTCTGATTAGCATCTACACTTGGGTGACTTTAAGTGGTTTACTATCAATAATGTGGGTGAACCTAATCCAATAAGGGGGCCACTTAAGAACATAAAGTGAGGCTTCCAAAGAAGAAAGGAATTCTGTCTCAAGACTATAATAGAAAGACAGAGATTTTGTCTAAGTTTCTAACCCAGTGGTCATATGGATTTCAGTTTTGTTGGTTCTCACAATCTCACAAGCCAATTTTGTAAACCCCTCTCTCTGTCTCTAGGAACACACACACACACACACACACACACGCACATCCCTTATTGTTTCTGTTTACTTGGAGAATTGCAATTAATACAGTAGGATTGGGGCAAGTCATAAGAGTCTTTTTTTTTTTTTTCTTCTTTTTTCCTTTCTTTCTCTCTCTCTCTTTTCTTCTTTCAGCTGTGCCGTGTGGTATGTGGGATCTTAGTTCTCTAACCAGAGATCAAACCCACACAGTCAGCATTGGAAGCTCGGAGTCTTAACCACTGGACTGCCAGGGAAGTCCAGAGGCTTCATGTCTAATGCGTCCCCAGTGCTCCTAGTATGAGTGCTATATGGTGAGATTCTGAAGAACTGGTTGTCTGGAAACACGAGTTTCAGTCTAAACTTGTACAGAAATTTACTGCACGGGGCCTGTCATTTGATGGGTAGATCTCATTTCCTCATCCCTGAGGTGAGAATGTCGGGCTAAATGGCCTCTGTCGCTACTTTCAGTTCTAATACATTAAATTTTTGTGATCTGAACTCTCCTGGTCAGAGGCCCTGGTGAGAAAGCAACCTGGGTCTACAGCTGGTGGCAAGGCCAACCCCAGAGGTACATAAAAGCGTGCGGTCTCATGCCTGGCTTCTTAGAGAGGTAGCATTGGCTTGCTGCGTTACTCATCTATTGTGGACATTTATAAGTGGAGAGGAGAAGGGCTTCCCTGGTGGCTCAGGTGGCAAAGAATTCACCTGCAGTGTGGGAGACCTGGGTTCAATCACTGGCCTTGAGAAGATCTCCTGGGTTGAGAAGATCTCCTGGAGAAGGGAATGGCTATCCACTCTAGTATTCTGGCCTGGAGAATTCCATGGAGTGTATAGTCCAAGGGGTCACAAAGTGTTGGACATGACTGGGCAACTTTCACTTCACTTTCACCTGATTAAAAAGAGAAATTTAAGAACTTAATCACATTTTCACACTTCCTAGTACAAAGAACTTCCCTGGTGGCTCAGAGGTTGCCTGTAGTGCTGGAGACCTGGGTTCATCCCTGGGTCAGGAAGATCCTCTGGAGAAGGAAATGGCAACTGACTCCAGTATTCTTGCCTGGAGAATCCCATGGACTGAGGAGTCTGGTGGGCTACAGTCCACAGGGTCGCAAAGAGTTGGACACGACTGAGTGACTTCACTTCACTTCACTTCAATGCAAAGAACAGAGGCAGGCCTAGTTGCATAAATGACTGTTTTGTCTTATTCACTTACACGTTACAATAACTTTTGTAAAATAATCTTACATATGAGGGGAATATATTAATGAACTTACCTATTTCCTAACTTGAGCATTAATAGAATTTGGATTTGGAAGATTTTAATAATAGCATAATTACTTAGATGTTTCTTTACAAATAGCAAAGAGCTTGAAAATGATATCCTGCTAAATTTTACATCTTTTTGAATGCTCTAATGCCTTGTCAATCAGGTTGTATTTTTGAATCAGATGTTCCTTGGATTGTATGATCTGTACCTATCCGTAAGTTTTGCTTTCTAACATCCTATATTGAGAAGGGCTTTGTGATTATCCTTTGGAAGCACAAACAAAGTGAAACTGTGATCATTCTTTAATGATGGAAACCTGTTTTCACCTATAACGTAGAACATTTGTTCTTAAAATAAGTATATTTAAATATGTAATATAATTCAGTGGCTCCATAGACAAATTTTAATGAAGGATTGAAGTTCCTTTACTTTCTCATTGTCTCAGTTTTTGACCATAAAGTAGCATGAAAACTGTGTTTTATGCAAGTAAAAAATGCTAATAGATTGTTTACTAATGGTGCTTTGGTTAAGCTTACACCAATATAGTATAGGACAGGAATGATACTCTGGGAACATAGATCTCCTTATTTAAAATAAGGTTTTATATCTATAAATTTATATATATATTCACAGATAAACAAAAATATATATATATATACACACATATATAATCCATTTAAGATATATCTGTACATATATAGACTATATAGATATGGTCTGTCTGGGATAAATAGCTTTCTTATCTCACCTGATAAAAACTGTGGGAGGTGTTGTGTGTTCAGGCCACTGTGACGCTGTATGTGAGTGCACATTTGCTATGCGTGTGTAAGTGGAAGTGTGTGCACATGTGTTAAGTTGGGAGTGGGAGTAGAAAGAAAGAAGTTCATTTCCTCTTTCATTGCATGTGAGTCTGAATGCAATTGAGAGACTGACATCATTTCCTTATTTTCTCAATGTCAAGCACTTTTTTTGTCTCTTCCCTTTCGCCTCCAACACAATTGCCTTAAGAGATTCTTCTAATAGATGCAACTCCTTTTTGCATCTGGAGGGCAAGGCTCCTAAAACAAAAAAGAAAGCAGTAAAGTAAGGTGCTTGGGCAGAGCTAGGAACCTGTTACTGCTTCTCACCAATGTGCTTTTGTTTCTCAGTATTCAAGCGTTGGGGAAGGGAGAGAAGTTAGGATGCAAGGGGGAAAAAGTGTGAGTGTAAGGTTTGAGCCCATTTCTTTCTATTTTAAATTATCCCTTTAAAGGAAAACAGGATATAAAATTAAAAGAGATACAACATGGCATCAATATATTCTACTCTTCACCTGCCTTTTTAATATAGCCTTGTTTTCTCTAAAGGAGGTTGACATAAAGGAGGTTAACCTTTTACGAACCAGTAACGATGTATTAGAAATCCTACGATTCTAAATTTTTCGAAAGACAAACAAGCATCTTTCCTAGTGTGACAGAAATCACCCCAGTGGTCTGATCTGTGTGTGTTTGATTTTTAAAATTATTAAACAACATGAATAACTTATGTTTGCTGCCCTCTCTTGTGATTTCCTTGTGTTGAGGAATGACAACCCTCAGGAGCTACTGGCAAATGAAATCAGACAGTGAGAAATTTATCTTAGCTTGGAAGTAGAGATTTGAAATCATCAGAGCTCCTTGTGTTGTTTTAAACTGGTCAGAGAGTTGTTAACTGCTTTTCACAAGGAATTCACTTCATTTGGCGGGAGAGTGTATATTCATCCACTTTAACTGCTGCTCCATTCCTACTGCGGTGTCGGTCTGCTCAGAATGTGGGATCAGCTGCATATCTTTGGCCCTCTATCGAACCCTGAAAATATAATGGACCTATTCTGTAGTTAATTCACGGTGTCTGGTATGTCTCCAGCAGCTTAACAGATGGATCTCTAGTCAGCCTCCTCTCAAACTCTTTATTAAATATTTACAGAGCCAGATTGCAAATAGACCCAGCTTTGCCCCTGGAGTTATGTGCACTGACCTCTGGACCAGGGAGGATATCAACTTGGTTAGCTCAGGGAGGAGAGACAAAAATCTTCTGTCCAAAATGTTTCCAGAAGCACACTGAGTGGTTAACTTACTTGTGGTGAGATTGCTTGTACTCCAACACTATTTTCTGCAATAAACAGGACATTACCTGGAAAATACGAAGTTATTATTCATGTGGGAAGATAAAGATGTCTACCAAGTTCATGAATAAGCCCAAATATTTGGGGACAGGTTTTATCACTCCATTAAAAAAAAAAAAAAAAGGTTGAAATGAATAATAGTGCCTCACGCTTAAGTAGTACATATATAAATGGAGAATTGCCAGGAGAAAGTGCTAATGAGATGAGTATGTGAGAAACAAGTAAACGTGGAGATTTTAAAAACACTGAAAATAAAATATCATGCATTGGACATGTAGAGGAAGGTGTTAAAATGAAAATGCCAAAGTCAGTCAAAACTTTTAATTGAATCAGGTGGAGAGTAGAGGAGAGGGTTTGGGGAGGAGCATGGGAAGGGAAGGGGTTTAGAGGATGCTTATTCCAGCAGAGTGTTCTCAGAGGGGGCCAGTATCTGCAGACCAAATGGTGTTTGCGTTAAGAGCAAAGGTAGTGATCACTGGACTGTAAATCTGTGAGAGAAGATTCTGAAATTCCAAGATGTGCTGTAATGCTTCTAGAAAAAAATGCCAAGACCACAATCTTTATGCTGTATTTATGAGTTACATAATCACTAGGCCAAAGAAGACTTCCAGTCCATCTCCTTTTCTTTGGACAGTCCGCTTTGAAATGGTTCCAAAGTCTTAGAGATTAATCCAGGAAATATCATTGTGCCAGACTGTAACCACACACTTAATTTTAATGCCACAAGATAAATTACTAACTCTATCCTTTAAAGGTATTTCAGTGGTTTCAGGAAATTTTTCAAGATCTTCTTATGTAAAATTTTAAATGACAGTGCTAATTTGGCTGTATATGAAACCATAAAGTCTTTTTCGCTTGGCTAACTGCTTGAATGAAACCGTTATAATATGATAATAAATGCACTTTATGGTAAATAATCTTTATTATTATAAATACTTGATTTGTTGCTTCTCCTTTTGCCAAGAAAGTTCTAGCCCTTCTTGCAAAAAAAAAATCTTTTGTTTCCAGTTCTATTGCCTTAGCCGTTTGTCACTAACATTTTAAGTTGTCCAGAACTATAGAAAGGCTATAATGAAATAGATTCTTGACCCAATATTAGCACTTGGGTGGTTTATAATCTAGTCTTTGGGGATGAGATATGCAGTATAAATAAAATGCCTTAAGAATACGTCCACAGAAAACTAAGTTTGCATAGCCAAAGACACATATACAGTGAATGAAGGTTATCAGTAGATAATCACCTTTTTTCTTAGAGGTGTGTTGATGATTCTATAGTGCTGCAAATGATGGCTAACGTTAGTGTCTAGTATAATGTAGGAACTAGTGTTTGTTATTGACGATATGTTAAAGCAGTGCTTTGGTGTGATTGTTTAGATCCTTCCCAAATTTGTATGCTGACATTCTATTCTGCGTGTGTGCATGCTAAATCACTTCAGTCGTGTCCAACACTTTGGAGCCTGTGGACCATAGCCTGCCAGTCTCCTCTGTCCATGGGATTCTCCAGGCAGGAATACTGGAGTGGGTTGCCACACCCTCCTTTGAGGGATCTTCCCGACCCAGGGATCAAACACTCATATCCTGTGGCTCCTGCATTGCAGCTGAATTCTTTACCACTAGCATCACCTGGGAAGCACTCTAATCTGCAAGGTATTGGTATTAGAAGGTGGGGCCTTTGGGAGGTGTGTAGGTCATGATGGTGGAACTCTCATGTACCCTATATAGTGCCCTTATAAAAGAGGCTACATGGAGCTCCCTAGCCCTTTCTGCCATGTGAGGGTACCAGGAGAAGTCTTGTCCTGGGAAAGGGCCTTCAGACAACCAAGCTGACACTCTGATCTCAGACTTCCAGCCTCCATAACTGTGAGAAATACATTTCCGCTGTTTATAAATGACCCGGTCTGTGATATCTTGTTATGATAGCCTGCCATGTACTAAAGTAGATGGGCTCCCTGAAAATATTCTTCTCTTTAGGATATAATGTTAACATTGCAGTTTTGGGTTTTGTGAGTTAGGGTGTTAAACTGTTACTGTGTAGATGATTTAGGCAGACGCATAAGCAAGGTTAAGAACCTCATCGCTCAAGTACATCTATAGGAAATGCTGGAATTTGGAGGAAAGGCCCGGGTGAAAGATCAGCAATGCAGAAGCACACCTCTGTTGACGTCACACAGTTCTGATGGCCCAGGACCTCAGATGCTCTAAGGAAACTCTAGTGTTTCCAGGTTGTCTCACTGGAGCTGTTAGCAGGTAGATGCCACTCCAAGTCCTCCTCCACAGAGTGAAGTGAAAAACTGCACCAAATCATGTAGCATCAAGGGCACTTGCCCCTTCTAGAATCAGTTCTGAAGATTTCTAGCCATACTTGTTAATCCAAGGAAATGGTTTTATGGGTAAGGCAGCAACAGGGATGCTGTGTGTTCCTCATATTGGCCTTGTTGGAAGGTTTCTTCCAGTCTCTCAAAGAATGTGTGTGCCTGTGTGCTAAGCTGCTTCAATTGTGTTCCACTCTTTGTGACGGTATAGACTGTAGATTCCCAGGCTCCTTTGCCCATGGATTTTCCAGGCAAGAATGCTGGGGTGGGTTGCCATTACCTTCTCCAGGTGATCTACCTGACCCAGGCATCGAACCTGGCAGGCAGGTTCTTTACCATTAGCGACACCTGGGAAGCCCCTCTTAAAGGACATCAAAAAGCAAACGAGGCATTTGCATAATGTTTTTAAATTCTCAGAGCTGTAAAAATGGAAGATTATCACATATGCCCATCCTTGAGATGTGAGAGGAACAATGAAAGGATGAAGCTTTTGTTCAGGTGCTACACACTGCAGTATGCTAGACTTCCCTGTCCTCCACTGTCTCCAGGAGTTTACCCAGATTTATGTCCACCGAGTCAGCGAAGCTACCTAACTATCTCATCCTTTGCCACCAAAGCCTTCAGAAAGGAATAGCAAAAGAATGGTTACATTTCAGAATTTATTTGGGGGTGGCTTTGGGATTTTATTTCTCTTTTTATAGACAGCCTCATTACAAAGGAAACTTTTGGACTTCCTTTTGAAACAGATGATATTTGTCTATTGTATAATGAGAAGACCATTGTTGGAACTTAATTTTATTGTCTGCAAAATCCAAATAATAAAATACAAAAAAAGTGTTTTCTTGAGTTGTTAAAACTCACATAGCCTCCAAAAGAGCACATTTCTTATTTTTCTTGTTTCAGAGTTCACCAACTAAGACAGACTGAGCTGGGCCATTACCATTCTCATCAGCTGAGATTTATATGATGCATGCATTGAAATGAACATCTGGACAGTTAGAGAACGAATTTCATTTGGAAGCCCTGTAGCATTTTTTTCCATTTAAAATGTCCCTTTGGAAAATAAAATAAATAGGAAAACAATATCCACTAAAAGCGAAAGATTTTTAAAAGCCAGAATTATTAGAAATAGAATTATCAATGAGAAGTTTTATTGTACACAGTAAAGGTATAAGTGGGATCATAAAGCACTGTACAAAAATAAAAACCATTGACAGCTTGGATTTTATCTCGCTTTCAGAGAACCAGTGAACTTAAACTCATTTGTGACTTCCAAGGCAACTAGTTATAACCATAGTTCCACTGTCTCCAAGGCTTAAGAGGAGATTTTCAGCCTGGATAAGTGTTTCATGGAGACATTTGATCCAGGTGCTTTATGTAGTAGGTTTGGTGATTCAGAGTGTGGCATTTAACAGTGTGAGTCAGAATTAGATGAATGTCTCAGTTTAATAGTTGAGTAGCTAATGGGAGGGCCACCTCTTGGATGAGTCAGTGAACACAGATCCTGCTGTGGGCCACTTCTAAAAATTACGCAATCATTTTCACATGAAGCTAAGATGGTGACCTTGATGTTTTGCCCTTTCTAAGTTCATGTGATCAAGCTGCTCATCTTTGTTTCCTTAAAATAGATTTGAACCACAGAGCTACCTTTTATCTTCATTCATTTTTTTCCCCTGCATGTGTGTTGTACCCTATTCATTACATGAGAATAATGCAGTTGTTATTTTTTTAACTCAATGTATTTTGCTAGAGATAAGCTACACTTGCTATTTATAACCCCCCTTTCCTCCAAAAACATTTGAGGTGCAGCTTGGAATAAAAGACACAGATATGCCAAAACTATTCAAGCAAGGACAGATGAATGTGATTATGGGCTATGCTAGGTCAAGAGACTTACACCAGAATTTATAGGCTAAAGATAGTTCCTGAAACAGAGCAGCAAATTTAGCTTCGAGCTTCCTGAAAATTATTTTCAACATGCATCATTTTGCCTTCTCTGTAAATGTCAGTGTCTGCATTAGAGTCTTCTATTTTAGAATATAAGCTCATTTTAGCATGGTTTATCAATCAGATGGCAAGTTTTATTGGAAATCAGCTGTAGTCAGAACAGTATGTAAGGAGTACGGAAGTAGACCAAGACGTCAAAGAGTAGGAGAAGTGATTGCTTGTCTCTGTCCTCAATGAGGGCACCGGTCAGTTGGATAAAACAAATCATACACTTGAGAAGTCTCTTACCACAGAACACACAAGCTAATGAATGTTAACAGAGTCCTAATTGGGGAGATGAGTGTGGGAAAATATAGCTCTTAATATATGCATGGCCTGAGACTTGTCGGAGCAGTTGTAAATGAGAAGCCAAAGGATGGTTTGCAAGGAAGCCTTTCTCTCCTCTACCAGCCTCAGGAATGGCTGTCCTAGGACAGCTGTCCCAGAAGTGTCCCCAGACAAGTTCTGTGGGATTAGGGTGGCAGAACCAGTGTCTAGTCAGCTAATGGCATTGGGTTCTTTTTAACCTATGCACCCCTGTATAATCTGGAAATTAAAAGAAAGAAGGGGAGAGAAAGAAAGAAGGGAAAAAGAAAGGAAGGAATGAGACAGGGAAGGAAGGAGAGAAGGAAAAGGGAAAAGAAATCTTAACCAACATCAAGGACTTCTTATTATGCTAATATGAAAATCATTTAAGTAAATTTTTTGTGTCTTTTTTTCTTTTCTCAAACTTAACTGTTAGAAGAGAGTTAGAGATTGTTGATGATTTTATGGAGTAAAAACCAGACCTATTTTTCCTGTGTCTTAGGAAGCAATTTTTGAAAGGCTACAAAGATGCTGGACAGATAAATTACTAGGTTCATTACAGTCAATGCTAAATTGAAAAATGGCATCAGTATATAGCCACACAAGGCTTCTTATCATTTACTCCAAGGCAGATCTTGATATGACCTAACAGAAGGAGGTTTGCTGCCTCATATTTCCACCAAATTTGGTACAGAGAGACACACTAGTCTCCAAGATCCACTGTTAGAGAACTAGATGGGCTCTGAACCAAGTGTGCCCACCATGTGGAAAAGGAAGGTGTGGTTTCATAGAAAAGAAATCAAAGAAACAGAGGAACACCCGTGTTCTTAAACTTCTGCTCCTACCCAACCCAAATAAATCACACTGTCACCGATGAACCACACTATAGTGAGGGATGAGTAAGGGTGAAGAGAGAGTCCAGAGAGATGATTCAAATGGGGTGGTTTTCAACCCTGACCCTCCAGCAGGCTCACTCAGGAAACTAAATATATAGCACACACTTATGGACTCTCTTCTGTCTCTCTGTCTCTTTCATAAACACACACACACACACACACACACACACACACACANTATTGTGGCTCAGAAAGTTAAAAAAAAATCCACCTGCAATACAAGAGACTCAGGTTTTATTCCTAGGTCAGGAAGATCCCCTGGAGAAGTAAATGGCAACCCAACTCCAGTACTCCTGTCCAGAGAATCTCATGGACAGAGGACCCTGGAGGGCTACAATCCATGGAGTTTCAGAGCTGGACACACCTGAGAGACCAAGAACACACACACACACATATATATATAGTTCTCTTATGACATATTGTATGTGTGTATATACAAACGTACACACATACATGACAATATTTATTACAGAAATAGGCTCACATGGTTATGGAAGCTGGTAAGTTCCACACTCTGCCATCTACAAGCTGGAGAGCTAGGAAAGCCAGTGGTATAACTCCCAGCATGAGGCCGAAGTACCATATTCTGATGTCCCAAGAACCTTGAACTTCAATGGTGAGGGTTCCACCCTTTCTCTGCCTTTCTGTTCTGTTGAGGCCTTCAGGGGATTGGCTGATGCCAGCCCTAGGAGTGTGGGCAAATCTCTACTCAGTCTACCGATTCACCTACTGAATCAAAAGCTAAATCTCTTCCAGAAACACCCTCACAGACCTACCTAGAAATAAAAGTTTTATCAGCCATCTGAACATCCCTTAGCCCAGAAAAGTGGCTTGTGAAATGAGCTATCATATCTGTTTAGCACTGATCAATAATCAACATGCTAGATGTTGTCTTTCAAAAGTTAATATGCTTTTTACTATACAGTAAATACAGATGTTTACAGATACAGATATTACTATATCCTTTCACCACTTTCTAGAAAAGTAGTTAGAGATTTCAAACAGTAAGATAACAACAAAACCACAAAGCCTTTATTATATTAATTTTTTCTCTTTTCCAGGTGAAGAAAAGGGATCTGATTGGTATGACTTTTACATCACCCTTACTGTGAATTTTCGCTTTCTGAGCCTCCCAAGCTGCCACTTAAAGAACGGATGCCCGGTCTGGGGTAGGAAGCAATGTAACCTCATTAGGTTGTCTCATCCAGACTTTTAATTTTTCTCCATTTTCAAAACTTATATGAGGATTTAGTCGTTTCTAGTTTTCCCACACTCCTCCCATCCTCTAGAATGCCGTGTAGATAACTGAGGCATGTTCTAGTTTTAAAACTGCAAGTGGTACCCTGGACAAAATCTTTATAAGCTTTAGGACAACCGATTCTAAAGAATCACATATAGCTGTTTACTCCTCTTCTGGGCCTCCTGTTTCTTCCTTCCACATCAGTTTGGAAATTATTTCCAGTGAAGGAGGCAGAAGGAGAGCCAGCATCCAGCTGGCTTTCTAACAGTCGTCAGTTATCAATATACCATCAGCTCCATCTCTTCCCAGTGCCTCCAAAAAACCCCGCAAAAACTTTCTTTTTAAAAATTATTTTTAGAGCATTTCAAAAGCTGCAGATCATTTTAGACATTAGCCTGTTATATACTGCTTTTCTGATCCATGTCATCATTTGTTCAAGTTCTTTATTTTTCCCATTACCAGCTCATTGCAGGTCTCTTTGTGTGTTTGTTTGTTTACAGATACATAATTAGGTATCCTGCAAGAATTTAATTTATAAGAGCCACTTATAAGACTCCATTCTTGGAGTCACCTTTTTTTCCTACAGTCCCTGGCCAAGGAATTTTATGCATCATTTCCAGCAAACTTAAACATTACTGTGCTTNCTCATTGCAGGTCTCTTTGTGTGTTTGTTTGTTTACAGATACATAATTAGGTATCCTGCAAGAATTTAATTTATAAGAGCCACTTATAAGACTCCATTCTTGGAGTCACCTTTTTTTCCTACAGTCCCTGGCCAAGGAATTTTATGCATCATTTCCAGCAAACTTAAACATTACTGTGCTTTAGGTCTATGGTTTTTAAAATGCCTCCTTAGAATTTGTGAAGAAAACAGCCAATTGCTACAGAGTAGGAAACAGGATGATGTCTAGCAAACAGTATCTTGTTCCCCTTAATTTGGCATCTGTGTTTAAGTAAAATATACACACAGTTTTAATACCTATATTGTATGATTTCATTTTATGGGAACTTGAAAAACCTAAATTGAAGTTGCACAATAAAAAAAGGTTCAACAAACTCTCACTTTATGCAAAAAACTGAAATAATAGAAATTCTCCCAAAGTTTAAGATTTCATTAGGGACTGCCAGGTTTAAATGTCTATCAATAGATGGACTCTAGTGAAGATGCAGTGGATAAATACAATGGAGTATTACTCAGCCATAAAAAGAGTGAAAGAGAAGGGAATGGCCACCCACGCCAGTACTCTCCTGGAGAATTCCAAGGACTGTAGAGTCCATGGGGTCACAAAGAGTTGGACACGATGGAGCAACTTTCACTTTCACTTGGTAGAGATGTGAATGAACCTACAGTCGGTCATACAGAGTGACAGAGAAAAACAAGTATCAAATATTAACACATAAATGTGGAATCTAGAAAAATGGCACAGATGAACTTATTTGCAGGGCAGGAATAGAAGCACAGATGTAGAGAAGGAAGTGTGAGCATGGGAGGGAGGGGAGGGGGGATGAACTGGGAGATGATTCGGATTGATATAAGTGTACTGCTATGTGCAAACCAGATAGCTAGTGGGAAGCTACTGGATAGTACAGCGAGTTCAGGTCAGTGCTCTGTGGTGACCCAGATTGCGGGGGGGGGCCGGGGAGGGAGGTCCTACAGGGAGAGGAGATGCATGCATACATATAACTAATTCAGTTTGTTGTACAACACTGTAAAGCAGCTATACCCCAATTTTAAAAAAAGTAGATAGTCTCAGTAGATTATGATGCTCCTATAAAAGGTTACTTAACCCCTTTGATAGAATCATTTGAAACAAAGTGAGATTTATGTGCATCTGGAACTGTGGTGCTGGAGAAGACTCTTGAGAGTCCCTTGGACTGCAAGGAGATCCAACCAGTCCATTCTGAAGGAGATCAGCCCTGGGATTTCTTTGGAAGGAATGATGCTAAAGCTGAAGCTCCAGTACTNGTGCATCTGGAACTGTGGTGTTGGAGAAGACTCTTGAGAGTCCCTTGGACTGCAAGGAGATCCAACCAGTCCATTCTGAAGGAGATCAGCCCTGGGATTTCTTTGGAAGGAATGATGCTAAAGCTGAAGCTCCAGTACTTCGGCCACCTCAGGCAAAGAGTTGACTCATTGGAAAAGACTCTGATGCTGGGAGGGATTAGGGGAAGGAGGAGAAGGGGACGACCGAGGATGAGATGGCTGGATGGCATCATGGACTTGATGGGCGTGAGTCTGAGTGAACTCCAGGAGTTGGTGATGGACAGGGAGGCCTGGTGTGCTGCGATTCATGGGGTCGCAAAAAGTCGGACACGACTGAGGGACTGACCTGAACTGAACTGTGGGGACTATTATGCTAGTTTTTGGCATTCTAATACTATTACATAAAATATTTAAACTATCATAATAATTCACAGATATTTTAGTATCTATCCTTATAATATAATAGTTGATCTATAATATTGTGTTAGTTACAGGTGTACAGCAAAGGGATTCACTTTTGGCTTCCCTGGTGGCTCAGCGGTAAAGAATCCACCTACAATGCAGAAGATTCAATCCGTGGGTAGAGAAGATCCCTTGGAGAAGGAAATGGCTACCTACTCCAGTATTCTTGCCTCGGAAATCCCATGGATAGAGGAGCCTGGCAGGCTATAGGCCACAGCGTCACAAAGAGTTGGACATGACTTAGCGGCTAAATAACAACAATATATGGACTGATCAGACTGCTGAAGACCCAGGAGAAAGCTGCGGTCCTGCTAACTGCCGGAGAGAACAAGAAAGCAGGAAGCAGTACTGCGCATGCCGAATGATGCCTCTCTTCTGTGTATTTAGTATATATTTGAAATTGACTATTAATTTCATAAAGTGGAGTTATTGAGCAGGAATTTTTGTGTTAATAAATGTCTTTCATCACTTTATTAAAAACAAAAACAAAAAAACTCACCAGGCTAAATCCTGTCACATGCAGACCCCATGCAAGTTGAGAATGGGAAACAATGGAGAACTTTCCTAAGTGCCTGCCTGCTGAATATATTTATTTTTGAAGATATTTTCCATTATTGGCTATTACAAGATATTGAATATAGTTCCCTGTGCTCTATAGTGAAAATACTCCTTGTTGATCTATTTTACATATAGTGCTGTGTATCTGTTAATCCCATACTTCCTCCCCTGAGCTTTGTTGCCCTTTGGTACCTGTAAGTTTGTTTTCTGTATCTGTGAGTCTCTGTTTCATAAATAACTTCATTTATATAATATTTTACATTTCACATGCAAGTAATATCACATAGTATTTGTCTTTGATTTAGTTCACTTAGTGTGATAATCTCTGGGTCTACCCATGTTGCTCCAAATGGCAATACTTAAATCTTTTTTATGGATGAGTTCTTCTCTCAGTGGACACTTAGGCTGCTCTCCTGCCTTGGCTGTTGTTGACAGTGCTGCTATGAACATTAGGGTGCAATCAGCCAACTATCTTTATTTATACATCTTTATTTTTAAAATCTCAAGCATCTGTCTGACCTATTTCCCTGAATCCTCCTTGGTCCTGGAGCCCTCTCACCTCTGTGGCCCTCCATTCTTTGCCCTACTCTCTACTCTCCTTCTAGACCAGCAAGGAGTTTTTGATCTGTTTGTTCTACATGATGGCTCCTGCTTTGAATGGCATTTGTTGTTTTATGACTGCTGCTGCTGCTAAGTTGCTTCAGTTGTGTCCGACTCTGTGCGACCCTGTAGACGGCAGCCCACCAGGGTCCCCCATCCCTGGGATTCTCCAGGCAAGAACACTGGAGTGGGTTGCCATTTCCTTCTCCAGTGCATGAAAGTGAAAAGTGAAAGTGAAGTCGCTCAGTTGTTTGACTCTTAGTGACCCCATGGACTGCAGCCTACCAGGCTCCTCCGTCCATGGCATTTTCCGGACAAGAGTACTGGAGTGGGGTGCCATTGTGACTAGTGATAGTTGAAGACCAACTACCTGGTGTCTATGTCTAACTAAACTGAGTAAACTGAGTATTCTATTGCTGGACTAGTTTTCAATTATAATGAGACATAATGGAAATATATGGTGTGACAAGGTAGCCAAAGAAATCTGCTTCATCCATCCACTCATAAAAACGTCCAATAACCATGAAGACAAAGCTATCCAAAGCCCAAAGAGAATATCCAATAATTCCATCTTTTGGGGAGGCAAGCCAAGGTAGCTAAGCAACTTCTTAAATTCGTCTAGAACAAGGTCTTCACTAACAGTATCTTACATCAGAGACAGAAGCTGTGCTGATCAGATAAATAGGATCCCATCTCTCAACTCTTTTCAGAGTCATGTAGAACCAGAATCCTTCTGCTTTAAACAGCCCCATTTCATAAATTCATTATAAGGCCATAGGAAAAAAAAAAGTTAGATCTACAAAGATAAATGGACAGATATATCAACTTGTGGGATGTTCCCACACATTACTATCAGTCTAGGACAGACCAATTATTTTAAAATAAATAAGCATTAAAGGACGTAAATGGCAAATAATGTTGAGTTTAAAACTATATACATTCATAGGCTATCTAAAACCATCCTTTTTAAGTATGAACTCTATTCAAAAGAATAGCAGATTGAGAAATACAATAAATGATACAGAATATAGTCCCTGAGGATGATAAGCAAAGTAAGATTAATATTAAAAATTTATCAACATTGTAAAAACGAGATATTAAAGAGCAATCTCTTCCCTCACTTCCCCAAAACAGTGGTATGAAACAAAACCAAATAAATAATTATAAACTTTTTTGGAGATAATAAAATTGAGACTTACCTCATTTTGTGAGATTCCACAAGATTTAAGTTGAGGAACAAATTCAAAACATAACATTTCACATTTAAAATGTAAAAACACGTAATAGACCTGATTTAACTGCTACCCATAATTTGCCTACCCCTGTTCTAAGAGGGTGTTGAGGCATATGAAAATTTTAATAGGTGATAACGTCCAATGAGCACAAATTAAAAACATGCAGGAGATGAGAAAGCTGAACTCTTCTGTCAACATCACCTTTTACATCACCTTTGTCATCCAATCTTGAACACATATAAAGATAATGTATTACCCCCTTGCCAGAGAAACCCAGCACAATTTCCCACTGGGCCTGTATAAGCCCTCAGAATCCTTCTCAACCCACTTCTCAATGCAGCCACAAACAACTAGAATCGACAGAAGACATAAGACCCATCTGCCATCTCTGATCTTCTATACCCTTAGAGTAAATCACCCAGAATTTGATCCAGCACTTTGGAGTCACAGAATAGAGAGGAGCCATCGCCTCCCTTAACCTCAGCTTTGCAGCCTACAGTCACATTTTTCAACCTCATCATGCCACTGACATGCATTCAGCTAACAAGCAGCTAAAACTTTGAAGCTGAATACCTCTGCATACCTGATACCTCAGCCTCTGCATACCAGTTGCTATTAAGCCATATCTCATCATGTGGTTTCATGTTAAGTCTTATCTGTTAGATTGTAGTGTACATCTACATTTATCTGTTAGATTGTAGTGTATATCTCCCAACTTCAACTCATCTATTAATTAGTATGCCTTTGGATCTTTATGCTAATTCAGTAGGACTAAAGTAATGGTCTCAAACGTCATTGTTTAGAATACGATTTAAAGGTATCTTCTGGAGAACCACAACAACCATGTTTTAAACTCCTCTCTGCATCAAGAATTGAAAATTGGGGGCTAAGATTTATATTCACACTGTACACATTATCTACACAAAAATACATTTTTTGAATGTGGAGTTTTTTTTCAAAACCTTATCATCGTTTTACTAAATTAAGAAAATAAAGATAACTTTAAGATTGTTCTAGTACCTTAGAGCCTTAAGGACTGACTCCAACCAGAAGAAGCTTTTGGCAAGTCGTGTAGTCCAGAAATTTCTCATTTTCCAAGTAAATCTCTCAGTCAAGAATTAGAGTACCTGTCATCAGGAAAGATAAAAAGAATGTACACACAATCGAATTTCATACTGTTAAACAATAAAAAAAAATGTGAGTTACTGATATAATCCAGCCATATAAGACATTAAACACTATCAGAGAGCTCTGAAAAGCCATAGGCATTACACAAACATAAAGAATCATAATTCTGTATGTATTTGATTGCCTTAAGGTGGACAGCAGTATTCTATCTGTGCATTTCTAGAAAAGAGATAGGAGAGTAGAATTCTACAGTCTTAATTTATAATCCTCTGATTGTATTTACTTCATTTTGTTTATTTTTCCAAGATACAATTCTTTTCCTTTTATGTCTAATTTTCTTCATGAAAAATGTAGCAACTTATTTGGTAGATTCTAATTTCTTGGAATAACAGAGTGCCTTCAACATGGAAGTCTTACTGGATAAATTCTTATACAAAGATCAGCAAACTTTTGCTGTAAGGGCCAAAGACTCAACATTTTAGGTTTGGTAGCCAAGAAGCAATGTCTTCAACTCTCTTAAGAACTATCCTCCCTGAAATATTCACTGTCTTTTTTACATTCTAGATTTAAATATGTTAAACCATACTTGGTTCACACACCATACAAAAACAGGTGGCGGGCCAGACTTGGCCTTCGTTTGGTGATGCCTGCTATAGAGTACTGACCACTGAACAAAAATCAGGTCACAGTTGTCTGGTCATCCATCAAAACCTGAAACTTAGTCATTTTCGTTTGTAGTTTGTATGAGAAGATAGCTCAGTTGGTAAAGAATTCACCTTTAATGAAGGACTCGGTTTGATTCCTGGGTGGGAAAGATCTCCTGGAAAAGGGATAGGCTACCCACTCCAGTATTCTTGGGCTTCCCTTGTGGCTCAGCTGGTAAAGAATCTGCCTACAATGTGGGAGGCCTGAGTTCAATCCCTGGGTTGGGAAAATCCCCTGGAGAAGGGAAAGGCTACCCACCCCAGTTTTCTGGCCTGGAGAATTCCATGGATTGTATAGTCCATGGGGTCACAAAGAATTGGACATGACCGAGTGGCTTTCATTTTCATGGCTAGATGATATTGTTCAAAAATCACCTCCGTTTTGACAAAAGAAATTCCATGTGTCAAGTTTCTAATTCTTCCTGTTAGAAAACTATGCCCACATGAGACTTGCTCACCACCAACTTGTGGTTGGGTGGTGTTCCTTGCTTTGCAGTCTCCAAGGCTTAGACTCTGGCCCTTCCCATGAGCTGCCAAACTTTGTCTTAGGTTCCTGTCATGGGTTAAATTATGCCCCCCCCCCAAAAAAAAGTATGTAGGGAAATCCTAACTTCTGGCATCTGTGAAAATGTGAGTATATTTGTAAAATAGTGTCTTTGCAGATGTAATCAGGTTAAGATAATATGGGTTATAATCCAATATGACAGGTATTCTTCTAACAAGTGAAAAACAAAAGACATACAGAAAATGCCATGTGACAATAGACACAGAGACTGGAGTGAGGCAGCTATAAGCCAGAAATACCATGGATTGATGGCTATCACCAAAGCTGGGAAGAGGCAAGAAAAGATTCTACCCACAGTCTCAGAGGGAGCATGCTCTGGCTGGCACCTTGATGTTAGACTTCAGCCTCCAAAAGTATACGATAATAAATTTCTGTTAAGCCACCTGAGGTCATGGTATTTTATTACAGCAACCTAATACAGTGGGGCTCCTCAGAAGGAGACCTGGAGACAAGGACTTAGTACAAATGACTTTTTAAGAAAGTGCTACCACTAGAAACCAGTAAGAAAGTAGAGAAAGCAGGACAGGGAAGAGTTTCAGAACAAAGTATGTGTGAGATCTTAGGCAAAATTCCAACCTCAGCCCCATCTTATAAGGACCTTATCCCCGCTGAAAGCATAGGAGCTCATTTCACGCTTCCTGTCAGGAAAGCCAGGCAGTCATTGGCTGTCCCACCAGAACCAACCCACCCCCTGGCACTTCAGGCTCTGTGGGCTGGCAAAGCAGCAGTAGTTGCCATTGGGCAAGTACCCAAAGAAGTTGCAGGTACTAACTTAGGGAATTACTAGGGAATCTGGGATGACTTAGACTGCAAGGAGATCCAATCAGTCCATCCTAAAGGAAATCAGTCCTGTATATTCATTGGAAGGACTGATGCTAAAGCTGAAACTCTAATACTTTGGCCACCTGTTGTGAAGAACTGACTCATTTGAAATGACCCTGATGCTGGGAAAGACTGAAGGCGGGAAAGAAGGGGATGACAGAGGATGAGATGGCTGGATGACATCACCAAAGAAATGGACATCCGTTTGAGTAGACTCCGGGAGCTGGTGATGGACAGGGAGGCCTAGAGTGCTGCATTCCATGGGGTCGCAAAGAGTCGGACACGACTGAGCGACTGAACTGAACTGGGTATGAAACACACAGACACAATAAAAGGAATTTAGGAGCATTTGGGAAAAGCACGGGTTGCATTTACAACACCCATTAGTAAAACATTTATTGTCTGCTCAAATTTCATAGAGTGGAGTCTGAAGTTTTCAACTAAGAACAATAACGGATATGTCACCCAAGAGAGGAAAATCATCTATCTTTTTTAAAACTACAATGATAGGTCAAAGTCATTCACCTTTACAAACATAAATGGCTTCCAAACTGTATAGTATACAAAACTCTACTTAATGTACTATGATGACCTGAAGGAAGTTTAAAAGGGAGAGTATATATTTATGGCTTGTTCATTTTGCTTAACATTAGAGTATAACAACTACACTCCAATACAATTTTTTTTTTTAAGTTAGTAAAAATTCTTTAAGCAAACAAACATAAATGGGTTCCTAAAATGTTGTGGGAAATTCCAAACTGTAAAAAGCAAATCATGTTTTAAATGCATTAAGGAAAACTCAATACTCATAGAAAAACTTGTGGAACTCTGAGTAAACTGAGGTCTGTTCCTCAGGTTATGGTCTATGTTTATTCAAGCATATCAGTTTTGCTATTATATACATCTATAATCCTACTATTATGAACAAATATGTTACAAATGCCTTGCAGTTATAGACTACCACTCTTTAGATTATGCTTCCTGCTTTTATGAGTTCATATGCTAATATCCGTAGGATCTTTGGTCAAGTCACTTAACAATTCTGAGACTCAGTTTTCCTTCCTGTGAAATGTAGTGTTAATACAAACTGCAAAGGAGATCATTATATAACTTATGTAAATGGTTTTGGTGAATATAAGAGTATATATATATATGTATATGATATGTATATATATCATTATATATATATATGATATTGAGAAATACATCAAAATAGGGTATAAATAGGAAGTCCCACAGGAATCACAAGTGAAAAAAATATCAAGTCCATGTGATCTGTGGCATCATAGTACCAGGTAGATTCCTCTCAAAGATGCAGATACACTGGACAATTGCCAATGGATTCTAGAAAACCTTTGAACCACACATATTATTCTGCTGCTTCTAATTTTAAATATATCAAGCAAAATACTAGTTATAATTTATCTTCCCACACAGCTTGCCTACAAGGCAATAAAGTACTAATCCGAGAACAGGAATGTCTGAGACCTTGACAATTTCTAAGTGTACTTTGAAAAGATGGTAATCTAGTGAATAAGTCTGTATGTTATCAGCTTGGTTACGGTTAGTCTGGCTTTAAGTGCTCCTAATACTCTTAGGACATAAAGTTAAATTTGTGAGCCTTCAAAGTGATAACCATACCCTGAAACTTTTTCAGTTCACTAAGATACCCTAAGTCTTGGCTGGCAGATAGCCAGCATCTTCTTCCTTGAAATTTCTATTCTCTGTATTGACTATGCCAAAGCCCTTGACTGTGTGGATCACAACAAACTGTGGAAAATTCCTCAAGAAATGGGAATACCAGACCACCTGAACTGCCTCCTGAGAAATCTGTATGCAGGTCAAGAAGCCACAGTTAGAACTGGNATCTTGATTCCAGCTTGTGCTTCTTCCAGCCCAGTGTTTCTCATGATGTACTGTGCATAGAAGTTAAATTAGCAGAGTGACAAACTATTAATTTTGAGTAGCAATTTTTATTTTTAGCCTTGCCTATTTCATTTCTTCTTGTTTAGAATTGATTGTTGTGTTTCATAATGTCACTCTGAACATTGATTTTATTTAATCCTGGATGGTTTGTTTTCAGGTCTTTTCATTTTCTTTTTTTTTAAATGAAAATTTTCTTGTTACATTCCCATAGTACAATGTATTATTGGAAAAGAATTCTTTTGTTTTGCTGTGCTTTCCTTAATACCCAATGTATTTTTTTTTTAACTTGGGCATTTTTTCTCTGTTTTTTTATTCATTACACATTGATCAATCTCCTTTCTCCCCCCATAATGTCTTTGAATTGTTGGTATAAGGGTTCTTTTAGTCTCCCTTATACTTAATGTAAATTATTTGGTGCAGATTATCTGGTTTGCTGATTTTAATGGTCAAATGCCAACTTTACTCCTTTGCTATCATGGCTGATAGCTTTGTGTGTGTGTGTGTGTGTGTGTGTGTGTGGCTTCTCCTTGGATCTACAATTTGAGAGCATGATGAAAATGAGTTTAAGCTGAGGTTGTGCTGATATCTTAAATCATGATTTTCTCTAAGCAATAAGGCTTTTATTTCATCTCAGTTCAGATCATCCCCCTTTCATGTAAACTCTGAAAACTTAACTATTCTCATGTTTTACATTTCATCCTTTTGACTATATCTCATAGGAACAATTTCCACTACCCTCAGTTAGAAGAAGAAATAATTTAATGTGTTTCTCCAGAGTTTGGCAGGGTTATTGAAAATCATCAGTATGTTTCTGACTGAGCATTGTTTCGCGAACATTGGTGAAGGTTTAAAATCCAATTATGTCACTCGCACTGCATTGCTTTATTCTAGAATCTGTTGCTTCATTTTACTTTCTTTGCTTATTAATACTTATTACTTTCAGTTATGCATCTTTATTTTTTTATTTCTTTTAAAAAATTGTTCATTTGAAAAGGAAGAATGGAAAATGGAAATATGATCTAACTTTACTGTGTGACTTAGCTCTCACACATTACTGTTATGTTTCATCTTTACTCAAACTATAAGCAATCAACTTTTAGTTTATTATTCTCAAACTTATCTAATTTATTTTTTAAATTTCAATGAAAACTACCACTTAGACAAGTCTTATATATGTATTACCTGTTGAATAGAGTGATTTCATTTTCACTTATCCTGAGTTACAGCTTTCTAATTTAATGTGAGCTATATTCTTGTATTCAGAGTGTATTGTGTAAGTCTGTGTGCAGTCTGTCCATATGGTTTGTTGTTTTGCCAAATTTGATCATGGACCATGCTATTCTTTGTTGTAAAAGACCTATATTTTTTCATTTGCTGGTTTCGTATGCTGATTTTATAACATACTTCAAACTTTCTCATTATGTTCTAAAGGTTTTTTCATTCTTCTGTGAAATAATAGAAATTGAAATGTTGTAGATAGAGAGGTGATGAAGCTTTATTTAATTAAACACAATGATTTAGACCATGTTATTGAAAAGTAGGGAGGGTATTGTGGGAAGCCCTAGGATATAAGAGAAATGCTAAGTGTTAAGATTAGAATGTTTATTTTGAATGATATTAATAAATGAATAAAATAGAGTCAGTTATTCTTCCTTGTGTATCTCATTAAAAAAAAGCTAGATTTTCATGATTTTTAATTTCTCAACTGGTAGTCTTGGCTTAGTTCTCACCCTCAGCTTCAGCATTGAGTCTTTATCTTAAGGACAAAAGCTGAAGATGTCTACAGACTGGATACAATTAAGGCCAGGCTCACAAAAGACAGGGCTGGGAGGTGTGGAGAGCATCTCCATAGGTAGTAAAATTACTTCAAGTTTGGGAACAATAATGATAGAATTGCTACATTTGAGTTATTTGAGCTTCTTCCTTTCATTTTTCTAATGTTTAAGATGGTTGAATACAATTTTTTTCCTATGGCATAACTGGTTACATTATCCAGTGGGCTTGTAACTCCTGTTTTTGTGCTTTGTTTTTTAATTTAGAGAGGAAAAACAGTAGGAAATATGCAAAGTCTTCTTGAGTGAATAATCTGAATTTTAGAAAGGATCCACTGACTTCTTTCCCAGCAGTGATTTTCCATCTGAGTGGCTCCTGGGTAGTTAGTACAGAAAGCTATGTTGGTGCTGGCTGGGTGCAAATTGCCTTTTTCTGAAGATGCCTGCTTTGTAGTATTACCTGCCTACAGAACAACAAGGCCCCTCCAGTAGAGAAGCCTTTTAACCAAATATCAAACAAATTAACCTTTTAGTGTGTTCCTAGGAGCCTTTCAAGAGGAAGAATGCTCTGGTGACATCACTGATGGCAAAGGTTAGCCTAAAAGTAAAATGAAATCATGCGGCCAGGCAGACCCTGCGGGAGAATCAAACCTTGTAATTAGATTGAAGCCTCCTAGGAAACGGAGCCCTGTTGCAGGAAAAGCGTTTGCAGAAGCTAATTGGGGTAAGCTTTTGCATCAGTGCTGGTCCAGCGCATCAGTTACAGACTTGAAAATAGCTGTAATGCTGCCTGATGATTGAGTCATTCCTTAATTTTAGCATCCTAGGCAAACATGAGTTACATGACGAACTGGTCCTAGCTGTGACTTCAGACTCCAGAAGCAGTTCAGTCCTCAGATTGGCTGATCCTGGGGGTGTTTTCTGAGACTTGGGGGGGATTGGACAGCCCTGTGGCAGGCAGATGCTGGGAGCTTTACCTGATGGCTCTGCAGATTGACCTCAGCTAACTGCTGCCGTCCCTGCCTTGTCATCCCCTCTCCTTCCTATATCTTTTCTTCACAGTGTGGGTTGTTAACTGAGCCTTGGAATTGTTCTAAATGACTTCTGTGGTAAATTAATGAAAAAAATCTAGTTATTAAGCCAATAAGCTGTTTTACCCCATTTAGGCTGCTTGAACAAAAGAGCATAGACTGAAAGTGAAGTCAAAGTGTTAGTCGCTCAGTCATGTCCAACTCTTTGTGACCCCAACTGAGTGTCTTCTCAATAATAGAAATGCATATCTCACAATTCTGGAGAGTGGGAAGTTGAAGATCAAGGCACTGGCAGAGGGCCTGTTTCCCATAGACAGCTGTCTTTTTGCTGTAACCTCACCTGTGGAAGGGGCTAGGGAGCTCCTGGGATGCCTTTCATAAAGACATTAATCCCATTCATGAGGGCAGAGTCCTCATGATCCAATCACCTCCAAAGGCCCCAACCCCTAATACTATCACCTGTAGGAGTTAGGATTTCAACACACTAATCTGGGGAGAGGGGGAACATGCTATTTAGACTATAACATAAGCTGAGAATCCTCCTTGCTGTAGCAACACAAACAAGAAACGGACTGAGTTTGGAGGAATGAAAAGGTGAGCACAGAACCAACTTTTTACTTTTATCTTATCCTCAGAAAATCACCGCAACTTTGATCTACACAGAGTCCTTTTAGTATGTTAAGGGAAGACTGAATGTTTCAGGATTTCTCTGGGTTTCAGGCGTCTGTTAGTCATTGAATGAAAAGGCAGTTAAGTCCAGGACCCATCACTTACTACCTGTGTGACAAAGGCATGGTACATAAGCTCTCTGATACTGCAATTTCTTATCTATAAAATACAAATGATGGAATAGTCCCTGGCACAGAATCAGCATGCATAAACTTTAGAGTGCTATTATTTGAGGCCAAAAGGTATATGGGAGTTATCATTTAATTTGGTAGCCATATTGTAACAGCACTAACAAAATCAGCTAAAATTTTTGTTCCCTTACTGTCTGCCAGTTATTGGGCTAAGCATAGACTATCATGATATCATCCAGGACTCTCACCAATTTGCCTTATGCTCATTGCACAGGTGAGGAAACTAGGCCTTTAGATCACATCCTAGATGCTAACACAATAAGTAAGTGTTCATGAAAGAATCACAGAAAGAAGCTCTAAGTACAGGCTTATCTCATGAAAATACGAGTAATGGTAATGAGTCACCTGTTCTAATCACATCACTATAGCTATCCTCAACCAAAACCCTCCTCTTGAGCTCACATTAAATTTGTTTATTTCTTATATCTGGATTGCTTTTACATTCTGCACCAGCTAATCTCTGGTCTTATTTCAAGTCAGAATCTGGATATTATTTACCATCTGCCTCCAAGGGAGGCACTTGCCAAGTCCCTTAATTTGCTATAATTGGCAGGTTTTCAGTGTACATAATTTATACCAAAAAAATCTACCCTGAAAAAGAAGATTAATTAAAGCGTTTCTTCTGGGTCCCTAAAAGTGCAGTGGTTTCCAACAGGATGACTTTAAGGCCTCAAGGTCTTCTGTGTGTATAGGCTGTCACAGCTGAGCACATTAAAAATGTATGTTGGGTTGGTCCCTGGTGCCTCTGAGCTGGTCAGAAAGATGTCATTGGCACCTGGGTAACATCACAAATACTCACTGAATTAAGCAGTTCGCATTTGCATTTGAGTCTTTTGTTCCAAGCTTTCCAGACACTGGAAACTACTAGACTGCAGTATAATTTATGGATACCTCCGTGTTGGCAATTCTATCACTGATATGATAGGAAACACTGGAAAAAATACACCCAGATGTACAGAATTCTAAATAGAGTAAGTGAGAGACCACAAACTAATTCAGACAGGCAGCACATGTGGTTAGTAAATAGATGATCTGTAGGATTTTTTTTTTTTTTGGTCTCTTTCTTGGGCTTCTTCTAAGCTCATGATCCAAAGTGGGGTATGCCCTAGGTGTGGTGGAGGCATTCTGGTCTTTCCCCAGGTTCTGGGTAATTTTACCCCAGGAGTTTATTCCTTAACCTATACCTCTCAAAAGTTGGTAAGTTTATACTGCATTCGAAGGAAGAAACTTCTATGTTTTCTACCTTTTTCCAGAGTGGTTTTGTGATTTACCAGTCTGTGGGTGGATTACGTAGACTAGAGCAGAAAAGGACATAAAGTTGTCATACAGTTCCCCTTTCTAAGAATGCCTGTTTGCTCATATTTATGTAGTGTTTCCCCCACTTACCTTCAACATCTCAGCTCAGATTTGACCAGACTTGCTTCTGCCCCATCTTGACCCAACTGATTAAAGTACAGTCCTCTGTGCTTCAGAAAAGATATCTGAAGATTAGAAATTGGGCCAAAACACCCTATGGGAGCAAAGGCCACTCAAAGATTAACAAGAGGAATGCACTTAGGTCACCTTATTGTTCACTCTTAATTAAAAATGCCAGATTTTATGAAGCTACACATTAAGGTGTAGCTTTTTGCACAGTAAAGATAAAAATAATTTCTGCCAAGTGGAGCAGATAACTCCAAAGGCTCATAGTCCTGTTGAATATGAACCAGTTTTTTAATCTACTCTACAGTTTTAAGATGGAGGAGCCTGGTGGGCTGCAGTCCGTGGGGTCTCTAAGAGTTGGACACGACTCTGTGACTTCACTTTCACGTTTCACTTTCATGCACTGGAGAAGGAAATGGCAACCCACTCCAGTGTTCTTGCCTGGAGAATCCCAGGGACAAGGAGCCTGATGGGCTGCTGTCTATGGGGTCGCACAGAGTCGGACACAACTGAAGCAACTTAGCAGCAGTAGCAGCAGCTACAATTTTGTCCTAAGATTGTCTCTATCTAGCTAGTTTTTGAAGGGCTCTTTGATCTGGTTATAACATCTGACTCCTTAATTGATAAGTTGACTAAAACATCCCTTTCATGTGTGGGTGAGAGTCACAGTTTTGAATTCCATTGGAGTACAGTACTCTCCAGGCTCTTCCAGATCAACTCATCTCCCTTTGCCACCAATGTAGAAGCTCCATGAAGATGGGCTCCTGAAGGAGGTTTGGTGACTGAACCCTCAGTGCCTCATGCAGTGCCTGACACAGGACTCAACTCAAGAAGAGTGTGTTCTATGAGTAAAGGATTATGCAGTTTAGTTCTGAGTCATTTACTTGTTCCAGGTGCAAGGACCCTATTGCCCAAAGAACAGCTTCTATTTTAAGAAAATATAGATGTGGAGTCAGAAATGTTGTGAAAGTCTTTTTTTTAATGTCTCGATGACCTCTATGTGGCAGCTTTAGTCTTAAGGCCTCTTTATTACTTTTATTTTGCTTTCAGTGTCTTTGTATTAAGAATAGACAATGTTGTTCAATATTCATCTAAGCCGGGACTCTTTGGATGGATGTCTTTCAAAGAAAGTGATAGTTTTACCGGTCTTTCTTTTTCTTTTGTTTATTTATTTTTTTAATGTTGCTCCTAGTTCTTGAGGCTGATTGAGAGTGTGAAGGGAGGTTTTTTAAAGTTTATTTTTAATCGAAGGATAATTGCTTTACAATACTGTATTAGTTTCTGCCATACATCAACACGAATCAGTCATAGATATACATATGTCCCTTCCCTGTGAACCTCCTTCCCATCCCTCATCCCTCCCCATACCTTTAGTTTGGTACATTTGAGAACCCTGAGTCATACAGCAAATTCCCATCAGCCTTTTTTTTTTTTTTTTAAATGTAAGAGTTCTTTGACCCTTTGTAAGAAAAACAAGTTCCAAATAAGCAGTTTCATGGCTAACTTGATCTTATCAACTTCTGTGGTATGAAGTTATGCTTTAAAAGTAAGTATTTACCTAAAAAGATTAACACACATTAAAGATTAACATGTAGTTTGCAATTATTTATACTGAATAATTGTTTAGAAGACCAAATATATCTCTATATATACATAATATATGACCTCCTACAAATCTAGAGGCAATTTCCGTAGATTGCCTTCTCATCTTTTCTTTTCTCTCACACTTACTAGCACAATAATGGATTTCCTGTCAAAGTATTGCTTTCATAACCTATTTTCCATCTTGTCTATATTTGGAAATGTATTTAAAGAGAGCTCTGAAGAGAAATGATGACTAGGATAGTTGTTTTCAGGAACTTATTTGGGAAATCATATGATGTAATAGAGGATTAAATATGCTTCCAGTAGGTTTCCGACATTGAAGACAACAAAAAAATTGAGATAACATTTAATATTGATAAACATAAAAGGAGCCAAATTGGCTAAGTTTAAACTCCACCCACTGTCCAGAGATTGTCAACAAATGAAATTTTGTGGAAGACCACAGACATCGACCTTCATAATATTGTTAGGGTTGTCTTCTGGACCAAGAATTGGCAAGCTTGCTCATAAAAGACCAGAAAATAAATACTGTTGATTTTCTGGACCATAAATATCTGTCACAATGCCTCAGCCCTGTAATTTTAGCACAGAAGCAAACCGTAGACAGAACCTAAACAGCTGGACATGATTGTGTTTCAATCAAACACTTTATTTACAAAAATAAGTGATGAGCTCGACTTGGCCTGCAGGCTGCAGCTTGCTGACCTCTCTCTGCTCTAGACTCTCCTCATAGCTCACCTTCTTCTAGTGGCTCACGAACCACTAGTTGGTTCATGAAATTAAAGTCCATATTCTTGTACTGTATTTTGCAGAGTTATGAGGGAAAAAAACCAATAACCTACCTAAATTGCTTTGACCTGTAGAAGACACAATTGTTTGTCTTGGGCCCTTCCTCAAGAATATATTAATTATCATTATTTTTAAGACAAACAGGTATTAGAATGCTTGGAAAATACGTGGTTAAAAATAAGTAATACATGCACGGGAGCGTCTCAACATTGAGGACCAACTAAGGTTTGACAAGAGAGGAAATAAAATGTCCACCTAATTACTCTAAAGGTCTCATTAATTCATAAAAGCCCAAAGTAAGTTTGACTAGGATTCTAGGCTGTAAACCTATTCTGTAATTTTATCCTTTAGCTCAGAGCAGTAGCATCTAAGACATAGAAACTACTCATATGTTAATTCCAGGGCTAGGTGATAACTTGACTGTTGCTCTCTTCGTATTACAGGAGGGTACAAACCTTCAGGCATTTGCTATAGAACATACTGAAACTTGGGCACTGCTCTTTTGAGATAGAAACTCAGTCCTGAGCTCATTAATGATTGAGTGCAATGGCAATGTCCTTTATGTCAGAAATATTTAATGTATGTCCTTTATTCCAGGGATATTTAATGCATGAATTTGGTATACATTTCATGCCCAGTTCATAATGGAAAATTAAATAAGTGAATGAAAATACAAACAAGGTGGAAATCCAAACCCTCTGCCCCACTCCCAGAAAGTGAGATGATGAAAAACTACCAACTAAAATACGGTGATCTGACAAAAGAAACAAACTTTCTTTTTTCCTTGCATCTAATTCCATTCTTTGTTCATTAACCTAAAGGCATTTGGTTAGCAATTTAAAGATCATTTTAATGGAGACATATCTGTTTCTGACTCCCTTCCAATTGTATGTTCCAAAGAGAAGAAAAAAATCCAGGAACTTCATCTAATTTAAATGTCCTTGTCTTTTTTCTTATCTAAACTTTCACCTTTAGCCTTGGGTTTGCAACCTTGGGGCAAAGCCCCCCATCATGGCCTTTGTTGAAGTGAAAGGCTTGCATGAACTCCTGGGACAATAAAAGAAATGAGGCCAATATTTTTATAGAAATTATGCCTTTTAGACTAATTTTTTTTACTACAATATATACAGTATACTAAGTATTATGGGGGTTTCCCCAATGGCTCAGCAGTAAAGAATCTATCTTCAGTGTAGGAGACACAGGTTCGATCCCTGAGTCAGGAAGAATCCCTGGAGAAGGAAATGGCAAACCACTCCACTATTCTTCCCTGGGAAATCCCATGGACAGAGAGGACTGGTGGGCTATAGTGTATAGGGTGGCAAAAGAATTGGACATGACTTAGTGACTAAACAACAGTAAGTACTATGTCCTCTGGGTACTTTACATATACTATTATTAGTGTAAACAATTCCAGGACCAATAAAATAGTATCTCTTTCTGATAAATGCAAGAATCAGAAGGGTCACATGACTTGCCTCAGACAGGCACATAAGGGGGACATGACAAGTCTGGGTATCCAAGCTGAGATCTATCCAGTAGGAATGGCGATTTCAGAGACACTATTGTTGCTCTTCATTACTATGCAAATGGAGGACATGAACAATATAGCATTTAAGGAATATGATGAGATCCCAGCTCCCTTTGGATGATATGACCTCCATTGGAGTCTCTGGTTCAGCTTACAGCTTCTTTCTGTGGGGCTGGCCACAGCTATCAGAAGGTCTTGATGAGGATACATCCCTGAATGGGGGAGTCCTTCTGGCTCTCTCCCATTAGCCTGAGATACTCAGTCAGATCACATGACATTTAGAAGGAGGAAGGAGCATAGCAAGGTATATTTGGACACAATATCTATATACCAGGAATGAAGGGGATCTAGCAACTTTTTAAGCAAAGAGTTTTGAGAGCACCAATGAGCTGAAAAGTCCAGGATACTGTTTCTCCATCTGAGGATTTTTGATCTTCTAAAGCTAGACCAGCTGTAACTTTTTTCAACACAAATTTCTGAGCCTTGTCCCTTAATATAAATAATGTGAACTTAATAGGACTTATCAGAATTCTTTTGTAATTACTATTCAACTTTAAGAACCGCTGATGGGGACCAGTTAAGCAAATCTTGGAGTATCTAAGAGAGATGGTTGCCAAAAAATAATAATTCAAGGGGATTTTAAAAGAAAATGATGCTAATAAGAGTTAGTACACCAAGGGGTCTTTTGTGCCCTAGAATTGGTGGGAACACAAAACCCCTTGAACTGTTTCTGCTGAAAATGAGATAGAATTGATGTGGTATCTTTAAACAAACCCAGAATTTTCTTCTTCTTGGTTTCTGCTCATTTTTCTCTTGCACTTTTAACATTCATGGGCAACAGCATTAATTTTATCAAACAGAGGGTCCCTCTTTCATTATTTAACGATTGCAACATGAAATTGCGTATGTCAAGAGGATAGAAGATTCAGATGAACCTGAATTAGGCACAATTATATAGTTTAACCAGGTAACATTTCTATGAAATTGAGAGTCACTCAGTCATGTCTGACTCTTTGCGAACCCATGGACTATACAGCCCATGGAATTCTCCAGGCCAGAATACTGGAGTGGGTAGGTAGCCTTTCCCTTCTCCAGGGGATCTTCCCAAACCAGGGATCAAACCCACGTCTCCTGTATTGCAGGCAGATTCTTTACCAGCTGAGCCACCAGGGAAGCCCCAACATTTCTATGGATGTAACCAAATGTATTGTGGATAATGAGCTAAATAAATTGGTATAAAATTGAATTCAAACCCTTAATTTAAACAAAATATGTTCTCTAGCTTACACCAGACGTACATGTGGCATATGAGATTTCACAAAATATGATACAGTGCATTGCTTCCTCTATACTCCATGCACTATTTTTATAAGTGCAGAATATTTGGAGATGATAAATATAATTAAATAGAGCAAAACCATATGGATTAAAGCCATGCATTAAAGAAAGAATAGAATTACAGGCTTGCTACAGAACTTGAAAGCTTGAAGGGATTACTAGTATAATATCACCAAAATGTATTAGCCCTTAGGGGATACATTGTGATTATCAGTTCTAGAGTTTGTGGGGTTTAAATTAGAAAGAGAAATGCTATGATATTTTTCTTTGAAATGAAAGAAAATACTGAAAATTTTAAGCAAACAATGGTTAGCTTCAAATAGAAGAGTATTTGAGTTTATGCAAAGCTTGCTCCCTAGTTTAAGTCAAGATCTACATTGCATGCACAATTGCATGCAAATTGGACTTAATTGACTGCATGTTTTGCCTCTTCAATTAAATAAAATGAGAAGATAATTTTTACTTTAGAAGAGTAAAAATTCAATGAGTTAAAATGTTTTCCCTCTAAGTTTTCCATAAAGAGCTTATGTACCCAAATGTTTATTATAAGTACTTTATTTAACCAGTATATATGGAGTTCAGCTCTTCATGGAAGGTATGGGTTCCCTACTCAAGAATCTTATGGACTTGGAACAGAAAATAGATTATCATGATAAGCACCAATTCGAGATTTGTCTTTTTGAAACACCTTTTTATGTTTATTTCCTTGTTCAAATCTTGCCTTCCAAATCCTTAGTCTTCCTGCATAGTATTGCCTGAAATATGCAATCCAGACACTTTTATGACGTATTCTTGCATGTGCTTGGTCACTCAGTTGTATCCAACTCTTTGTGGCCCCACGGATTGTAGCCTGCGAAGCTCCTCTGTCCATGGGATTCTCCAGGCAAGAATACTGGAGTGGGTTGCCATTCCCTTCTCCACGGGATCTTCCCTACCCAGGGATCGAACCCAGGTCTCCTACATTGGATTGTGTACCATCTGAGCCACCAGGGAAGCTTGTGTTAGTTTCATAGAACTGCCCCAAAAAAGTACCACAAGGTAGGTGCATAAAAAAAACCAAATTTATTTTCTCCCAGTTCTGGAGGCCAGATGTCCAAAATTAAGGTGCTGGTAAAGCTATGTTTCCTCAAAATCTGTAGGAGAGAATCTTTCTTCACCTCCCTCAGGCTTCTGTTGGTTTGTCAACAATCTTTGTTGTCCCTTGGCTTACAGTTAAAGCATTTCAATCTCTATTTCCCTTGCCGCATGTCATTCTCTCCCATTTCTGTGTCTAAATCTATCTCTTCATATAAAGGCACCAGTCACATTGAATAAAGGGCCCACCCTAGTCCTCTATGACCTTCTCTTAACATAGTTAATTATAGTTATAATTACACTATTTCCAAATAAAGTCATATTCTGAAGTACTGTGGGCTAGCATCTTATTTGTGGAGACAGTTCAACATGTTATATGAAACACTGAAGTCCTTCCATAATCTTGCCTGGTCAGCATGTCTTCATTCTTCATTCTTTAAGGTAGAAAGAACCTGCCAATTATTGATTTCCTTCTCTAGGGGAGGGAGGCACTTCACACATGTTAACTAATTAATCCTTGGGTGGACCCTAAGGAGAAGGCATTATCATCTTCATTTTATTGATGAGGAATCTGAAACTTCTAAAGGGTAAGTATCAGAGTACATTTATCAAGGTTTCCTTGTTCCTCAGGTCTTAAAAATCTTATCACATTCAAGAATCTCCCTTGAAGATCCAGACAAAATGAGGTTTATTTCATATATATTCTACAGGACCCTGGATTTTTCTTTCAAAGAATCCATAGCCTTTTGTACTATTTACTGCTCATTCATCTAATTCGTCTTTGCCGCGTCATCTAGACCATACATGTCGTGAGGCAGAGGCCATATCAGAGAAGGCCATGGCACCCCACTCCAGTACTCTTGCCTGGAAAATCCCATGGACAGAGGAGCCTAGTGTGCTGTAGTCCATGGGATCGCTAAGAGTCGGACAAGACTGAGCAACTTCACTTTCACTTTTCACTTTCATGCATTGGAGAAGGCAATGGCACCCCACTCCAGTACTCTTGCCTGGAAAATCCCATGGTAGGCTCCAGTCCATGGGGTCACACAGAGTCGGACACGACTGAAGTAACTTAGCAGCAGCAGCAGTAGAGGCCATATATATCCATCACTGGGCATGTAAGCACTCAGTAATATTCATGGAGCAAATATTTGAATAAATAAATCCCATAACGAATAAGTAATGGAATTAAGATTGAAATTTTACTCTAAAATCCAGTTTCTCTACCAGTGATGATTAACAGATATTTGCCAGGCATCTGTAGTGCAGTAGGCACTCTGCATCAAGATGAATGAGATCAAATCCATGTACTCAGGGAGTTCAGTCAGTAAAGAGGACTCTAAAGAAGAAGGGATGGGAATTCCCTGGAAGCCCAGTGGTTAAGACTCTACACTTCCACTACAGGAGACACAGATTCGATCCCTAGTCAGGGAATTAAAATCCTACAAGATACGCGGTACAGCCAAAAACAGAAAAAAATAATGTTAATAAAGGAGGAGGGGTGACTAACTTTCTTAAGCTGGTGATGGACAGAAGCTTATGAAAGGATGTTGTGAGAATGTCATATCTTCTAGGCACCCGTTGGAATGATTCAAGGCAAGAGGGTTAAGGGTGGGCTAAGAAAGTGCTCATGGCCATCTGGCAGAGAAACAGGTATAAAGGGCAAGACAAGGGGGAGGGAAGATGGCGTTTTCATGGAGGGTTAGATTAGGGAGGCCAGTTATTGAGTTAGATGAGTCTACTCCAGGAGAAGTTTTGCTTGAGCCAAATTGTTCTCCTCATGATTTCATCAGTATATTTTACACATCTCTGAGTCGGTTCAGTGGAGAGCAGAGTTTTCTAATTATTAGAGCCTTCAAAATCTGGAAGTCTCTTTAAAGGTAGTGAGTTCCCAGTACTTTGGTGGTGTTTAAATATTATGTGTCTGAGTCGTTGGCTCATATGTTACAGTAGGGCTTCCTATCCTTTCTCAAACCATAGCACATAGGAAACACTGATCTGTCTATTGCACAGTACAGTAACAAACAAAAGCACTCTTTTGTGCACTTTTTCTGGGGCTGAGAGGATTGATACCTCATCTCCTCTTAACTCTTTCATGGTAAAACACATGAGATGTTCTGGGATGGAAAACAGTCCTTCTGTAGTTTTAGCTATAGGAGTAATTAATATATCCTTGAGGTTCTTTCCTCCATCTTAAAGGAGATCAGTCCTGGGTGTTTATTGGAAGGACTGATGATGAAGCTGAAACTCCAATACTTTGGCCACCTGATGTGAAGAGCTGACTCATTTGAAAAGACCTTGATGCTGGGAAAGATTGAGGGCAGGAGGAGAAGGGGATGACAGAGGATGAAATGGTTGGGTGGCATCACCGACTCAAAGGACATGGGTTTGGGTGAACTCCTGGAATTGGTGATGAACAGGGAGGCCTAGCGTGCTGCAGTTCATGGGGTCGCAAAGAGTCGGACATGACTGAGTGACTGAACTGAGCTGAACTGATGTTCTTTAAACAGAAACACTCATTTTCCAGCTTCTTCAAGAATCAAGAGTAACATATTAATGAGTTAAATATTAATGTATTAATTTTGGTCAAATCACATCATGTCATTTGCTTCATAAAACCCTTGACTTATTTCTTAAAACGTTTCAAAGGACATCCAGAATTGTTATCTCAAATAATGGTCCCTGCACAGTTCATTGCCTGCTTACCTGTCCCTAGTTATTGCCTATGACTTTTCCCTTATATCACTATCATTCAACCACAGAGATTTATTTCAAATTTTCATATCAACCAAGCTCAGTCTTGCCTCAGGGCCTTTCTATATATGGCTACCTCCAAGGCAAAAATACATGGGTGACTCTCATCCTTCAACTCTCAGGTTAAATATCTTACCTTAGTAAGATTTTCATGACCACTCCATCTAGAGTTTTTAAGTATTATAATCTATTGCACTACCTATATGTTTCTGTCATAGAAATGATCACATTTTACATATAAGGTGTCTCAAAGAGTCAGACACTACTTAGTGACCAAGCAACAACAGTATTTTAAATTTACTCATATATTAGCCCCACCACATTCCCATACACCACTCCTACCATGAATCCTTTCCTAGACGTTTGAGTTTGACAAGGCAGAAAGCTTGTTCTACTAATCAAGGCACACACCAGTGCCTGGAACATTGTCAGTTCGGTTCAGTTAGGTCGATCAGTCAAGTCCAACTATTTGTGGCCTCATGGCCTGCAGCATGCCAGGCTTTCCTATCCATCACCAACTCCTGGAGCTTACTCAAACTCATGTTCCTTGAGTCGTTGATGCCATCCAACCATTTCATTCTCTGTCATCCCCTTCTCCTCCCACCTTCAACCTTTCCTAGCATCAGGGTCTTTTCAAATGAGGCCGTTCTTCACATCAGGTAGCCAAAGTATTGGAGTTTCAGCTTCAGCATCAGTTCTTCCAATGAATATTCAGGACTGATTTCCTTTAGGATGGACTGGTTGGATCTCCTTGCAGTCCAAGGGACTCTCAAGAGTCTTCTCCAACACCACAGTTTAAAAAAATCAATTCTTTGGTGCTCAGCTTTCTTTATAGTCCAACTCTCACATCCATACGTGATTACTGAAAAAAACATAGCTTTGACTAGACAGACCTTTGTTGGCAAAGTAATGTCTCTGCTTTTTAATATGCTGTCTAGGTTGGTCAAAGCTTTTCCTCCAAGGAGCAAGCATCTTTAAATTTCATGGCTGCAGTCACCATCTGCAGTAATTATAGGAGTGCAATATTTCTAAGTTGAATCAACTAACTAAGGCATTTGAAAGACAATTTGACAAATAGATAAATGGGAATATCATAGACTCAAGGACGATGGCTGTTTCATGAATGGGATGGGTACAAAAGATGAACTTAAAAGAGTGATCATATGAGGATTCGAGAATTGACAAAGATTTCATGGAGGAAGCTCTAGATATCTCTTGAAATATCAGTGTATGAAACTAAGGGGGGTGTGTGTGTGTGTGTGTGTGCATATAGCAGGGAGAGCAGTTAGGAAATTTTTTAGGAGGAAATACTATTGATGAAAACACATTGTTAGATAGGAGAAGAGGATAATTTAGGAACAAGAAGCAATACAATTTGATTTGATTTTAGCAGTGGTTCTCAACCAGAGATTATTTTGCCTTCTTCCCCCAGGGGGCATTTGTTAATTTTTGGAGACAGTTTTGGGTGCTACAACTTAGAGGTGTTACTAACATCTCTTGGGTAGAAGTGAGGGATACTGCTCAACATTCTTCCATGCATAGTACAGTTGATCTCAACAGAGAATAATCTGGCCCCAAATGTCCATAGTGACTACTACTAGAAATACTGAATTATAGGAATGTCAGCAGCAGCACAGGAATGTTACAGAAGACAAGGTTGAAACAATAAGGTAAAGGGAAATTACAGAAATATTTAAATATCAAGGTCAAGCATTTACTTAGTAGGTAGAGGGCAGTAAGGAGATCCAACCAGTCCATCCTAAAGGAGATCAGTCTTGGGTGTTCATTGGAAGTACTGATGTTGCAGCTGAAACTCCAATACTTTGGCCACCTGATGCAAAGAGCTGACTCATTTGAAAAGACCCTGATGCTGGGAAAGATTGAGGGCAGGAGGAGAAAGGAATGACAGAGGAAGAGATGGTTGGATGTCATCACCGACTCAATGGACATGAGTTTGGGTGAACTCCGGGATGGAGTGATGGACAGGGAAGCTTGGCGTGCTGCAGTTCATGGGGTCACAGAGAGTTGGACACTACTGAGCGACTGAACTGAACTGAAGAGGGCAGTTAATGCTGACTCTGTGCAGAGATATGATAGGATTAGAGTGGAACTTTGGAAGGCCTAACCCTAAGCTTGTATGAAGGCAGCTTAGAGCAAAATTGGAAAAGGCTTATTGGGAGGCTTCTTCGATAGTCTATATAAGAGATCAGAAGGAATCTTACAGCAGAATTAAAAAGAATATGGAAAAGACTGGATAGATTTACATTATTTCAGAGTTAGAGTATTCAGGGATTGCCAATGACAGAATGCACTCCTTTTAGATAAGAAGTTTTAAATACAAATTCTTATGTCTCTTTGATTCAGTTCACATGACTTTTGAAGGAAAATACCACGTCTTGACTTTTTTTGTCCATGAATGCTTGGAATGCCTCTGAGGTTTCTTCAGTATTTCATATCACATGATTGTATCAGTGAGTGGAGAATTTAAAAACATGTAATCACTAACAACACTGTCTCTTCTGTGAAGGAATTTGTTGTTGAACCATATTTGGGGATGAGATGGGTGGAAAAGAGAAAGTAAGAGGAGAGAGAGAGGGAAAAAGAAAGAGAGAGGGAAACAAACACATTAAACTCCAAATGTAGAATTTCTCTTGTAGAACACTGGTCTATAGAATACTTGGAAGATGAGGATATTTGAAAAATAGAGTCATGGAATCTTAGCATTGGAAGGTTATCCAGTTCAGTTTTTTTTCTATTCAAGTACAGAATCTGAACGTTAAATGGGATGGCTGACTACTTCTGCCTTAAAAATCTCCAGTGCTTGGCCAGCTGTCAGGTTGTTCAAAATCTGTGCTCACATTTGCAGTGGGTTTCTGAAATTTCAAGATATTGGCAATCTGACAAAACTCTACTTCAAAAGGAACTGGTATCTTTATTAACATATGACAAACGAAATGTGAGTAAATACTGTGTGAAAGAACCAAGGTAAGAATAAAATATAATTTTTATTTGGACTTGACCCTTAATTAGATGTTTCATAGACCTCAGCAAAAAAAAGTCTCTCTGTTTTTAGTCCTTACTTCCTCCAATCTAGGGAGAGCCATGTACTGTGATAAATAGAAGTTGTTTACCAATCAGCAATAGACCTATCATGGTCCTGATCTCAGCCTTGGGAATTCTGATCTCTAGATAGCATAGCACATTGTACCCCTCTGTGATCAATAGGCCAAACCAGACACTCGTTCTTCCAACTCCCAGGTATGAGGGGTTGGGGGAAGCTGAGCTCTGTAACTTCCTGCCTTGGTCCAGGGCTTCAAGGGACATTTAGTTCAGTTACATTATTGTACACTCTTGATAATGTATATTTTAAATTACCCATGCCCTTTGATCACAGAAGTCAAGAGCATGTAAGGTCCTTGCCTTTTCTGGTAGGAACATTAGATATAGAAGCTTTAATTCTTCTAAGAGAGTAGATGTCTGGTCAAACTGATGCAATTCATAATAAATGGAGCTCAGGCCAAGGAATCACTAATGATGACTGGGAATGAGTGAGGAGGGGAAACTCTCTGTCAGCTATCAGGATAGACAGTTCAGGTAGAAAAGGGTGATTGGCAATGTAAGTTTAAGTTCTGAATTTCTATGACCACTGTATGTGGCCACGAACTGGAGGTACAGATAAAGATTGAAGGCTACCTTTGTCTACCATGATTTTAATGACTGCAGCCATATAAAAATGTTGCCTTAGGTTATCCTCTTTTGTGTTCTCATTCCTGGGCCTGCCTCCTCTGACACTTACCCCAATATTTCCACAATTCTTTGTGGAATAGATTGGTACTGGTGGTAAAGAACCTGCCTGTCAATGCAGGAAAGACATAAGAGATCTGAGTTCGATCCCTGGGTCAGAAAGATCCCCTGGAGAAGAAAATGGCAATCCACTCCAGTATTCTTACCTGGAGAATCCCATGGACAGAAAACCTGGTGGGTTAGGGTCCATAGGGGTGCAAAGAGTCAGACATGACTGAAGCAATTTAGCAGGCAGCATGCACAGCGTAGTCTGCCCTAATTTTGCTATTATGATTTATGTCTCTCTCTTTATAATAAGAGTTCCATAGACGATCTTAGTAGGTAAAATGATTTTTTCATGTCTGATAAAATTAACAGAATATAAAATAAATAAGTCATCTAATCAGAATGTGTTTTTAATTGAGAAAAAAGTCAAAATATTTTCTCTAAAATAAAAGATCTACCAATCTAACAAAGTTCTTTGATTCCTTGAGAGGGAAAAGCAACTTCTTGTTAGAGCTTTATAGTTTTCAAATTTATCTTAATATTACTCACATGATAAAAATTGCATTTAATATATCCATGTAAATGAGTGTATGTTGGTTAATTTTTATTCCCAGGTGTATTTGTGTGTGTGTGTGTGTGCAAAGTTCAGTGTTGATCAACAGTGTGAAATATAGACTTCTTGTTGTTACTGCATATAACAACAGCAGAAATTGTAAAGTCGATTGCAATAAAGCTGTGAGGAATGTTTCCCTGCAACAAAACACATGGGATCTTGGTTCCTGGGTGGAAAAACAACTTCATCAGTGAGTGATTCTAAGGGAGCAAAAGGCTATGAGGCAGCACTGAAGAGAAGCAGGCAGCAGCCCTGCCTGCCTGCTGATCAGATTGTACTTGTCTTTTCTAAAAGAAACTCATCCTTTCAGCAATTCTCTTCGATGGCACAGCTAAGCCAAGTTGGCTCTGCAGCCCACTCCTGTTTGTGAAGTGTAATTCTGCGGTAATGAGCTGGTGACAATGTGAGGAAAATAGTCTAAACATCGTGAAAAACAATTCCAAACATGTCTGGAGACAAGAAAGAGAAGATGAAAGAGAGATGGCGGTAAGAAGGGAGAAAGAACTTTCAGCGAATGCTTCAGGGGAATTTAGATCATAGTGGCCATAGGCAATTTTCTATCAATACTTGTATCGCTTATCAATTGTGTATGTGCAGTCTAATGCCTCTTTCTTCCCACGGAGATGTTCCATCCTTTTGTAAATGAAGGAACCTCATTTTCAGAAGATTCCAATGTATTTGTTTCCTTTAGCCAGCTTTAGTATCTTCTGAATGGTGGAGAGCTCTTTCCATCTGTGGCTTCCCTGGTGGCTCAGCGGTAAAGAATCCACTTGCAATGCAGCAGACACAGGTTCGATCCCTGGGTTAGGAAGATCCCCTGGAGGAGGAAATAGCAGCCCACTCCAGGATTCTTACCTGAGAAATCCCATGGATAGAGCTGCATGGTGTGCTATAGTTCATGGGGTCACAAGAGTCAGATATGACTTAGTGTCTAAACCACCACCTTACCAACTATTAAAAAATACCCAGGAAAATGCAATATTCATTTGAATATATATACAAAGCTCAGCAATTGTGGGGAAAAATTATGAGAAAAACATAGACCTACTAACTCACATCTCTCTTGCTCCTTTCTATTTATTAACACAAGGGCATGACAACCCACTCCAATATTCTTGCCTGGAGAATCTGTGGACAGAAGCGCCTAGTGGCCTATGGTCCATAGGGTCGCAAAGTTGGTTACAACTGAAGGGACTTAGCACACATGCAACCTTAAACTTTACAGCTTCTAACTGCTGAGATAAACTATAGCACAGAGTTAGTTGCTGAGTACACTTTCCATAAAGAAAAGAAATGGATTTTCTTAGCTGTAGTAAACAGACATGGAAAGAAGAAGTGACCAAGGGAGGATGAAGGCAAGATATGCTTGTCAAGTAGTTCAGGGAAAAGAGGTTAAGGCTTTGTTATTGGTGATGAACTACAAGCAGGAAGGGAGTAAAAGTTTGTTTTTCACCGTATGGTTTATTTTACATTATACCTAATGATATGTACTTTATGCGTACTTAGTTCATGGAAAGTGATATGGATTCTCTTGACCCCATTGTTCCTGAGCTGAAGCAGGCAATGCAATTACCAAACATACCAGGTTGGAAAAGAGATAAAAAGAGATTTCAGGACACTTGATCTTTGCGTTAAGGACTATTTATAACCACCAGCTTTTCCTATCAGTTCAAATTGGAGCCCTTTAGGTTTATTAGTGGTCTTGGGCTTCCCTGGTGGCTCAGATGGTAAAGACTCTGCCTGAAATGCAGGAAACCTGTGTTTGATCCTTGGATTGGGAAGATCCCCTGGAAAAGGAAATGACAATCTATTCCAGTATTCTTGCCTGGAAAATCCCATGGACAGAGGAGCCTGGCAGGCTATAGTTGCAATCCTTGGGGCCGCAAGAGTCAGACACGACTGAGTGACTAACACTTTCACTTTCAGGTTTATTAGTAAACCTGTCAAAATTTAAATATAAATGCCTGTAATTCTACCACAGACCAGCTGATTAACAGATTCAGGAAAAAGGCTTTCCTGCTTACCCTGTCGCCTACCATTTCCTCAATCTCTTCTATTTGGGTGAGGTAGGTAAAAGGAGAAGGCAATGGCACCCCACTCCAGTGCTCTTGCCTGGAAAACTCCATGGACGGAGGAGCCTGGTGGGCTATAGTCCATGGGGTCGCTAAGAGTCGGACACGACTGAGCAGCTTCACTTTCACTTTTCCCTTTCATGCATTGGCGAAGGAAATGGCAACCCACTCTAGTGTTTTTGCCTGGAGAATCCCAGGGACGGGGGAGCTTGGTGGCTACCGTTTATGGGGTCACACAGAGTCGGACACGACTGAAGTGACTTAGCAGTAGCAGCAGCAGGTAAAAGAAGACCCAAGGTTTCTGCTTTTTGATAAAAATTTTAAGATAGCAGTGCCATTTTTCTTTTATTAGCTGGATTACAAAATTGAGATATGTGCTCAGAGTAGGTGAAAAATTATTTATATAGGTACTTGCTTTTTAATACTTTTTATTTTATTGTGACAGTTTCAGGTGTACAGCAAAGGGACTCAGCCATACATATATATGTGCACATTCTCCCCTAAGCTCTCCTTCCATCCAGGCTGTCATATCACATTTAGCAGCATTCCCTGTGCTTGATTATCCAGTTTAAATATCCTGCTTTTTAGTTTATTTATTTATTTGCTATTTAAAAGCTCTAAGCTACAGGCTCTCTGATGTATATTACTGATGATTTTTTTCTCACCAACAATCGTTCATATTCAGCATTAATAAAGATTCCAAGTGGTCTGTTTCAAACCTTTCCTCTGGATTGCAGCTCTTCAAACTCTACAAGCAAAGCATCCTACTGAAGTCACAGTCAACCACTCTCTTCTTCCAGAGTAAGCTAAGAAAACCAGGAGCTTGATTTACAGACTGGTGGTATTAATCCTTAAGTTATCTAGATCACATTCCTTGACAGCTTTCAAAGGCTTTCTTTCTCATTTCAAGGTTAAAATCATACCTGTTAGAATATTAGCTACCTTGCTTGTGACCTTTTTAACTTTGCCTATTTGTATGAACCGTGAGCAAACCACACAACTAAAACAGGACTCCAAAACCTGTCAGTAGAAATTCTCTCCATTCTTAATCTGTTCCATTTTTCCTATAGCATGGTGAGTTTAGATGTTTTAAACATAAAGCTGATTCCAAATCTCCATATACAGACTTTTATTTTAGTTTGGTCATAATAGTTGAAAATTTTATATGCATGGTGACTTTGGCATACAGAATGATATAATGATATATAGCAATGACTGAAACATCCTAATATTTTGAAGTATATTACTTAGAAATTGTTTTCAAAACCTTAATTAATAAGAAGTATAAACATTAATATATCTGTTTATGCTCTGGCGAATTTTTGGAAAATCTTAAATTCTGCTTCAACTGCTTCACAGTTGAAGCAACTGAACAATGGAGAAGGCAATGAAGCAAATCACGTGGTAAGCCTAGTATAGAAGTCTAATGAGATGTGACTGGGCCATCTGTAGCATTTGAGTCCCCAGATTATAGACACAGGTGACTAAGGTCCAAATCTAGCAGTTCCACCCATTTAAGGTCACAACGGAACAGAAGTGAAAGGCAAAGGCAGCTTATGATGTCCAAACTTTCAGTAGTTCACAATGTGGGGTTAGATATATGTTGTGCTGTGCCCAGTTGTGTCTGCCTCTTTGCAGCCCCATGGACTGTACACACCAGGTTCCTCTGCCCATGGAAAGTTCCAGGCAAGAGTAATATAGTGTACTGCCATTTTCTACTCCAGGCAATCTTTCCTGACCCAGGGATTGAACCAGTGTCTCTGGCTTCTCCTGCATTGGCAGGTAGATTCTCTACTAACCTTGGGTTTCATGTGGCACTTTGTCGCTCAGTTATGTCCAACTCTTTGTGGCCCCATGGACTGTAGCCTGCCAGGTTCCTCTGTCCATGGGGAGTCTCCAGACAAGAATACTGGAGTGGGTTGCCATGTCCTCCTCTGGGAAATTGTCCCAACCCAGGGATTGAACCCAGTTCTCCCAAGTTGCAGGTGGACTCTTTACCATCTGAACCACCAGGTGGGTTAGTAAGAGTAATTACTAACATTTGTTAAGTGTACTGTATTTCTGACTGTGTGCTAAGAGCTTTATGCATATTAGGGTAATAAACTTCATAACAATGCAATTAGAGAGATTTGGTTTCTACCGCATTATACAGATGAAGAATCTTAAATATACAAATGTAATTTATCAAAAGACTTACAACTTCAAGTGGATTTCAAGCCAGGTTTTCAGAAACGAGCACAAATTCTACTCTTAGCCAATACAGTATGCCAATTTACCTCTCAAACATCCAAGGTAATGCTATTAAGTACACAGGATCAAGCCAGGATGCTAGGAGTCCTATAAGAAGAGGTTTTTCTCAAAATGATAAAAAAGAGATCAGATTTGTGGTATCAGAGGAGGGGCATAGAGGGAGGAGGGAATAGGTGAAAGTGGCCAAAAGGTACACATCTCCAGTTAGATAAGTATTAGGGATATAATATATAACATGGTGACAACAGTTTTTAATAATATTGCTGTATGGTATATTTGCAAATTGTTGAGTGAGTAGCTCCTAGAGTTCTCATTACCAAAAAAAATTTTTTTTCTTTTCCTATCTGTATGACATGATGGATGTTAATTAAACTTATTGTGGTCATCATCATTTAACAGCACATTTTGCTGTACACTTTATACAGTACCAAATGTCAGTCACATATCAACAAAATGGGAAAAAAGAGAGCAGGCTTTTATAAAGTATCAAAGTTTTTATTTTTTTTTAAAGAGCAATGCCTTTGATAATACCCAAAGCTTTTGCTCCTTTTGTAGATAAGGGCAGTAATTTGGGCTTCCCCCTGCCTATTTGGAGCACTGGTTATATAGGGACCCCTCTAGGTCTGGGAGAACACACTCCCTGCTTGTACCAGGGGCAGAGTTATCTTTGAGGAAGCTTGTATTATCTAGAGCCTCAGCAGTTTTGATGGAAAGGCTTAGGCATGGAATTCAGACACAAATCATTATTATTTCTCACTCTTGGGTTCAGATAGGGGTCTTACGAGGCAACTCCAACAATAGTACATTAATCCTCCGCATGGTTTTACTCCATCCCAGATTCTGGAGTATACAAGTGGTCTACACACAAAACGGCAGCCTCGCAGCACTTTGGCAATCAGAGTCACTGAAGGTCCCTAGGACTACTTTTGCATTGTATCTGACTTAGGAGTCCAGGGATATCTTTAGTGTAACGTTACTGCAAAGTGAATATCCAATGACTGATTTTTATATTTCTTCCATTGTAAAATGGACCAGTGTTTACATGGAGAGAAAGTGTAATACATTTAGCAATCAGCTATGCTTCGGGGGGAAGGAGCTACATTTGTAGGGGTCATTTGCCTATGAAGGACATTGACTGTTGCAAACTATGGTTCCTAGTCATTAGAACTTTAATTTTTTTTTTTTTTGAAAATACTTTAATACTATTTTTCTTACTTCCTCTCATTTCTGATTTATTCCTTGGAATTGTTCCATATTTTAGCATTCCTTATTGCTGTATATAGCTCATGGAATTCTTTTTTCTTCCACTCCCTTAACTACTGACATATTCTAAAGAGCTGCAGTTTCTTCTGATAGCAAGTTTGATTCTACTGCATTTACAAACTGCGAATACAGATGGGGTAAAATGCTGACCTGCTCTACTAGCTACTGCTTTGTATAGCAGTGAACATTTGGGAATTCTCTACATTGGGGACATTAAATATGGGCAATTCCTATCACACGTTTATAACATAAGAATGGCATAAATTCACAATAAAATTAATTCAGGGATAAGTAGAAACCCAGAATTTGAGTCTCAGCATCAAACCCAAATTATTATAATTTTCTGAGTATTTCCTTTCATAGAGAAAAAATTGTTATCTCCAAGATGCTGAACATTCATAGAATTTACCAACTCTTAGACAGCTGGAAATGGCAAAATATGCCATGTAGACAAGTCACCAGTAAAATTTTTTCCTATGTTTTATCTGGATGTTTCACTGTTACATAGACTCATTAACCTCAAAGTAATGATATTCTCACTTTTTCCCTTTGAATATGTTTCTGTTTTCTATCTTTCTTTGTTTTTTCATTTACATTTTCATTTCAGTTACCCTATAACTAAAAACGCTGAAAGGAAATGTCACAAAATAATTAAAATAATGTGGAGACTCATAAAAAGGAAACTTTACAGTTTTTTTTCTTTTTAATCTAAGAGAACCCTTCATTTGCTCCTTTTCTTGGCAGAAATTATTGAAAACGGGGTGACAATCTGGTTCTTATTTTTCTTGCCTTATCACCACATAAACCTCTATTTAATAGACTACATAAATAAATAAATATAAAAAAGCTTTCTTGAGTATGATTTCTGACACAGAAGAAGCAGAGGTATATATAAGTGGAATGGTATAGTTTGATGGATGTCAGAGGAAAATGGCAGTTTGACACAAACTGTCAAATTCTGCACACACTTCATGTCTGGGTGATCTCCCAGAATTCGCATAATTGAACAGGTACACCATTCCTGATGGCAATTCTCCCTTGTTTTCTAATCCCTTCTCCAGCCTTTATTCTCTCCCTGTTGCCTTATTCTTTTCTATGCAAAGTAGACAAAGGAATCAGTTTGAAGATACAGGCATTACTTAGAAAGGTAACACATCCTGAAAATTGTTATTCATGTTTAGCTTAACTTCAAAAACACAGAGTTGTTTGTTCAAGAATCTAGAACTTATCTATGTGAATTAAAAGAACTTAAGGCCATTTCTTACCAAATCTAGTGTGTGTGTGTGTGTGTAACTAACAGTTATTTAAGAATATTTATAGAACCTTCCTGATATGTGTTCATACTTGTCTTTTCTGCCAAGTTATTGTATAAAACACTTTTTCCTGTGAAATGTTTACTTAAAATCCAGTGATTTGACTTGATCTCTCTTATTCAAAATGTAGTTTCAAATTCTTGATCTTCATGGATCTTCCCTAGCTTAGCCCAGCTGATGTGGCCATTGCAAGCCCTCCAATGGTCAGCCAAAATGCATCAAGGCACGTTTCTTCTTTTTTTTCTTTTATCTGATTTTAATAGTTTTTGAAATTTCTGAATGGTAAGACATATGTATTCTGTGGTCTGCATGCTAACCTGACATCCCTGACTAAACACATATTCTTGCCAGGAGAAAAGGGAAGAAACTGTGTAGAAATCTTTAGCCAAATGGAGAGAGTGATTTTCCATACTGACCACAATAACACACGGGAATTCATTCTGTTAGCTTTGGAGCCTCTGCTAAGGGTCAACTAGCTATCCTGGTTAAAGTCTCTGGCAATTTTCTTTGCAGTTAAAGTGGCTTTTGAGATAGAACCAAATTTGGCATTAGAATTGCAGATACACATGAGAACTTGTATGTGTAGAACAAACAATTTCTTGCTGCCTATTGCTTGTGGGAAGTTTGCCAAGAAAAAACAATTTGCTTTGCTGCAAGAGCCCAGCTAGCCATTACTGGAGAATGTTTTTCCAAGATTGCTTATCAGTGATTTTAATAGGGCTCAGAGGTTTGTGTGGTTGCACAAAATGTTAGTTACTTTTTAAAAGCCCAAATTTCTCTCCTTTTTTCTCCATAAGCCTGAACTCTTCTAATTGGAAAACAATCAGCAAGATTAGCACCTCCCTAAATGAGTAAATAGTAATGGATAATTAAATGCTTATGATAAAATGGATTATGCTGCTGTTCCAAATAAAAGCTATTCTATTCAAAGAGACTCCTTGGTTTTACATAGTTCAAGTTGTTCAGCTACTAATTTGGTTTTGCAATTCTGTGCTCTGTTCACTAGAGGATTCTATGGGGAAGATATACCTTTGATGTCTCTTCCTTGGCTGTTCATTTATTCTCATTGATTCATCAAGCATTTAATAACAGTAATTCACTTAACAAGCATTATGGTCACATCAAGGCGCAGAGAGAGAAATGAGTAAGCACTATTCTTGTCCTCAGTGAAATCAAAGTCCAGACGTAGGTGACTGACATGCAGAGAAATAACCATTGTTTAGGGTAATAAGTAAAATGATAGAGTATACGTCAGGTTCCGTTATTTCTACTTGAATTAGAAACTCATGTAAACCCACTTTTAATGTGGACCTTAAGTTTGCTATACTGTAAATATTTATACATTTAGGGATTGAGACAACGAAACATAGAGATCTAGACAGCTTAACTCAGTTGTTAAATCAGGATGCTTTGAGGCCAAAATCATGATTTGGACTCCAAAACCAGAAAAGCTGCTTTGAATAGTCAAAAAGTCTACTGGCTTTTTAGGCTAATCCCATAATGCTACTCAATGCTCATGGATGACTTAAGTTGAAATTGTGCACTTTAATATCAATCTAATAAATTCCCTACTGATAGAAGATGGACAGAAGTTGTTCTTCCTCATCATGAGGATGCATGGCCTATAGATTTTTGCTTGAAGGTAAATTAAAATCAATAAGTAATATGCATGGCATTAAGACATCAATTGTTTGATATTGCTTGGCTATTCCTCCATGAACCCATTTCTGATCGAGGACTCCTTATCACCAAAACAAATTTGCAGTGATAAGATAGATGATGAAGCTGCTAGAAGAGAGTTAAATTTTTAGCTCTAGGAAGCCTTTGAGAGAAGGTTCAACAGAAAAGCAGTTTGCCTTATAGACATTTTGGAATCCTCTGTTTTTTTTTACAGCAAATTAAATTGGGAAAGTTTTCCCTCTATGGGACCTCAGGCCACCCAGCTAGCTTCAACATGACTGTAGCCGGCCTGGAGTCATGGACCTGCAATGCTGACTCTCTCCTATCTCATCTCTCAGACTATGAACAGCAGGAAGTATCAATCCTGGCTTTCTCATTAGTGTGCGTTTCCTAAGTGAGGACCCACCAGGTTAGAGGAAAAGGCTTGCTCTTACTTTCACCTTTAGATGTAGGAAATTAGTCATTAATTAGACTAAAATGCAGACATTACTTGTAAATTCGTTGGTATTTTCTGGTCTCATTAGTGCTATTCTAGACTACATGATAATGAGCACAACATAATTAAAGAGTAAACACTAGGCAACTACAACCAGAGTCAGGGTTTTCAAGTATCAGATGGTAACAATCAGAGAAGAAGCAATTTGGGCTCACTGAGGGTGGTCTTTCTCCAGTTTGAACTGAGCTTGTTCTCTTTTCCCCTGTGGCCAGGGCTTCTATAAAAACCTCTTATAATATAGTTTAGAGTATATTTGAGAGACGGTGGTACTGAGGAGAGATGAAGAGGATGCTGATGAGAAATCATTCATCCCATAATGAGGAACCTGAAGCGCCTTGCAAATAGATATGTCATATGAAGGAAGATTCGGCAGCTGCCATTGATGGTGAAAGAAAACTGGCTTAGAAATGTAAAACGAGATGACTCTATATTTGAAGTACCAGCTTGATCAATTAGAGACTGAAAGGATGAGGAACTGAAACTTATCCCCAGGAGAGATGTGACAGTATGGCAAAAGCAATATTTATTTCATGGGAAACTGATGAGTGAAGATCGCATGAGACATCCGTGAAAAAGGAAGATCCAAAAAAGATGCCTTCATCAGCTGCCAATTTCTCCAGTTCCCCAGTGAAGAGAGAGCTAGGAAGTGAGAATAACAAAGTTTACATAAAGTGGTTCATAATCTGTGTAACGTAGAGTTTTGGCTGGCATTTACAGATTCAACATGCCTTTCGTTTTTCACGCGCAACAAGATGTCCATGTTAGACATTACTTGTGACGATTTGCATTTTGCTGAGGCATCAGTGGGCTCCATACAGCTTCTCTGACCAAACAGTCTTAGTTCTTACTGCGCATCCTCTTTCCCTCTTTACGATTCAAACACTGCCGTAACTGGCCAGAAGTGTGAGACACTAGGGTTCTTTGTTAAGTTGATGCAGATGGGGCAAAGAAGTCAGGATAGCAAAATAATGCTACAGAAGCATTATTTATGAAAAGAGAAAGTGAAAAAAAAATCTTTGTGATCATTTTTAGTAAGGAAAAGACTACGCATTTTATTAGTTTTAAATACTTTTACTCTTTTAGAGTTTGAAGGGCTAGCGTAAATTTTTCAGTTGAACTTGATTGCATCTTACGAGGAGATTAGGGTGAAAAGTACTACTTATGAAAATCATGAATGTTTCAAAATGTGTTTCTCAGAAATGGCGATAGTCTACCATATATCTCTTTTTTTCCCCATAAAATTGTGGTCCTGGTAATGGAAAGACAAACTAGCAATTTTCTCCTTATTACAGAGAAGTACGTCGACAAGACTTACAAACTATTTGGGGGTGGCATGATATTATGGCACTGTTTCATAGAAAAAACTGTTCCGTGATTAAAGGCTGTTCCTCTCTCTTACTGGGACCTACATTCTGTTCCAGTCACAGCTCTTTCCACCTACATTTGAAAGCCTCAATTTGTCTCTTATTCTGTCAGGCTACTTGTTGCTGTCTGTGTGGATCTTCATCACTCTTGTCTCCACTCAACATTAACTTTGTAATCTTCATTTTTAGGGTTAATATTGAGGCTTCCCAGGTGGCTCAATGGAGACACAATTTCGATCCTTGCTAACCCTAACCCTAATCCCTTGGAGTAGACAATGGCAATCCATTCCAGTATTCTTGCCTGGAAAAGCCCATGGAGGAGCCTGGCAGGCTACAGTAAATGGGGTCACAAAGAGTCAGACACAACTTCATCAATCTAAAGTAAAAATTAGTTAATATACTACATCTTTACCTACATCTTTAAGCTAATGAAATAAAGTTAGAGGAGACTTCCAAAAATTTGATTGCCTTCCAGGTAATAAGGAATATTTTCATAGCCTTTCAGACAATTCAGTTTGAATCCAAGAGTATTCATACCCATGACAAGTTATGTTAAGAAGGAAGGACATTCTAAAGGAAGTATTTCACATCTCCTTTCTGCAACAGTGTCATGTAAATGAATGATCACTAAAATTGTTTTAATGGTTCACTCTCTTAATTATGTAGTTCAAAATTCTGTAGTGCTAGAAAGCATGGGAAGATGATGATAATTTGCTTTCCTCAGCACCCATTGTGTGGGATACTGAGAGATAATATAAAACTACCAATATTTTCACTTCCATCTTCAAGGTGACTGATAGCAAAAGGCTGAAATCTAGAATCCATAGTTTCAAATCATTCAATACCTGAGTGAATTTTTAAGTCATGTTGTAAAACTATCATGGTTCACCATCACAGGAGAAAGAAAAATTTATTCTGATCTGTGAAGAGGCAGTGAATATGATATATGTTGGAATAATTTTTTAAGAGTTACTTTTTTCAGAAGAAAATTCCTTGAATCACAACCTAACCTATTTCAAAATATTTTTCATTTATGCCTTGCTGATCATATATTGAGTTTTCATATTTTGCATTTCTGTCATTTTAACTAATAATATTTGATGGTACTCCCTAGTATCACATTTCTACTAATTATTCTCTAGCTGTTCCCTGTATTTGCCCCTGGCAGGCAGAAAAACAAATGTTTGTAATTCCAAGTCTCTAGAATATTTGAATTTGATTTGAATTTGAAAAATATGTTTCTTGTTCATAAACATTATGCCTCTCAACATAATCGTAGTACAATGATACATGCAACTTTTATTGCCACCTAGCTTTTTAAAGAACTATTTGTTCTTCTGTCTTTCTTCTTCTTTAGTTATTATTTCTTTCCTTATTTTGAGACTATTTTAGAGGAGAGGGGATGAAACATATGCTTGCCAGTGATAAGTTTTTTAAAAAGTTACTTAGCAGAACAGTGTTGATTTCATCAAAACATAAAGACTAAGCATGAAAATCTTTTTGAAAAAGCACCAATGTGCCCTTGTTTGAAGCTGTAAAATGGCAGATGGCAATACCTTGTTGGGTTTTAACAAGACCCTGGTAGACATTAGCACTTGTCTTGTTTGGCAGTTTTTTGGGGAAGAGTTAAAGCCAAAGTTTATTTTAGAAGAGAAGTCAAGCAAATATAACCTAAATTTCCATAGGGATGAGAAAAAAATTAGTCCCAATTTGAAATTGTGTATGAACAGCAAGAGTTAACTTTTACTAAAACGTGAACATTTTAAAATATTTCCTTTAAGTTTTATTTCTGCTGCTGAAGTTGGAGAAAGGGGAAATGACCTAAACTTGTTACTGTTTCTGATAGACTTTGCCTATTGGAGAATTTCTCACACTGAACAGAAGAATAGAATCACACAAAATTGGCATGATCTATAAAACAAGAAGCATCCTGTTTTTTTGATGGGTAGGATGGCAATCTCCTTTTCTTCATAAAAATGAGATGTAAATAAACCACTTGTAAAGGGTTTTTTAAAAATAGGGTACATGTGAGGGGCATTAGTGAGAGAGATGATCTTTTCCTAAGTATGTATTTCATAACTGTCTATATAGCAGGGCTTTGCATATTTTGTTACCTCCCCTTACTGCTTTGAAGTTCTTAGAGCTTTTCTGAAAAGTATAAAGAACTCACTTGGAATATACTTAAAGGGTCTGCATATCTAATCTGAATATTTATGAAGGCTTTACTATAGGCAAAGATATATTAGCTTTGTCATTACTGATTTTTCTTCTACTATCTAAAAATTTTGATATGAAGTTTACAAAGCTGTTAAGTGATAAAGAGACATTTGCAGAACTTATTTGTAAGGAATTACACATGAATGAGAAGTTAATCTTTTGGAAAATTTTATCAGGATTTCAAGGTCAAGAGCAAGTTTGTGAGAATAATACAACACATTTCTATTTACAAAGAACTGTTAAATGTATGCTCTCAATGACTGATAACAGTTGTGTGAAGTTGACACTCTTTAAAAAGGAAGTAACAGGGAATCAGTTCCATACTCCCAGGCTTCTGTTCTTTTTCACTGCATTGCATAATCCCTACACTGTATCCCACCTTTTCCCTTTGGCTCATTGCTCATTTCTGAGTCAACCACGGGTCTATCTGTACATATTCAAGGTAGTATCAATGTCTTGCTTTTGAAACGTTTGATTTTTATTGTCATTTGCTTATTTTTAAAAATTTAATTTAATTTTTATTGAATGATCAATAAATAGTAGCTAAGTCATGTCCAACTCTTGCGACCCTGGACTATAGCCCATCAGGTTCCACTGTCCATGGGATTTCCCAGGCAAGAACCCTGGAGTGGGTTGCCATTTCCTTTTCCAGGGGATCTTCCTGACCCAGGGATCAAACTCGCATGTCCTGAATTTCAGGCAAAGTTTTAAATGCTATAGTGCTTTACAATTCCCCAAAGTTTCACACACATGATTCCATATAATCCCGTAATAACTTGTTTTTTATCCATTGTCCTTACTATGACGCTACCCCTTTTCCTCTTCCCACTGGTAACCACTGGTTTGTTCTCTATATCTATGAGCCTGCTTCTTTTTAATTTTATTAGTACATTTTATTTTTTAGATGCCACATATACGTGGTATTTAGAAAAGGAAATGGTAACCCACTCCAGTATTCTTGCCTGGAGAATCCCATGGACAGAGGAGTCTGGAGAGCTACAGTCCATGGGGTAGCACAGAGTCAGAAATGACTGAAGTGACTTAGCACATATGCCCACGTAAGTGATATCATATAGTATTAGGCTTTATGTTTAGGCTTTATGTTTGACTTGGCATGATGCCCTCCAAATCTGTCCATGTTGCTGCCAATGCAAAATGTCATTCTTTTTTTATGACTGAGTAGTATTCCATTGCGTGCATGTGTATACACATATATTTTATCTGGGATGGACACTTAGGCTGCTTCCATACCCTGGCAATTATAATGCCTCTATGAACATTGGGTTGTTTGTATAATTTTGGATTGGTGCTTTTGCTTTTTTTTCCCAGATATATATACCCAGGAGTGAACTTTCTGGGTCACATCCTAGCTATGTTTTTAGCTTCTTGAGAAACGTGTATACTATTTTTGACAATGGCTGCACCAATTTACATTCCTGAAATACTGTAGGAGGGTTCCCTTTTCTTCAAATCCTTGCCAACACTTGTTGTTTTTATTCTTTTTGATGACAGCCATTCTGATAAATATGAGGTGATATTTCATTGTGGTTTTGGTTTGCATGCTTAAATTTTATTGTCATTTATTTTTAGAGAAGTTGATTATGATAATATATAGCTCTTCAGAAATTATTTATAATAACATGTCACAGAGTAAGAGCTGAAATGTTTGCTAAAAGAATGGATAAAACCTATAAGATGTAAAGGTCTTCACTGTAGATGAATTAAATATAACTGCTGAATATGGAAACTCAGCATAGATTTTTCTTGAAACTCCACTGATGGTTTTAAGGTGTAGTTGTAAGGGCTTTGATGGGAATCAGAATATCTCATCCTGTTGCAGGAAAAACACTGGATATAGTTTTGATCAGTAGGACTCAGTTATCTTATTCATAGCAGAGTAGGGGCCATTTGAAGGTCTCCAAAGCCTAGTACCTAGACAGCATATTAAAAAGCAGAGACATTACTTTGCCAACAAAGGTCTGTCTAGTCAAAGCTATAGTTTTTCCAGTAGTCATGTATGGATGTGAGAGTTGGACTATAAAGAAAGCTGAGTGCTGAAGAATTGATGCTTTTGATCTGTGGTATTGGAGAAGACTCTTGAGAGTTCCTTGGACTGCAAGGAGATCCAACCAGCCCATCCTAAAGGAAATCAGTCCTGAATATTCATTGGAAAGACTGATGCTGAAGCTGAAACTCCAATCATTTGGCTACCTGATGTGAAGAACTGAAAGACTCTGATCATTTGAAAGACCCTGATGCTGGAAAACATTGAAGGCAGGGGAAGAAGGGGTTGACAGAGGATGAAATGGTTCGATGGCATCACTGACTCAAAGGACATGAGTTTGAGTAAGCTCCAGGAGTTGGTGATAGACAGGGAAGCCTAGTGTGTTGCAGTCCATGGGGTTGAAAGAGACAGACATGACTGAGCAACTGAACTGAACTGCACAGAAAGCCTAGTACATTCCTCAGTTCAGTTCAGTTCAGTTGCTCAGTCGTGTCCGACTCTTTGCGACCCCATGAATCACAGCACGCCAGGCCTCCCTGTCCATCACCACCTCCCGGAGTTCACTCAGACTCACGCCCATCGAGTCAGTGATGCCATCCAGCCATCTCATCCTCGGTCATCCCCTTCTCCTTCTGCCCCCAATCTCTCCCAGCATCAGAGTCTTTTCCAATGAGTCAACTCTTCACATGAGGTGGCCAAAGTACTGGAGTTTCAGCTTTAGCATCATTCCTTCCAAAGAAATCCCAGGGCTGATCTCCTTCAGAATGAACTGGTTGGATCTCCTTGCAGTCCAAGGGACTCTCAAGAGTCTTCTCCAACACCACAGTTACATTCCTAGCACTTAGCAATTCAAAGGAAGTGGACTCTATTTGTAGTCTAAGATTCTTCACCTGTATGGCTTTATACTAAATGATTGTTATCCATTCAAAAACTCCTTCCAAACTGACAAACTACCCTGCCCATACTGCTTCAGAAAACATTCAGCCTACTTTCTTTTGCCAGTGGGTTCAAATCTGTTTTTTAAAGATAATTTTTGGCCCTGAACTGAGAGAACCCTATGAAGACCTTGATACAACACTACCTCAGTTCCTGCTCTGTAGATAGAGGGCTCACTTAGAGGTATATCCTTTGCTGTATTAGTCTCTTTTCATGCTGTTCATGGAGTTCTCAAGGAAAGAATCCTGAAGTGGTTTGCCATCCCTTTCTCCAGTCAGTTCTAAAGGGAATCCAACCATGAGTTTGAGTAAGCTCCAGGAGTTGGTTATGGACAGGCAGGCCTGGTGTGCTGCGGTCCATGGGGTTACAAAGAGTCGGACATGACTGAGCAACTGAACTGAACTGTATTAGTGTACTTTGTTGGATTTTTCTTTCTGACATTTTATCTAGAGTAAAGCCTTATGCAGAATAATAGCAAAAGATATAAGGACAGAGACTTTGATGATACATAGGAGGTTCACAAAGGGCAATGCAGAGAATTGCCCTTGTTTAGGAAGTTATGGAGAGCCACTGATGTTTCCGCAATAAATTCATTATTTTAGGTGAAATATTTGTTGAATTGATGAATGAATGCATAATAAGTAAGTAAGAGAGATGCAGCTATTTTGGTTGGTTAAAGAAAGTTAAGATGACTATTATCTTGTTTATATAACCCAAATGGGAGGAGTTAGCTGTGAGAAGTGATAAAAGACATAAAAAGGACAGAATGGTAAGAGAAAAGCGGACACCTAATAGAAATTTGTTGTTTAATTTCTTAGTCCTGTCCAACTTTTTGTGACCCCATAGACTGCAGTTCACCAGGCTCCCCTGTCCTTCAGTATCTCTTCGAGTTTGCTCAAATTCATGAGCCTTGAGTCGGTTATGTTATTTAACCATCTTATCCTCTGCCACCTCCTCCTTTTGCCTTCAGTCTTCCCCAGCACCAGGGTTGTTTTCAGTGAGTCGGCTCTTCTCATCAAGTGCCAAAGTATTGGAGCTTCAGCTTTAGCATCAGTCCTTCTAATGAATATTCATGCTTGATTTCCTTTAGGACTGGTTAGATCTATTTTCAGTCCAAGAGACTCTGAAGAGTCTTCTTCAGCACCACAATTCAAAAGCATCAATTCTTCAGCACTGAGCCTTCTTTTTGGTCCAAATCTCATATCCATACAAGACTACTGGAAAAACCTGAGCTTTGACTATGCAGACTTTTGTTGCCAAAGGGATGTCTCTGCTTTTTAATACTCCGTTTAGGTTTGTCATAGCTTTCCTTCCAAGGAGCAAGTGTCTTTTAATTTCATGGCTGCAGTCACCATCCACAGTGATTTTGAAGCCCAAGAAAATAAAATTTGCAACTGTTTCTACTTTTTTTTCCTTCTATTTGTCATTAAATGATGGGACCAGATGCCACAATCTTAGTTTTTTGAATGTTCTGTTTCAAGCCAGCTTTTTCACTCTCTTCTTTTACCTTTATCAAGAGGCTCTTAAGTTCCTCTTCACTTTCTGCCTAGAGTGGTATTATCAGCGTATCTGAAGTTGTTGATATTTCTTCTGGCAATCTTTATTCCAGATTTTGACTCATCCAGGCTGGCATTTCACATGATGTACTCTGCATATAAGTTAAGTAAGCAGGATGACAGTATACAACCTTGATGTACTCCTTTCCAAATTTTTAACCAGTTGGTTGTTCCATGTCTGATTCTAACAGTTGCTTCTTTACCTGCAAGCAGGTTTCTCAGAAGATGGGTAAGGTGGTCTGGTATTCCCATCTCTTTAAGAAATTTTCATGGTTCACTGGGATCCACACAGTCAAATGCTTTAGTGTAGTCAATGAAGCAGAAGTATATGCTTTTCTGGAATTTACTTACTTTTTTCTATAATCAGTGGATGTTGGCAATTTTATCTCTGGTTCCTCTGCCTTTTCTAAACTCAGGTTGTATATCTGTAAGTTCTCGGTTCACATACTGCTGAAACCTAACTTGAACGATTTTGAACATAAATTTTCTAGAGTGCAATATTATGGTAGTTTGAACATTCTTTGGCACTGCCTTTCTTTGGGATTGGAATTAAAACTGACGTTTTCCAATCCTGTCACTGCTGAGTTTTCCAAATTTCCTACCATAGAGTGCAACACTTTAACAGCATCATCTTTTAGGATTTGAAATAGCTCAGCTGGAATTCCATCACCTCCAATACCTTTTCTTAATATAAATGCTTCCTAAAGGGCCACTTGACTTCACATTCCAGGATGTCTTGCTCTAGATGAGTGACCACACCATCGTGGTTATCTGGGTCACTAAGACTTTTTTGTATATTTCTTCTGTGTATTCTTGCCACTGCTTTTTGATCTCTTTGCTTCTGTTACCTTACCATGTCTGTCCTTCATCATGCCCATCTTTGCATGAAAATTTCCCTTGATATCTCCAATTTTCTTGAAGAAATCTCTGTTCTTTCCCATTCTTCCCCCCTTGCCCCATTTCTTCACATTTTGAATAAGTTCGCACGTGTTGCTGACGTGCTGGTTTGAAGATCAAATTTTCAATAGCATTGTTTGAGACTTGGGACTTGGAGTTCGAATATGTTGTTCTCATTTCGGTCTGTTACTTATTGACTGTGATAGTTCTAGTCAATCTATTATGTATCCTAGGACATAGATAAAAATACCATAATGCAGTATATAAACTATGTTTACATGGGATGTTATTAGAATGCAGTCTGATCCAGCTAATCTGGAATGAGGACTGAATTTCTGCATTTTGTTAGCAGCATGTTTCCAGTGATACCTATACAGCTGGCCCATGAACCAGACTCTGATTACCAAGTTCCTAGGCCATTATTTCTCCCATACCTCACATGTTTATTATTACAATAAAGTATGTAAATTTAAAAAGACTGTAAATTGTGAAACAAAATGTAAATGTAGGATGATGGTAATAGATTGATAGAAGAAATAGGAAAGACAACTCTGCATTTTGAGCTAACTAGGAGAACACTGGCAAATTTATAGAAATGGAAAAGTCAAGAAAGTAACTTGCTTTAAAAATGTTGATTTAGGGAGAAAGCAGCAGGCAGTTGAAAACACAAGACAGAAACAAGCTTGAGAAAATTTTGTCTTCACATCCCAATTTAGGACTTGTGTACATATGATTGAATGTTATTTTTGAATATGTGGATGTGACAGAAAGAAAAGAGATTCAGTTCAGAATCTGGAAAGAGATAACATTAGGAAGAGATGAGAAGGAAGAGAGGTATCATTAAAAGAGATCATATTTTAACATTTTGTCATAGAGACGTCATTTTTCCAATCCTGAGCTGCAGTAACAGATTTTACATCCTAGTGATTGAGGATAACAATCGGTTGGATTTTCTAGGCATTCCCCTACTTAGTTATTATGGAACCATCCCATTTATGTATGGAGTTTATAAGCAGATGTTCCATGAATGATGGGAAAATACACACTCAGGATTTACTAGTGTGCTGGACCAAATCACAGGCATTGAGAAAATATAGCAATTGAGGGAAATCATGAATTTTATAAAAGACAAGAGGAAGAAGATGTGAGGAATTCTGCAACTGAATATCCATAAAAAAATGTTGATTCCTTGCACTGTCAATAAATTCACTGTGGATCGGATCATGAACTCCTTATTGCCAAATACAGATTGAAATTGAAGAAAGTGGAGAAAAGCACTAGCCCATTCAGGTATGACCTAAATAAAATCCCTTCTGGTTATACAGTGGAAGTCAGAAATAGATTTAAGGATCTAGATCTGATACACAGAGTGCCTGATGAACTATGAATGGAGGTTTGTGACATTGTACAGGAGACAGAGATCAAGACCATCCCCAAGAAAAAGAAACGTAAAAAAGCAAAATGGCTGTCTGAGGAGGCCTTACAAATAGCTGTGAAAAGAAAGGAAGCGAAAAGCAAAAGAGAAAAAGAAAGATATAAGCATCTGAATGCAGAGTTCCAGAGAATAGCAAGAAGAGTTAAGAAAGGCTTCCTTAGCGATCAATGTAAAGACATAGAGGAAAACAATAGAATAGGAAAGACTAGAGATCTCTTCAAGAAAATTAGAGATACCAAGGGAACATTTCATGCAAAGATGGGCTCGATAAAGGACAGAAATGGTAGGGACCTAACAGAAGCAGAAGATATTAAGAAGAGGTGACAAGAATACACAGAAGAACTGTACAAAAAAGATCTTTACGACCCAGATAATCACGATGGTGTGATCACTCACCTAGAGCCAGACATCCTGGGGTGTGAAGTCAAGTGGGCCTTAGGAAGCATCACTATGAACAAAGCTAGTGGAGATGAATTCCAGCTCAGCTATTTCAAATCCTGAAAGATGATGCTGTGAAAGTGTTGCACTCAATTTGCCAACAAATTAGGAAAACGCAGCAGTGGCCACAGGACTGGAAAATGTCAGTTTTGATTCTAATTCCAAAGAAAGATAATGCCAAAGAATGCTCAAATTACTGCACAATTGCACTCATCTCACACTCTAGTAAAGTGATGCTTAAAATTCTCCAAGCCAGGCTTCAGCATGTGAACCATGAACTTTCAGATGTTCAAGGTGGTTTTAAAAAAGGCAAAGGAACCAGAGATCAAATTGCCAACATCCACTGGATCATCCAAAAAAGCAAGAGAATTCCAGAAAAACATCTATTTCTGCTTTATTGACTATGCCAAAGCCTTTGACTGTGTGGATCACAATAAACTGTGGAAAATTCTGAAAGAGATGGGAATACCAGACCACCTGGTCTGCCTCTTGAGAAACCTATATGCAGGTCAGGAAGCAACAGTTAGAACTGGACATGGAACAACACACTAGTTCCAAATAGGAAAAGGAGTAGGTCAAGGCTGTATATTGTCACCCTGCTTTTTTAATTTATATGCAGAGTACATCATAAGAAATGCTGGGCTTGAAGAAGCACAAGGTGAAGTCAAGATTGCCAGGAGAAATATCAATAACCTCAGATATGCAGATGATACCACCTTTATGGCAGAAAGTGAAGACGAACTAATGAGCCTCTTGATGAAATTGAAAGAGGAGAGTAAAAAATTGGCTTAAAGCTCAACATTCAGAAAATGAAGATCATGGCATCTGGTCCGTCACTTCTTGCCAAATAGATGGGGAAACAGTGGCTTACTATTTATCTGAGCTCCAAAATCACTGCAGATGTTGATTGGAGCAATGAAATTAAAAGACACTTACTTTTTGGAAGGAAAGTTATGACCAACCTAGTCAGCATATTAAAAAACATAGACATTACTTTGTCAACAAAAGGTCCATCTAGTCAATGCTATAGTTTTTCCAGTGGTCATGTATGGATGTGAGATTTGAACTATAAAGAAAGCTAAGCACTGAAGAATTGATACCTTTGAACTGTGGTGTTGAAGACTCTTGAGAGTCCCTTGAACTGCAAGGAGATCCAACTAGTCCATCCAAAAGAAGATCAGTCCTAGGTGTTCATTGGAAGGACTGATGTTGAAGCTGAAACTCCAATACTTTGGCCACCTTATGCGAAACCTGACTCACTGGAAAAGGCCTTGATGCTGGGAAAGATTTGAGGGCAGGAGGAGAAGGGGATGACAGAGGATTAGCTGGTTGGATGGCATCACTAACTCGACAGACATGGGTTTAGGTGAACTCTGAGAGTTGGTGATGGGCAGGGAGGCCTGGCATGGTGTGGTTCATGGGGTTGCAAAGATTAGACTGAACTGTCAATAATTCAGATGTTTGCATACACTTGAAGCTCAAGTAAAAAATACTGTCCAGTAGTTTGTTGAGAGTGATAGCCTTTCACAGAGATAGTCAATCTATTGAACAGAATAATGAGTGAATTTGCTGACTGAGAATAATTGCATAATTTTAAAAGAAAAGTGTGTTTGGGCTAAGACAGTAGTGTAGTTGAAGAGGTCATAATAATGTTCTTAAGGATGCTTCCATTATCTCAGCATCCTTGAATGCTGAGAAAGGTTAAAAAAATTTTCTTTCTTTCTTTTTTTGTGTTTTCTGTAAATCATTAGCTCTTTTTCTTTTTGGGGTACTTTTATTTTCCTTCTTAAATTTTAAAGTATCAGTGTTAAAATCTGGACATTTTGAAGTTTGATTTGCAATCATCTAAACTCCAAATCAACAAATGTCTCTTTCTAACATTGATTTACACTCAGAGGGTCATTCATAAGCATATTTATTATAGACACACTCCTCGAATATTCAATAATACATCAATCACTGAGCTGTTTATGTTAAGAGACACAATTGAAATAGAACAATATAATTCAATAAAATTACTGGTCTTTTTATTCATCTAAACCCTAGTTGCTCAGTCACTGTAAATAGACCCATTGAAAACAATTCACTTTCTGTTGTTTTGTGATTGATCTTCTCAAACACATGATTATTCTTAATTCAGACAAAATATTTCATTTCTTTAAGTACATGGAAAAGAATTAGAGCCAGCTGAATGCAATAAGGGATGAGGAAGGAAGACGCTCAATAAAAGGAAATCAAACCTGTTTACAAGTCTGGGATCTAAACACTTGTGAGGTTTGTGGTTTTGGAAACTATATTCATATGTTAGAGGAGAAAATGATGAAGGCTGGCTAAACATGGGTTTAAAATGGCCTCGGTCAAATTCTTATTTCTCCTTGCACCCTAAATACTGCTTTTAAATCAAGAGCTCCCCTTAATTTCAAAGAAATACTATTCAGGCAAAATACACTAGTGTATATTGGAGGAAAGAGAAATTCATTTTTTGTCCATAAAGGATCAAAACATATCTACTATTCAGAAGACCGAAGTTAGAATATGGAAGTATTCATAAAAACAATTAAGATATATAGTGATCCTGAGATACACCAAACTATTGTCTCGTTTGAGTGGTGGTAACTCTTGGTTTCCTAAATCTGTTTTTTGTTTCCAGTTCTTCTACTTTGAATATATGATACTGAAAATATGCTAAACATGGTCCTTGGGCAAATTAGAAACAGAGATTGGTAAAACATCAGGAATTGGTTTTTTTAAAATTTCAATTTCAAGTGTTGTGTTTATTTAGAAGGTAAACAAATTTAATATAAATACATTCTGGTATCATAAGGATGACCATCTGCTAACTAATGACTATCCTGGAGTTTCAGTGCCCCTTAGGCATATGTATTCATTTATTTACATTTTTAAACCTGATAACTGTTTTTTTCTTTTAATGAGAATAATCAGGTACAAACTATTATTTGCCGTGTATGCAGTATATATCCTGTTGTATACTGCATATTGTCTACGCAGACATTTTGGATCAAGTAACATCAAGTGATGGATTACCAAAAAAGATACTGACTGAAAGAGCTTTTTAATTTGTGGGCTTTGAAATTCTGATGACTGGAAGAAAAAAAAAGGAAAGGCTGAAGGGAACTGGCATTTTAATTCCATGTGGCTGAGCTTTTTAGTTGCATTCAGACACTTCTATTTTTATTTCTTCAAGCTGGGCCCATTTCCAAGTAGGAAGCTGTGGAATTATTGCACTCAATCCCACATTTAGTGCAATCCCCTATAACACTAAGGTTAGGTCAGGCTTTTCCCTGTCCCTTGCTTTAAACCTACAAATAGATCAGATTTCATGATAAGGAGCAAGCAAAAAAGGACAAAAGATTCTAAGTGAAACATTGAACCAGCTTGACTTGAATTAGAATTGAATCAACTGCATAATCTAATGTTCACAGAGTGCTTTGGCCTCAGATCCTGGTTGGTTTCACCCCATAGCATTTAAGTTATTCTTTCTTTGCTTCTTCACTTTTTTTTTTTTCCATTGCCCTGCTGTGTGCTGATACATATAAAAGGATAGCTCTTTGTGTTTTATGCAATGGAAAAATTGCTGTTGAAGTCTTAGCCTTGAAAGGCACAGACTGTATCTAAAAACAGAAAAAAGAAATCTTTTGCCCCGCCTCCCATTGGTTGTTTGGAAACAGCTGTTGGACGCCAAGTTTGTACTTCACCCTTATCAGCCCATTTGCTGAGATCAGAATGTGCCTGAATAACTCTGAAGGTTAAAATATGTTGACTGTGTTTTCTGCTGCTACCATTCCAGAAGGCCAGCTCATACCACCTGTCAACAGCAGCCAGGCTCTGCCTTTCTCATGGTCGTGACATGTACTGGAAATATTCCTTGTTTCTATACATCTTTTGTTTTGTATTGAGATAGAGTTATTAACACTATTGTGATAGTTTTAGGTGAGCAGCAAAGGGACTCAGTTATATATATACGTGTATCCATTCTCCCCCCAGCTCCCCTCCCACTGAGGCTGCCTCGTAACACTGAGCAGAGTTCCATGTGCTGCACAGTAGGCCCTTGTTGGTTATCCATTTTAAAAACAGCAGTATGTACATGTCCATCCTAACCTCCCTAACTATTCCTTCCCTCCGGCAGTCAGACCTTTGTTCTCTGAGTCTGTAAAAATAAGAACTTTTAAATATTACAATACCATGTTCCAGAATCTCATGTTAATGATACGTTCTTTTTAGCTTAAAAGCATGGTCTAAAGGATGCTAATTAGTAATCTTGCAGTTTGCAGTGTGCTCACGTTTATCTCCAAATAATGTACTGTGTTTTGTCAGTTATTTATCTAGTTATTTATATATTTATGTGATGCCTATTTCTGGAATATTCAGGGACTTTGACAAGTGTGCTGTGTTAGCAGAAAATAATATTTGAGAAAGAAGCAGTAGTCTTTTTCACTTGATTACATCAACATAGCAACTATAGTAGTTCTTCTATGACTTTTTGAACAGCCATTAGAAGGAAAGAGAAAGAAATAGATCAGCCAATCACCCAAGAAACTGAGTCATAGACACTGAATATCCACTCTGTGTGATTTCTCTCCAAGCTATCATGGGAGAAATAGAATTGTTATACAAAAGATAAAATATGGAATTTAGGAGAAACATACATTTGAATTGGAGAAGGAAATGGCAGTCCATTCCAGTACTACTGCCTGGAAAATCCCATGGACAGAGGAGCCTGGTAGGCTACAGTCCATGGGGTTGCAAAGAGTCAGACATGACTGAGCAATCCTCTCTACATTTGAAAAGGCTTATTTTTATCTTTCTTTGCTCATATAGTTCCTCCTCTAAACTCAGAGCTTCCTTTTGCCTCAAAAGAGTATCATTTGGGCAAAAAAACTAAACTATATGGAGGTCATTATTGAACAAAATATTTATCATCAAATTTATCATCAGATTTCAATTATCCAGAAAACTAATTAAATATTACATGTAGTGGTCATAAAACAGACCAAATTATATTCTTATATTGAGAAATACATCTTAATTTCCCATATCTGCTTTCTTTGCTAGCTTATTTTCTTGGTATAAATGATATTAAAAATGTGCTAAGTTAGTGAACTAAGATCAAGATATCCATATAACTGTATTTCAACCAAAGATGTCTCAATAGGGCATAATTGGAACATTTATTAATTATCAAGCTCTATAATATTTTGATGTAAGGAATATTTCATGAATATTTCGTTTCCTGGGAAATACTGCCAATAGTTCTTTTTCACCATATACAGTTATTTGAGGAGGTGGTAATAATCAATGAACTCTGCACCAAGCTCATCAGGAAATGGCTGCCAAGAATTGTCAAGTGGTATCTTTGATCCCTTGGGAAAAAGCAGGTCTCCTTTTGCAGAAACTGACAAAGACTTATATAGGAAGAAGGATTGAGAATTGTCCTTCCTTCCTAACTTCCACCTGAAGTCTGCTTACTCATTATAGATGCTGTTTTTATCTTCTTAAATTCCATCCCATTTTCATAAAAGACTTTGTGTAACTCTGAGCGATTTTCCTACCCATAATGCTTGCTTCCATTCAAGTTTCCTTAAGATATTTTGTGTGTTCTGATAGCTCTTTCTCCAATGTTCTCAGAATGAGTTCTTTCTAAAGTTTTATACATTCAGATGGTGTATCCAGTTAAATATTAAAAGTTTTAGGATCTCCACTGTATAGTTCCAACATTGATATAGAATCATATTTTTATTAAATCAACATTTTTATTAAACTCTGACTTTTTATTAAAACTTTTCTTTCCCAGAATTAAAATAAAGTATAATAGATAAGACCACACACTGTATATTGCACATTTATACATGTGTGCCTATTTTAGGAGAAAGATATATTGAGAAGAACAGTCTAAAAGTATCTGAGGTTTAGGACCGTGGTAAAGGAAAAACCATGCCGTCATGTACAAAATTCCTACAAATATAAAAATAATAATAATCTCTGACCATGTGAATTATGACTAAAAATAGATTGCTTATATTGTTTTTTTTCTGAATACAATATGAAAAGGAAAGTTTAAAAATATAATTGGTTGAGACTGGCAGTGTGTACTTTGTATTCAAAGAAATTTTGCAACTCTGTGCTCTTAAGTAGGTCAATTAACTTCTCTAATCGCAATTTTCTCTTCTGTAAAGCCAGGGGATGGGATTATGTATATTTCAGATTTCTCCAGGTTTTAGTATTGAGTGGACTCCTTTTATGAAACTTAACACATCTTAGAATTTATCAACCTAAAGCCACATATTTGTGTATGGGCTGCTTCTACAATGATTTCAAATCGTTGGTTTTGTTATGCTTACGTAGCATTCAAAGAGGAACAGAAGACAGAGGAGACAATAGGTTGGAATCAGTTATAATTCCTGAAGCTCAAAGAGCTAAAGCATATTTACAGTTACAGGCAATACACTTTTTGAGGAAGATCTGAGAAAAAGGAAAGTTCACTGTAAATTTTAGTGCCTATTTGTGTTGAGTATATTTTGAATGATAGTTATTTACTTCTCACAACAACTCTGAAGTAGGTATTGATATCCAATTTATATTGTTTGTAAACTGTGGCTCAGTGGAGCTCAAGAGCCACAGAGTTAGGAAGTAACACAGCTGGAGTACTTATGTTCGAGTGACTCCAAAGCCCTTACATGCTCTTACCAGATCACAATGTGACTTTTGTTCATGAGGGTGGAGGAGCAACAGAGAAGTGTGTATGGGAGAACTGAGTAGCAGTACAATAAAGAGCTTTATATCAGGGCTCCCATATAGTTCCAAGATCAATACATTTTATTAACCTTTGAATTTTTATTAAAACAGTTCTTATCCAGAAAAAATTAAAATAAAGTAGTTAAGACCATATGTGGTGCTAAGAAAGACTTATGTCTGTTGATTCTGCACTATTAAATGGTACTATAATGTTAATCATAATATTAAAATATTGAATAAATAAATAAGGATCCAAGCCTTGAGCTAAGGCCATCATCATTTTTTTTATTTTTTTTTCTAACACAGACATGCTTTCATAAGAATGATAGGTACATAAAATTTACCCTCTATGAGAGATTACCTAGCCAATTATTGTTATTTTGTAGGGTTTGTATCTTGTTTCAGATCCATGAATGAATATTGAAGGCTTTATGTGCAGACCTATGAAATGAAGGGGAGTGTATGCTTATTCTTCTAATAACTAAGAAGATATCAAATATGTATTATTGGATTGAGGCAATAGAAAGGGTGAAAAGAAAGAGTATATTTTTAAAAGAAAAAAATGCAATTAAGGTTTTGGGGGGTATAAGAATTTTCAGAATTATTATAAATAGAAGGGCCTATCTCAGCTTGATTACTTCAAAACAGCTTCCTGCAACCTCCCACCAAGTAGATGAGCAATTAGTATAATCACAGCAATAAGTCAAAGACACTTGCTGTTCAAACTTGTGTTGCAATTCTTCCTTTTGGCATGGCTCCTGGGCTATTTCAATTGCATGCCCATAGACATGCATGCACACATTTAATAACACCTAATTTGGTAAAAAGCAAAACGCCTAGGAATGACTTTTTGCATCAAGGTGAAATAAAGGGCTTTGAACAAGCAAAGCTGTGCTGAAAAGAACAGTGGCCAAGGCAGGGATATTCTTATATTCCAAACAGTCGTGCAGATGGAAGTCTGGCCAACAAAACCATCAAGCATCAAGTCTGACTGTGAGTCAATCTGTCGGTGTAAGTACAAGGTGACTCAGGAAAAGATACACTTTGTTTTTCTGACAAATATTCAGAGGCTCTAGAACATTTGTGTGTGTTGGATATTGATGGCAGGAAAGGATTAAAAGTTATTTCACAAATGGGAGAGTAAACTTTAATCAGTTGATTATCTGATAACAAAATGAAGAATAAGAGTAACCAGTTAAATTGAATTTTTAAAGAAATTTTCATAAGCAGATATTAAAACTACTCCATACCTACTTGTCCATTTGAGAGACTGCTATAACGTTAGTATATCTTCTGCTACTAAGTTGATTTGGGACAAAGGGAATTGTTTCTGAAAAGAAGCAATGGAATAAAATAAATAATATTTTGCAATACTAATCGTGCTCTTTTTGCTGTTATTAGAATATCTGATTTTTAAAAGACTTTAAGTCTCATCTAAGTATTCAGTGAATTGTTACTTTATGTTCCCAGGTTATTGGTTTGTCTAGATAAGTTGCTTTAGTCATGATAGCCTTGATGTTTCACTAGTTTGGAAGTTCTTATATGTGTGTGTTAGTCGTGCTCAGTCATGTCTGGCTCTTTGTTATCCCATGGACTGCAGCCCACCAGGCTCCTCTGTCCATGGAATTCTCAAGCCAAGAATACTTGCTTGGGTTGCCATTTCCTTCTCCAGAGGCTCTTCATTCCCAACCCAGGGATCAAACCTGGATCTCCCATGTTCCAGGCAGATTCTTTCCAAATGCTTCCCTTTTATCTCTAACTAAAGATATTCACAAACTTATGGGAAAATGTCAACATTAACTTTTCATGAAATTCTGCTGAGAGGTTAAATAATGGATAGAGCTAAGCTGTTGAATAAATTCCATCTATTAAAAGGCAAATAATAAACTTTTGTTATTATTTTTTGTTGTGAATATACATTCTTTTATGGTCTAAAAGAATGTACATTCTTTTAGACTTATTTAGAATTATTTTTGTTTGTTTCTTTTAGACCATAAAAGAATGTAACTTTTCTGGTTAAATGATATGTAGGAAAATGTGGAAACACCTCAATCCTTAGTTTCTATCCTTAGGAAATAGATTTTTATATCCCTAAGAGATTTTGCTTACTGAATATAGGATTTTAAGAAGAGAAATTAATAGTAAAACCAATAAATATCAAGGCATAAAATCAAAATGGAAAAAAAGAGAGGATAAAAGAAGATTGGTTTGTAATAGTATAATTTATCCTGAAACAAGATACATGGAAAGATGAAAATAGCAGGAAAAGAGAAGAAACTTTAGAAGCAGAAACTGAAGGTCAAAGGCCAATACCATATAGGAATCTAAATCAGCTTGCCAAGATAATTGCAAACGTTAAAATCATCTTGAAAGTCACAAAAATAAATGAATAATGCAAATATCTAAATACATAGGGTATCATAGTGTCACACCATGATGATGCAGCTAGCTGAAAGAATGCTGTTGTATCAGTGAGAATGCATAATCATTTGAAATATAAAAATCCTTGATAAACTTATGACATTTGACTAACATTTGAAGAATACCTCAGTTTCATGTAATGTGTTATGGGGTGAGATTTATATAAATTTTATATAAAGTTCTAACCTCTAAGAACACTAGGCTGAAACTATACTTGGAGATAGGGTCTTTTAAGAGATAGTTAAGTTATAATGAGGTCATTAGAGTGAACTCTAATCCAATATGACTGACGTCCTTATAAGGAGAGGATATTTGGACACTGACATACACAGAAGGAAAACCACGGGAAGACAAAGGGAAGAGGTAGCCAAGGAGAGAAGCCACAGAAGAAACAAACAACTACCCCCACCTCCCGCTCCCAACCACCGACAACATCTTTAGCTTGGTCTTCTAATCTCCAGAACAGTGAGAAAATACATTTCTGTTGTTCAAGCCATTCAGTTTGTGGTATGGTGTTATGATAGCCCTCAGTTCAGTTCAGTCACTCAGTCGTGTCCAACTCTTTGCTACCCCATGAATCGCAGCACGCCAGGCCTCCCTGTCCATCACCAACTCCCGGAGTTCACTCAGACTCATGCCCATCGACTCAGTGATGCCATCCAGCCATCTCATCCTCTGTCGTCCCCTTCTCCTCCTGCCCCCAATCCCTCCCAGCATCAGAGTCTTTTCCACTGAGTCCACTCTTCGCATGAGGTGGCCAAAGTACTGGAGCTTCAGCTTTAGCATCATTCCTTCCAAAGAAATCCCAGGGCCGATCACCTTCAGAATGGACTGGTTGGATCTCCTTGCAGTCCAGGCCAGCATTTTATACAAAGGATTTTAGAAGAAAGAAATCTCTAGAATATGAAAGACTGATGATTCCTTTGAAAGACAGAAAGAATCTTCTAGATTTCACTTAGACCAAGTGCTTTCATGGTCATGAAGGTCATGAGGTCCAAATTGGTTTTCCCTTACAAATCACTGTGGAGAGGGCAGGTGTTTTTGGTGGGGTGGGGATGGGGAAGACTTTGCAGTGAGGCATGTTTTGTAATTGATGACTGATGTCGACCCTAGAAAAGGGTAGTGAGTGGCCACGTATAAGTATATGGTGCCCTGGAATTAAGTTGTAAACTGTTTTTTATTTAAAATGTTTTTCAGGTATGAATCAGATTTCTCATGGGCCATTATTGTGATCACCCTGGACTTAGAGTTATTGAAGTGTTGAATAGTATTTACATTTGGGGGCTTGAGGCATTATAGGGGAGACATCCTATAGCTATTACTTCTAGATAAGGTTACTACCTAGATAGCATGTCTACTTAAAAGTCAATGTCCATATTTTACAGAATTTAGACCCTAACCTCATAATATATTGTGGCAGAAGATGAAGAGGAACTAAAAAGCCTCTTGATAAAAGTAAAAGAGGAGAGTGAAAAAATTGGCTTAAAGCTCAACATTCAGAGAATGAAGGTCATGGCATCTGGTCCCATCACTTCATGCAAAATAGAGGGGGAACATTGCAAACAGTGTCATACATTATGTTTTGGGCTCCAAAATCACTGCAGATGGTGATTTCAGGCATGAAATTAAAAGACACTTGCTCCTTGAAAGGAAAGTTATGAAAAACCTAGATAGCATATTAAAAAGCAGAGACATTACTTTCCCAGCAAAGGTCCATCTAGTCAAGGCTATGGTATTTCCAGTGGTGATGTATGGATGTGAGAGTTGAACTGTGAAGAAAGCTGAGCAGCAAAAAATTGATGCTTTTGAACTGTGGTGATGGAGAAGACTCTTGAGGGTCCCTTGGACTGCAAGGAGATCCAACCAGTCCATCCTAAAGAAGATCAGTCGTGGGTGTTCTTTGGAAGGACTGATGCTGTGGCTGAAACTCCAATACTTTGGCCACCTCATGTGAAGAGTTGACTCATTGGAAAAGACCCTGCTGCTGGGAGGGATTGGGGCAGGAGGAGAAGGGGATGACCGAGGATGAGATGGCTGGATGGCATCACCGACTTGATGGACATGAGTTTGGGTAAACTCTAGGAGTTGGTGATAGACAAGGAGGCCTGGTGTGCTGCAATTTACGGGGGTTGCAAAGAGTCAGACATGACTAAGCAACTGAACTGAACTGAGACCTTATAAAATCAGTTGATATTTAAAGAATTGCAAAATATGATGGGNAAACTCTAGGAGTTGGTGATAGACAAGGAGGCCTGGTGTGCTGCAATTTACGGGGGTTGCAAAGAGTCAGACATGACTAAGCAACTGAACTGAACTGAGACCTTATAAAATCAGTTGATATTTAAAGAATTGCAAAATATGATGGGTATGTGGCTCAGACAGTAAATAATCCATCTGCAATACAGGAGACTGTATTCAACCCTTGGGCTGGGAAGATCCCCTGGAGGTGGGTATGGCAACCCACTCCAGCATTCTTGCCTGGAGAATCCCACTGAACAGAGGAATCTGGCAGACTTAAGTCCATGGGGATTGCAGAGTCGGACATGGCCAAGCAACTAAGCACAGTATTCAGTAATCATCTTCTCTGGAGCCTTCAGTTCAGTTCAGTTCAGTCGCTCAGTCGTGTCTGACTCTTTGTGACCCCATGAATCGCAGCACGTCAGGCCTCCCTGTCCATCACCATCTCCCAGAGTTCACTCATACTCATGTCCATCGAGTCTGTGATGCCATCCAGCCATCTCATCCTCAGTTGTCCCCTNTGTTCCCTTGGTATCTCTAATTTTCTTGAAGAGATCTCTAGTCTTTCCCATTCTGTTCTTTTCCTCTGGAGCCTTAGGAAGGGAGAATAGTAAACTTCCCTTGTGGCTCAGACAATAAAGATCCTGCCTGCAATCTGGGAGACACGGGTTCGATCCCTGGGTTGGGAGGATCCCCTGGAGAAGGGAATGGTTACCCATTCCAGGATTCTTACCTGGAGAATTCAATGGACAGAGGAGACTGGCGGGTCACAGTCCATGGGCTTGCTAAAGCTCAGGACAGGACGAGCAACTAACACTTTCACTTTCACAGCAGTCCTCTGATTTGGAGCCTGAGGAAGGGAGAATGCTAATATACTTACTTGTCTCTTCTCTCATGTTACCTGTATTCACAGAGGCTATAGAATTCTTCCCCCATGGCTTTTGGAAATAGGATACAAAAATGTAGCATTCTTTTCTTTCTTTCTTTTTTTCATTTTGATGCACTTGAGTGCCTGAAGTTAACGCTGCTAAAATCAAGCCTTACGAGGCTTCAACTCTTTCACTGAGGAGAAGATCTGAATCTGAAAAGATGTTTCCCATTCAGGTCTGCCAGAGAGCTGTGCCCTCTCTCTTTCCACGGGGAACCCAAGGGATCGGAAGCAGTTCTTTTTCCTTTGGGCTCATGGCTACAGCTTTGATGCTGACCAGCAAGGGAAGCTCAGCTATCTATTAGGGCAAACTTTTCAGAAGAAGGAAGGTGCATAAATGGATTAAGTACAGAGACATCATTTTTAAAGAGATGCTTTTTTCAATTAATTAACCATGTTCCTCTCTAAGAAAAAACGTTCTTTGCCAATTATTGGCTGATCAATATTCTTAGTATTACCATCAAATCTCCAAAATGTACAGTGTTATTTTTAACACTGGATATACAACAGGGAACCTATTATTTTGTTGAATATTCTGAAATTAGAAACAGAGAGAGGACAGAAAAAGCTATTCAGAGATGGATCAACAAATATACCAAGGACAATGTGTCCATATATTCTCTTCTGTATATTGTTTTTATAATTTTCTAAATTTAATTGTCTTTTTTCCCTGAATACTAAACTGAATGTGCTTCTTGTTTTTAAGTATAAAATTTTCTCTTCTAAGATTATCAGTCACAAATGAGTCTCACAATAATTTATCAATACGCCTTTTCTTTTGTGAATCTTAGAGCATTTTGCAGTGGCCCTTTGAGATAGTTTTTCTTTTCCTCATTTTACAGATGTGATACTAAGGCAGAAAAAGGTAAGGTAATTTACTCACAGTTTCCCAGAAATCTATACTATGTCAACTTCAAATTACAAATCATAATGCATGCTGGGACATATGTTGGATTTCCCTGTGATTAATAGGGCAGAATCTGGGCTTGATGAACTCTTAAGGAGGCTTTCAGATCTATAATACAAGGATCTTAATTCTGATGAATGGTTCTGATGGTAGCAAAATCAGTCTATTTCCTTGAAAGTGAAAGTGTTAGTCACTCAGTCATGTCCCACTCTTTGCAACCCCTGGACTATAACCCACCAGGCTTCTCTGTCCATGGGATTTCCCAGGCAAGAATACTGGAGTGAGTTGCCATTTCTTTCTCCAGGAGATATTCTTGACCCAGGGATGGAACCCTCATCTTCCACATTGCAGGCTCCACATCTGAGCCACCAGGGAAGCCCCTCTATTTCTTTACCCTGGTTCAAAATTTAAGACAGAGCACATGTTCATACAAACTGATAATTTTTTTTCCTCTCTACTAATTTGGAGGGAGAAATATCAACAAACTCAGACATAGATGAAACCACTTTAAGAGCAGAAAGTGAAGAGGAACAAAAGAGCCTCTTGATGAAGGNGCCCCTCTATTTCTTTACCCTGGTTCAAAATTTAAGACAGAGCACATGTTCATACAAACTGATAATTTTTTTTCCTCTCTACTAATTTGGAGGGAGAAATATCAACAAACTCAGACATAGATGAAACCACTTTAAGAGCAGAAAGTGAAGAGGAACAAAAGAGCCTCTTGATGAAGGTGAAAGGAGAGTGAAAAAGCTGGCTTAAAGCTCAACATTCAAAAAACAAAGATCATGGCATCTGGTCCTATCATTTCATGGGAAATAAATGGGGAAAAAGTAGAAGTGGTGGCAGATTTCATTTTTTTGAGCTCCAAAATGAATGTGGATGGTGACTTCAGCCACAAAATTAAAAGAAGCTTGCTCCTAGGAAGAATGCCTATGACAAACATACATAGTGTTTTAAAAAGCAGAGACATCACTTTACCAATAAAAGTCTGTATAGTCAAAGCTATGGTTTTTCCAGTAGTCATGTATGGATGTGAGAGTTGGACCATAAAGAAGGCTGAGTGCCAAAGAACAGATGCTTTCAAACTGTAGTGCTGGAGAAGACTTTTTGAGAGTTCCTTGGAGATCAAGGAGATCAAACTGGTTAATCCTAAAGGAAATCAGTCCTACATATTCATTGAAAGGACTGATGCTGAAGCTGAAGCTCCAATACTTTGGCCACCTTGATGCGAGCAGCCAACTCATTGCAAAAGACGTGATGCTGGAAAGACAGAGGGCAAGAGGAGAAGGGGCCTAGGATGAGATGGTTGGATGACATCACTAACTCAATGGACATAATTTGAGTAAACTCAGGGAGATAATGAAGGACAGGGAAGCCTGGCATTCTGTAGTAGTTCATGGGGTCACAAAGAACTGGTCATGATTTGGTGACTAAACAACAACAACAATTTGTAGGGAAAGAAACCCATTCCTGCCAAGCATTAGTATATTCTGATTTATCTGTGGTTTGGGCTGATGGAAGGACCTATCTTATTTACATGGTTGTTTGGAAACTCTACAGAGATTTTGAGCTAAGGAGAGGACACAGTGGAAAGTTTTGTTCCTGTTAAGTGAATGACATTCATACTGGACAGTGTGGCTTAGATTCTCCTAAACTTCTGGTCTGGGCATGAACCGACTGCACTCACAAAATAAGCTCATGATACTCAAGATTTTTACCAAGACTAATTAAGCAAGATGCAAATTTCCCAGTAGATTTCTGTGACTAAGGCATGAATTAAAAAAAAAAATTAATTAACAAATTGATTTTCATTGTCTATTTTATTTTAGTTCCAGTACCTTCATTCTTGGTTCTTAGAAAGAACAGTAATCTCTGATTGTGACTAGAAAAAGTGAACAAATACTTTATTTTTTTCTTCATCATTGCATTTGAACTCTAAAATGGCAGATTGAAAATAAAGCCAGAAACTTCCCTGAGTAAAAATATAATAGTTATTGTATGTCAACTTCTAAGCACCAAGGTCGTCTCTTTTATGGGAAATGTATTTATGGCCCTGGAAAATATGCTGAGGATTTAATATGAATGTGGAAACCTGGCTGAGGTGTTGGGAAGATAGGAAGAGGTCCATTTTTCCCCTTCCTTTTGCCTTAGTTACCTTTGCTCATCTGACCAAAGTTTGGAGTCTAACAGTTTCATTTCCAATTTCTGAGATTCTAAAGGATATAGAAGTTGATGTGAATTTACATATGTTCAAAGAATTTGAAATCTGGTCAAGAACCTGAAAGATATGTTCGCTAACAATGATAAAAAATAAGAACACTTTTAATATTGTTTAAAAAACTCGAGATATAAACTTAGTCTGTTATTCAATGGAGGCTTTGCAAATCTATGTATAAATTTATGTGTCCCTAGAGGAGGAGATGCCCGTCCAACTAGTCAAGAGGCTGGTGCCCCAGAAGCAGACAACCGCTGCCAAGAAAAAAAAGATGGAAAAAGAAGAGGAGGCAGTGAGACACCATCTTAAAGGGAGCCCTGCCAGAAAGGCCAAATCCACACCCAGATCCACATGTAGACCTAAAAAACCGGGACATAAGAGAGGAGGAGTGAGGAGCATCTGGCCTCAGTGACCAAGGGAGGACCTATGAGACCACTATGCTGAGTCTGAATGTGATGGACGTGTTGGGGGGCAACGCATGAGCCTCTCACGCCAACTCTTGGTTGCTGCAGGACCTCGAGGGAAGCGCCCTGACTCAGGGCCACAATAAAGTTTGCTTTGTTAGGAAAAAAAAAAATCCATCTGAAGGCTAGGTCTGAATCATTGATGAACAATGTACAGAACATGTACAATCACACATTCTCCCCATTAGCTACCCTGACTGTCAGCCCAGAAGTGTGTACTATGTTGGTTTGAGCTGATGTAAGGCATACTTTTCTTAAAAATTTTTTTTTTCTTTTTTATTTCTTTATTTGGCTGTGCCACTCAGCTTATAAGATCTTAGTTCCCCAACCAGGGATTGAACCTGCACCCTTGTCAGTGAAAGCACAGAGTCCTAACTACCAGACCACCAGGGAATACCCAGGCATACTTCTCCTAATGTGAGCTGAAGTAGAGATAAACTGCAAGCAGACGCTGATGAACTTTTCATCACAGTGAGTTACTTAAAAATACACAGTGAAGCTACGGAATTCAACCAAAGTTATAATTTCCTAAATCTGAATAGAAAAACACTTAATGGAAAAGTAAACTTCTCAGTAAAGTCTGAAACCTCCAGAAAATTTTGTATTTTCTCATTCTTAAGAAATATTCTCATAAGTATCTGCAAAATTTATATCCCATTGCTTCCTGTGTTTGGCCACCCCTGGAGACATATGGTACATTGACTTGGTAGCAGAGGTACTCTGACTTCCATATTACAATAAGAAAATCCATATTACAATTGTCTCTTAACTACAGAAACAAATTAGGGGATAAGATTTGAACACAAAAGTTTAGAACAATAAAACTGACTGAAAATCTAATACGTAATATTTTGATGTTTTCAGAAATTTGAAATATATTTGAGAGATTCTGGGAATTTGTAGTAAAATATGACTGAAATAGACAAAAAAAATTAAGTGAAAATTTCCCTAATCATAGCTCATGCTCCACAAACTTATAATGAAGAATGGAGACAAGATGTTAGATGTCTTGGACCATCTTCTCATTTAATATTCACTGGAAAAGGAAGTGTGGTTCTCTCTTTTAAATTATCCCTATATTTAATAATTTCATGTTGTCTGTCATGTAGATTTCAGTATCTACAAATCTTTGTTTTAAAGTTAAAAGCCTAAATCCATTATAAATAATATAAATGTTTCCCAAAATATTTTATCTTGTATTTAAAAGACATTGTTATAGTTTGGCTAATTTAGACAAATGCATATGTTTGGATATTTTAAAATGATTTTGTACAAATATAAATTTTGCACCTATGGATGTTTTATACTCAATAGACCTAGTCTGCTTCTTATTCCTGGGCATAAATCTGGTTCCCCATGTGCATTTTAATGGAATCTGAGACTTCTTTTTTACAATAACTGGGAAGATTTTCCCCATCTGAATCTAGATTCTTGGTCACTTCTATGAAACATTTACTTGTTTGCTGAAGACAGTTCGAAAATGCAGCCTTCTTTGGAATATTAAAAACTAAGTCGACAAAAACTCTATGACCCGAAGAACACATTAGAGACTAGTTACTATATTCAGGGACTTCCCTGGTGGCTCAGAGGTTAAAGCATCTGCCTGGAATTCCGGAGACCCAGGTTCGATCCCTGGGTTGGGAAGATCCCCTGGAGAAGGAAATGGCAACCCACTCCAGTTCTCTTGCCTGAAGAATCTCATGGAGGGAGGAGCCTGGTAGAATACAGTCCGTGGGGTCGCAAAGAGTCAGACACAACTGAGCGACTTCACACACATACTATATTCAAGTAAACTATTGAATGACATACAAAACCTCGAGTTCTATATGTCCTACACTTAATCCATTCTGTATGACATAACAAATTCTTCTTGAGTTTCTACATTTGTATGCCGAGAAAAGTTATTCATTTATTAAAAATAAACACAATGAATGTTATATAGGTGGAAGCTTAATATTCTTATAAGACAGATCTTTAAAGGAATCTACTTATCAGGGCACCATGTTCAACAGTATTTTATGTTGACTCTGACTCCTCTCGTAGCTTGGAGGAGTTGGCAATAAAGCCACTTGGACCACTGCTTGTGGGCCATCTGGCAATATTGATGAATGCTTGTGCCCTAAGACTCTGTCAGTCCTGTTTGTACTTTCCCCTTTCCATACTACACATTAGGCTATCGTGTAGCCTAATACACTTATGAAGTCCCCAGGCACAGAGGGGGAGCTTTTGGCAGCCAAAGTGAGCACTTGTTCTTTAAGAGCTGGGAAAGTTGTGACTCTTCAGGCACTATACGCAATTATACATTGGGGATACTTTCAGTGCCTTTTGGAGAGGCAATATAAAAATGGCAAGACTTTACAATTCTCAAAGCCCTTCAATATCCTCTTCAGTGTTCCAATTCTGGTAAATGGCACTACCAAGGTTATAGCCTGACTTTTGAGAGAACGTTCTTTAAGAAAATTAATAAAAGCTATAATTTCAAAATAGGCAGCAGAGCTTCTTTTAGAGTTATAGCAAATTACAAAAATTTAAAGGCTGAAACGTACTACAAAACTATAAAATCTATAGAGAAAATATTGTTTTTAAGAATCACCTACTCAAAATATTTTACTTTTCTAATATTGTTAGTTGTATATTTATTTTTGCGTGTGACTGTAGTTTATAATATTTTAAATAGAGACAATAGAAAGAATTATGCTTTCCTTTAACATAGTTAATATTTTCTTTAAAAATTAGTCATTAAAAATTTAACTAAAAAGTAAATTAAACTCAACAGAAGACAACAAATAACCTGATTTAAATAAGAAGACAAACATCTTAACAGATACCTCATCAAGGAAGGTATAAAGATGTTCCACATCATATGTCATTAGAGAAATATAAATAACAATGGGATTCCATTACATACCTAATAAAATGGCCAACGTCCAAATCACTGAAAACACCAAGTACTAGCCTGGATGTGAAACTCTGAGAAATCTAATTCATTGTTGGTAGAAATGCAAAATGGCATAGCAACGTTGGAAAGTAATTTGGTGGATTCTTATCATACCAAACATACTCTTTCCACAAACTTTAACAATTTTACACAAAGGAGTTGATAATGTATGTCTGTACAAACTTGCACGTGAATATGTAAAGTAGTTTTATTCATTATTGCCAAAATTTGGAAGCAACAAATATTTCCTTTAGTAGATGAATGGATAAGTAAATATCTAGACCATGGAATCTTAGTCAGTGATAAAAAGCTATGGCCATCAAACCAGTAAAAGACATGGAAGAAACCTAAATGCATATTATTAGGTGAAAGGGCCAATCAGACTCATAATGTGTGAGTCCATCTTTATGATGTTCTGAAAAAGGCAGAACTCTGGAGAGAGTAAAAGGTCTGTGGTTGCCAGGGGTTGAGGATTGAGGAGTGAGGAACAGGTAGAGCACTGATGATTTCTAAGGTAATGAAAGTACTCTATCTAATACTATCGATATGAAGGTGGATGATGTCATTATACATCTGGCCGTATTCTTAGAATGTAGAGGGCTTCCTTGCGACTTAGATGGTAAAAAATCTGCCTGCAACTAGGGAGGCTGGGATTCAATCCCTGGGTCAGGAAGATCCCCTGGAGAAGGAAATGGCAAGCCACTCCAGTATTCTTGCCTGGAGAATTTCATGGACAGAAGAGCCTGAAAGGTTACAGTCCAGGGGGTTGCAAAGAATCAGACATGACTGAGCCTGGAGAATCCCAGAGACAGAGGAGCCTGGTGGGCTGCCATCTATGGGGTCACACAGACCTGAACAAGACTGAAGCGACTTAGCACGCATGCGTGGGCCACTAACACATTCACTCATAGAACACAGAGAACACTGAATGAAACAATGTAGACTACAGACATCAGGTGATAATGATGTGTTAATGTAGGCTGTGAGTGAGTGTGTGACTCACTCACCGGGGACTGAACCTGTTTCCTGTGTTGCAGGCAGATTCTTTACCATCTGAGCACTAGGGAAGCCTGTGAATGTAAGTCAATCAATTGTAACAGATATGCCACTCTGAAGAGTTACCCTGATAATATGGAGGCTATGCATTTGTGTGGCAGGAGGTATATAGGAAATCACTGTACCTTCTCAATTTTGCTGTGAATTTTTAATATGCTCTAAAAAATTAAAAATTTAAAATAGTAGTTCTAAAATTTTAAAAGTGCATTAAAATGAATTTGAATTCTTGATAATAGAAAAGCTTATTTCAGCTTCTAATAGTTATTAATAATGTCATAAAGTTTTTAAAAATTGTGGTCATATTCTTTACGTGATTACACAAATATACTTGTTTTCATATTTTAAACATAAATTTGTGCCTTGTAAGCACACTATTTCTGATAAATTGCATTGTGTGTAATTCTTATCATAACAGAAAAATATGAAGTAAATTTAAAATTTATATGATATATTTCCAAGAACTTCCATTTTGATCTGACATTAGTAAGAACCTAATACTCAGAGTTTTATACAACCAATACTTGGATGAATTTTTTCCACAGTTCTTCTGGCTCTGAAGGTCTTAGAACTATTTTTCTTCCAAAGCTTTACACAGTTCGGGTGCCAGACACTATAGGACACTTTCATTGTGCAGTAACATCTCTGGCCCCACATATTGGAGTCATGATGCCAAGACAGTCAGCACAACGGGTGTCAGAACTACTCCTGAAGCCCAGCACAACACATGGAGAGAAAGCAATAACCTAATGATATATTAAAATGATTGCAAACTGTGTAAATATCTTCTACTGAACACCAAAGTAAATTATCCATATGTCAGGTATCAGCTACTGTGTCAACCTGCTCCCCCCTCAAAAAAAAAATATAGTAGCTTAAAACAGTAACCTTTTAATTGTTTACAATCCTGTGGATAGGATATTTGAGGTATAGTGGGGATGACTCATTTCTCTTCCAGTTGATATCTATCTGGGATGGTTTGGGGATGGGACCAGAGTGGCTTCACTTGGTGTCAGGGGGTTTGTAGCTGCTGTCAAACAAGGACACCTTGGTTCACCTTGATTCTTCTCCATGTGGTTTCTCTCTCTCATATGATGTCTCATTGACTATAGTCTGTCTCTCCAAGTAGCCCCAATTTCTGTGCCAAGTTTGAAAGTAGAAGCTGCAAATCTCAAAGCAGGACTTGGTGAAGAGAAATTGATTCCATTTCATCATGGGAAGTAGAGTCATATTGTAAAGGAGTCCGGACAAAGGGAAGAGTGATTTTTTGGGTACCATGGGGGCTTCCCTTGTGGCTCAGCTGGTGAAGAATCTGGTTTCAATGTGGGAGACGTGAGTTCGATCCCTGGGTTGGGAAGATCCCCTGGAGAAGGGAATGGCTACCCACTCCAGTATTCTGGCTTGCAGAATTCTGTGGACTGTATAGTCCATGGGGTTGCAAAGAGTTTGTCAAGACTGAGTAATTTTCACACATGGGCCTTTCAGGTGGCACTAGTGGTAAAGAACCTGCTAATGCAGGAGACTTAAGAGAGGTGGGTTCAATCCCTGGGTCTTGAAGATCCGCTGAAGGAGGGCATGGGCAACTCACTCCAGTATTCTTCCCTGGAGAATCCTATGGACAGAGAAGCCTGGCAGGCTACAGCCCATAACGTCACAAAAAGTCAAACATGACTCAAATGACTTAAAATGCATTGTTTAGCAATTTACCACAATCTGTTATTCAACTTTCTTTTAGCTGGATTCCAGACAGCAATACCCCTTGACCCAAGAAGCAGTGTGATCCAGGGTAAGGAGGCAGTGGCTTGAACCTATCACAGCTACTATATCTTAGTTTTGGCCAAATATATGTATTTGACCATATGAATACACCATCAGTGCCTAGATCAGAACTTCAGAGCCTTGGGAAGGTCTTGTGTAAGTGAGGAGCCCTGAGACTTCACTCAGTTCAGTTGCTCAGTCGTGTTCAACTCTTTGCGACCCCATGGACTGCAGCACACCAGGCTTCCCTGTCCATCACCAACTCCCTGAGCTTACTCAAATTCATGTCCTTTGAGTTGGTGATGCCATCCAACTATCTCATCCTCTGTTGTCCCCTTCTCCTCCTGCCTTCAATCTTTTCCAGCATCAGGTTTTTTTTTTTTTTTTTTCAAATCAGTCAGTTCTTTTCATCAGGTGTCCAAAGTACTGATGCTGAGTTTCAGCTTCAGCATCAGTCCTTTCAGTGAATATTCAGGACTGATTTCCTTTAGGATTGACTGGTTGGATCTCCTTACAGTTCAAGGGACTGTCAAGAGTCTTCTCTAACACCACAGTTCAGAAGCATCTATTCTTTGGCACTCAGCTTTCTTTATAGTCCAGCTCTCACCAGAGTTTGCCATGAATACCAGAGTTTATCTGTATCTAGGCACTAGCAGCCATTCTCTTAATCAGGCCAAGACTGATAGGTTATCTTTCTCTCCTACCTTCTATCTAATTAATCTTCAAACATCATTGATTCAGTATTTTTAAAAGTAGCCTCTAAAGAATTTCAGCAATAATGCATTACTCCAAGATACCAGTGTGTTTTGCTAGGACTCTTACGATGGAGTCCCATGTTATCTCCTAATCCGATCCTTGCTTCTCTTATATTTTGCACAGTAGTCAGAGTGAATTTTTTCAAAGGCAAATTGAATCATATGACTTGTCTGCTTTCATTAACTTCAAGTAACTCCCAGCACATAGAAACGTATTTCAAAACTACTGTACACTGGTCTGTCACTGACTACCTCTGTGATGTGATTGTCTACCAGTTTCTCTATTTCCTCTCTCTCTCTCTCACTCTGCTTCACCTTCATTTCCTTAATCACCAGTAGAACATAAAATACTTGAGAACAGAGATTTTGCTCATCACTTTATCCTTTGGGCTTTGCCTGTCACAAGTTAGTGACATAATAAGTATTTGTTAAATAATTGAATATAATATGATTGAATTTTAGCAGCCAATTATATAATATATGGGCTTCTCTGGTGGCTCAGATGGTAAAGAATCTGCCTGCAAGGGAGGAGACTCAGGTTCAGTCCCTGGGTTGGGAAGATCCCCTGGAAAAGGGAATGGGAACTCACTCCAGGATTCTTGCCTGGAGAATCTCAGGGGACAGAGGAGCCTAGTGGGCTCCATGGGGTCGCAAAGAGTAGGACACAACTGAGTGACTAACACTTTTACTTTTATGTGAGATATATATTATCATCATGGAATTTGAGAAAACGTATTCTAAGAGATGAATAAAATCCCCTTAAGCATATGGCAGAGCTTCACGCAGACATTGATCTAGTGCTCTTTTAGCTAAACACCTGCTAACACAATCTTAAGGCTATTTCAATGAGAGAAACTTAACCCATTCTCTATAGAGAAGCCCTATGAACACTTGAAAGTTGGCCTTATGCCTGAATCCTTAAAAAATTTTTTTTTGATATTTAATATCAAAATATTTACAAAGAAACACTTCTTGGCCCTTGCCTTTGGCATAACATGTTGTGCTCCTCACTGGTAGAGAACATTTAGGCATGGATTCTATTCCTAATGCATTGTCATCCTTTCAGAGCTGAAGCTAATGAGACAATTCAACAATGACATGGTAGTGAATTTTGTTTTCTCAGATAATTCTCTCCCAGAAATTGGTAATAAGTGACTATTGTTTCAGTTCCAGAAAAGAAGTTACAGACTGTTTCTTAGAAAGTCAACATCTTTTTTATTTGAGGTATGAGGCACACGACTTGGAAATTCATACTCAGCATTCAATAACAATACCAACAGAACTTCCTGATCTCCCTGTTGTGTTGGGTACTGCATGAGTATCTTTTAATCTGGTTTTGCAGAAGCCATGTAGAAATGGAGTCAGTGGATAAAGGAGAGAAAGGTGGAAACAAAGGGGAAAACCTGAAGACAGCCATGTCTCAGGCATCCTGGTTAGACAGTGCTGATTATACTCCATGTCAGTGTTTCTCTCTGTAGGATATGAATGGTGAAGCTTCTTGGCTATCCTAGGCAGTTAGAGCATAGATTAAAGCAAGCTGCCTCGGGCTCCAGGCAGGGGAAACAAAACAAGGACTAATTCCTTTGCCTTGAAAAAGATACAATAAGCAAGTGAGCAGTAGGTTTAATAAAGACTGGTAAAAGCTTTAAACTATCTTCATGAAGATTTCTAACCATGCATCAATTCTATCCTCAAGATACACTTATATCATGAGTCAAATTCTCTCCAGAGGTCTATTAGGTATGCTGACTAATTCCATAATAAGCTTTGGAAATTAGCTTATTCCTTAATAAGTCTTTAAAAAATGAGCAACAAACATATTTATGAGGTAAACAAGGCATATGGGCTAAAACACTATATGTATATTATATATATACGCTAAGTACGCTGTGATCTTTCGTGAATATTGTCTGATGACTAGGGAAGAAATACATATTTCTCCCCTTTTTTATATTTCTTAAGCCAAAGGCAGGATTTCTACTTCTATTAAAGATTGAATAAATTCAAAAATAAGGACATTGTGTGAAAAAAAAGCCAGATTTCTCTTTAGGCCTTCCATATTAAAATAACATTAAAAAGGATGAAAACAAAGAAAATTAAATTTGTCTCCCTGATTTCTCACTTTATTCATACTCTTCTGTCTTCTATTAATTTTCACCAGAGCTAGATCGTGTTTTCTCTTTACTCTCAAATTCCCTCACTTTTGTTGGTTTAAGCGATGCCCACAGGGGACATTTTTCAAAGTGGTATGCTAGGATTTAGCTGTGGGAGGCCCATTAATACACCACACAGAATTTTACTCCCCGTAATGACATTTAAAGAGAGCTATTTGTTTTGACTGTGTTCTTTGTGCAAGCCTGAAGGTTACCATAGTAAAACCCCTTTGGCAAATGTGCAGTCAAAATTTCTGGGTTAAAGTGGTAGGGGGTAAGGAAGAGGACAATTCCAAAATATTTCATGAGCAAAACCCTGATAAAAGGGAGAGTCTCTGGGGCCTGGTTTGTTCCCATTTCTTTCTCTGAGAAACGAGAGCAAATGACTCTCATCCCTTGTTCCCTCTACCATCAAAACCCTAACCTTCAAAAGGCTCCAAATTCTGATCTTTCAGATTCTTCCTACTCATTGGATTTTTATGATATTATCAGGTCAAGTTTTATTTATGAATATTCAGTTTATTGGCTGTTGTTACAAACAATCATGAAGCTGAAATCTTCAGAGGCATTGAACAAGGGTTTTGACATCTGTTAGGTTTTCATTCAAATCCTTAATTTGTTATTACTGACCACCTATGTAAAGTTCGATCTGTCACTTACCTTCTCTGTTCTTCATTTTCCTTCATCCACAAAAATGAAATGATGGTGCCTATTTTAGCAGAGTTGCCACGAAAACTGCTTAAGATATAGAGAAATTATGCAGCCCAGTTCATGGTAAGCACAGATAAATGTTAGCTTCCCATCTCTTTTTAAAATTTGTTACCGTTTTGGATGAAATAAGCAAAGAGAGATGTGCATTCTCTTTTAGTTATAACAAATCTTTTGTAAAATCCTATAATGACAGGAAAACAAGAACCATCGTGGGTGCTGTAGATATGCAGCCAAGCGGGTTTCATTTGACCCTGTTCAATCTGTTCTGTCTGAATTCTATCAGGTACACCCAAATAATGTAACAGCCTCTTCCATTGTGGCTGAATGTTCACATTATGTCTTGATGATTCATGCCTTTGAAGGGAAATTGAATTAACCAAGGAGGGAAATAAAAAATTTAAGAATAAGTTTAACAAGATCAATTCTTTTATAATTGGACCGCTTGCTCTCAGCCTTGAAGAATAGCATTTAAAAAGGTGTTCATGGTCTGTGACTATCATTTCTAAAGCAAAAACTAAGTTTCTTGCCCAAAGGCTCAGTTGGAAATGGTATCTTTGAAGAAAAATTTTCATTCTAAAGATTCCTACCACATCTTTATAGCATGCTTTTCACCAGATTATTATTATTGCCACTACCCTGCATTAAGAGTATGTGAAACTATCATGCATTCAATTCCTGGCTCTTAACCTTGTCTTTATCAAAATGGCATTACTTTTATTACTACAAATTAGCACTGTGTGCTATAGCTTTTTGGAGTTTGAAAGACCCAATACTACTACTTGTTAACTGTGGGACTTTAGTCAAATCACTTAACTTCTCTCAGCCTTAGTTTCATCTGTCAGATGGCGATAATAATTTTTTCTCCTGTATATTTTTGTGAAGCTAAATTATTGGATTAAATATTTATTGAGAATTTCATATGTACTAGTGGCAAGAGCTAGTCTCCAAATACAACCACCAATGAACAATGTCTTCTGAAACTGTAGTTCCTTCACATATTGAGGATGGACTGCCCTGTGATGCACTTTGACACAATTAATATTTTAAAAAGAGGTTGGGAGTTAAGAGAATATTTTAAGAAAGATAAAGACTATCAGCAAAAGCCAGAAAGGTAATTTAGAACATGCTTATGGGATAATGAGCATATGGCCAGATTAAGGGAAAGCATGCTAGAAAATGAGGTAAATAAGATTTGATAGGCAAATAAAGCAGAAGTAACACTCTGCCAGGTTTGGTCCTAAAACTTGAGAAGGTCTAGAAGCACCAGTTTTTGTGAGTCATGAGGAGTCCTCAGGACTCTTAGGAGTCCTGAGGTGCCATGTAAGAAGTCTGGCTACTCTGCTGGAGAGATCATGTGTAGAGATGATAGGAAAAGGTCACAAGGAAAAGGAGAGAGAGAGAGAGAGACCAAGCCATCCCAATAACTGTCCCAGGGGACCAGTAGAGCATAGACATCCAGNGAGTCCTGAGGTGCCATGTAAGAAGTCTGGCTACTCTGCTGGAGAGATCATGTGTAGAGATGATAGGAAAAGGTCACAAGGAAAAGGAGAGAGAGAGAGAGAGACCAAGCCATCCCAATAACTGTCCCAGGGGACCAGTAGAGCATAGACATCCAGCGACTTCCACCAAGGCCTCAATATACTTCTGCTTTATTGACTATGCCAAAGCCTTTGACTGTGTGGATCACAATAAACTGTGGAAAATTCTGAAAGAGATGGGAATACCAGATCTGCCTCTTGAGAAACCTATATGTAGGTCAGGAAGCAACAGTTAGAACTGGGCATGGAACAATAGACTGGTTTCAAATAGGAAAAGGAGTACGTCAAGGCTGTATATTGTCACCATGCTTATTTAACTTATATGCAGAGTACATCATGAGAAATGTTGGGCTGGATGAAACATAAGCTGGAATCAAGATTGCCAGAAGAAATACCAATAACCTCAGATATGCAGATGACACTACCTTTATGGAAGAAAGCAAAGAAGAACTAAAGAGCCTCCTGATGAATGTGAAAGAGGAGAGTGAAAAAGTTGGCTTAAAACTCAACATTTAGAAAACTAAGATCATGGCATACGGTCCCAACACTTCATGCCAAATAGATGCGAAAACAGTGGAAACAGTGACAGACTTAGTTTTTTGGGCTCCAGAATCACTGCAGATGGTGACTGAAGCCATGAAATTAAAAGATACTTGTTCCTTGGAAGGAAAGTTATGACCAATCTAGACAGAGTATTAAAAAGCAGAGACATTACTTTGCCAACAAATGTCCATCTAGTGACAGCTAGGGTTTTTCCGAGAGTCATGTGTGGATTTCAGAGTGGGATTATAAAGAAAGCTGAGCGCCAAAGAATTGATGCTTTTGAACTGTGGTGTTGGAGAAGACTCTTGAGAGTCCCTTGGACTGCAAGGAGATCCAACCAGTCTATCCTAAAGGAAATCAGTCCTGAATATTCTTTGGAAGGACTGATGCTGAAGCTGAAACTCCAATACTTTGGCCACCTGATGTGAAGAACTGACTCATTGGAAAGAACCCTGATGCTGGGAAAGATTGAAAGCAGGAGGAGAAGGGGACAACAGAGGATGAGATGATTGGATGGCATCACTGACTCAACGGACATGCATTTAGTATACTCCAGGAACTGGTGATGGACACGGAGACCTGGTGTGCTTCAACGAGTCGGACACGACTGAGTGAACCGAACTGAGATATATGAGCCCCCATCTGCCACCTGACTGCAGTTTTATTAGATGCAACAAGTAAAACCATCAGGAAGACAATAGAGCTGGATACCAATCCCGCAAAATTGAGAAAAATAATAAAATGGCTGTTTAAGTGCCTGAGCTACGTGAGAGTTTGTTATAAGCTACTGTAACCACAAGAACAGGGCAGCCTGCGGGTCTGTTCTCCTTCCTTCCCATTACTTTCCCCCTACTCTTGCCCACAGCTCAGTCCTAGGCCCTCTTCTTTGCCTCTTTCAGTATGTGGAGAGAGCTTCATTTCACAGACTCAAAACCTCTCCACTCATGCTCCACAATCCATTTTCACGCATTCATGCCTCTTTGTCTGAATTATGTAACTGCACCTCCGTCAGCTTAGTGAATCCTTCTCCTTAAACTCTTCACCATAACTATAATAATATTCTCTTTAAGGGTTTCAATAACTATTCATATAACTTTCAAAGACCTTCATATTCTCTTGACATTTCCCATTTAATTCTTTTTCTTTGACTTCCTGGCATGATTTCTGTTCTCTCACCAGTTGATTGCCTCACTCTTTCATAAGCAACAATTACTTCTGTGCCTTTGCTCATGATACTACTTCTTTTGAAATGTCCTCTCAACTTCCTTTTACTGTTTAAAATATTTACCATTATTTCAGTTTGAATCTTATAACATCCATGATTTTTCCTAATTTATCTTTCATTTCTTTTTTTCATCTGTGTTTCTCCAGATTAATCACATAATTTCTATCCCTTCATATACTTTTTTATATATTAGATAATGGACATATGTTATTCACCACTAATCATTACAGATGCAAGTTGATCTAATATTGAAGTTATTCTTTCTCGACATCTTACCTTAGGGTTTAATTCATGAATAGAATATCAAAGTTTAGGAGGAGAGTAAAAGCCACTGATTTTTTTTTTTTTTTTCCAAATTGAAATTACTGCTGTCAAGAACATACATTGAAATGCTGTGTTCTGGTGGTAGTGAGTGTGGAGTCAGTGAGATGAGTTAGGATGAGAGACCAACCTTTGGGTCAGGTAAGAGATGATAAAAATCAGAATAAAAGCAGTGGAATTTTAGAAAGGAGACAGAAGACAGCTATTCTTTCAGAGCAGCTATTTGCAAATTCTGGTGACTCACAGGCCACCATGAGAGCAAGTGGAGAGTGACAGCAAAAGAGGGCTGAGCTAATGTGGATCCTTTTATATTAATACTCTCTTTTGCTATTCTGGTGTTATTAAGGTATAATTTCAAGAGATAGTTCCTCCAATAAATACATTTAGATATAGTTTATTCTAAAATGTTATTTTATTTTATTTTATTTTTATTGCAGGCGGATTCTTTTAGGTCCTTTTATTTATTTATTTTTATTTTATTTATTTTTTCATCTCAAGTGTACATAAGTTCCCAATCTTGAACCTTCTCCCCCCTTCCCACTCCACATCAACTCTCTGGATCATCCCCGTGCACCAGTTTTAAAAAAACTTTGTGATATTCAGTTTTTGGATATCACTTCCCATATTTATCCAACCTATAGAGTGCCTGATGAACTATGGATGGAGGTTCATGACATTGTACAGGAGACAGGGATCAAGACCATCCCCATGGAAAAGAAATGCAAAAAAGCAAAATGGCTGTCTGAAGTGGCCTTACAAATAGCTGTGAAAAGAAGAGAGGCGAAAAACAAAGGAGAAAAGGAAAGNTTGACTTCACATTCTAGGATGTCTGGCTCTAGGTGAGTGATCACACCATTGTGATTATCTGGGTCATGACAATCTTTTTTGTACACTTCTTCTGTGTATTATTGCCACCTCTTCTTAATATTTTCTGCTTCTGTTAGGTCCCTATGCTATTGTAAATATGATATTACATTTTCTAACATATATTGCTTTGCCATAGAAATGATAAATTTATCTTCTCTTCACCAGTATTCTTCATCTTATTAATTCTTGGTATTTTTAATGTAGGTCAAATATTTTTAATGTAGCTCAAATAATGTTGATTTTAATATTTCTTTTCTAATTTCTATTTAGCCATGTATTACTTTATTTAATATGACTCTATGAGTAAAATTCTCATAGAAAATTCTGAATAATAGTGATTATGTCTATTCTCATCCTTATTTTGAAAACAGTATTTCTGTGAGCTCTTTTTTATATGTATTTTAGCAATTGAGTTTTAATACATAGCCTTACTACATTCAGTTTTGTTTCTGTTCATAGTTTCCTAAGATGCTTAGTCATGAATAAGTGCTGGGTTTTTAAACAAATAATTTTAATATATCTCATAATAATTTTTCTCTTCTTATCTGCTAGTATGGTGAATTGTGTTGGCATTCATATATATATATGTATGAATCATCTTGTATTCATTGTATAAACATGTCTTAGTCTTGATTCATTTAAAAAATAATTTTTTTTTGCTAAGATTGGTTTAAAATATTTTGATTCTATGTTCATGAGTAAGGGAGTGAAGTACAATTTTCTTCCATATTATTCATCATGATTTTTATAGTATGATAATTTTAGCTCTATAAATTGATCTGGGAAATTTAGTTCTTATTTTTCTTCTTACTGAAAGAATTTTTGTAAGGATAGAATTACATGTTCCTTGAAATTTTAGTAGACTATCTACAGTATTTCCCCCTTCCCTAGAATGCCTAACCCTACTGTTTAACTCTTGCTACTAACTGAACTACCATAGATAATGTGGTTCTGGAAATTACTGAAAGGAAATTCTCATTGTTTCATTAATTCCTAGTTCCTTCTATTACATAAATATTACTATACAAGTCATCACTCTAAAACTCCATTGTTATCTCCTTTTCATCTTATTCTCTCTTAACATCTCAAAGGTTTGTTTGCTTTTTTATGGACACATGGACGTTAAAGACATGCATCTCAAATATTTCCATTAAATTTGTCCTCATTAGATTGCTAGAATGGCTAGGATTTGGGAATGAGCCCAAGAGGTAACTGATTGGGTACATTTAGTTTGAGATTAATGGGATATACTTTTGAGATTTACAGTCAGTTTCATCTCTATCATTTTGGTGCTAATTAGCCTGATGTAAAAGTAGCTTCCAAGTATATTGCTATTGTGTCAATGTAGGTTACGTGATCCAACGTTACAGGTCCACAGCTCATACCATAATATAAATATGTCCTTTAGCAATTGACACTGGAGCCATGTAGGCAGTGAGAGAGAGGAGATACTTATAATCACAGACCAAGAAGATGGTCTGTCGGGAGTTCTATGCATCATTAGATGGGTAAAATTATCAGCATAGAAAATAAAGAGCTCTTCCATCAGAAGTATAGATGGTTCAGATGGTAAAGAATCCACCTGCAGTGCAGGAGACTTGTGTTTGATCCCTGGATCAGAAAGACTCCCTGGAGGAGGAAATGACAACCCACTCCAGTATTCTTGCCTGGTAAATTCCATGGACAGATGATTCTGGCGGGCTATAGTCCATGTAGTCTCAGAGTCAGAGATGACTGAACAACTAACACACCACATGTACTACTAACATCCATAGAAGGCGATCATACTTGATAAAGCAATAATAAACACACCATATATTTTTCTGTTGTGAATTAAAAAAAAAATTAACTTATATGGTTTAGTGCCTAAAGTTTTAATGAGAGTATAAAGGGTAGTGTCTTTGTGTGAGAAGATATGTGTTTAATGTAGCCCAGTGTATTAGATATATATTTCAGCATATATGACCTTGAAGTAGGGTGTATATGGATAAACTGAAGTAAAAGATTGCCACCAACACAGTCAATTGGCCTGAAGATGAACTATTCCAGAGACCAAAATCTCACCTATATCTATTAATGATTCAATGTACTGAAATCAGAGTAACTTGATCATATAAAATATTTCTGTAAATTAGGACAGGATGGTAAATCTTAAAATGTTGAATATGCCTTACTTTCAGATTGGTCTTATATATATATTTATTCAAAATTATTGATTATACAAAAATTCAAATATAACAGAAATCCAAAAATTCACCCCCCAAAATAAAATTGTTGTAGACTTAGAAGAATCCACCAGTAATGCAGGACACCTTGGTTCAATTTCTTGGTTGGGAAGATCCCCTGGAGAAGAGAACGGCTACCCATTCCAGTATTCTGGCCTGGAAAATTCCATGGACTACAACCATGGGGTCACAAAGAGTTGGACATGACTGAGCACCTTTCACCAGAATGTAAAAAGTATACCTTATTTTGACAATGGGTGATAGTTAACTATAAGAAGTTTCAAAATTTTTCTCAACTGCTAATTATTTTTTAAAAATCCTCAGCATTATTAGAAAAAAGCCTAATTTATCTGTGTATTCTCTCTATAGAAAATTATATAAAAATTGTAAGATGAGGAGGTAGTTAAAGAATAAGAAGCTTAAACATATAGGGAAAAAGTAGTACAACGATGTGCTAGAGAATTAATTGTAAAACTACTATGGTATTATATTATAAAATTATTATAATATAATTTAACTAATAATTATATAATTAATACCTTATTAAATACATATCATATAGTATTATATAATATTTTCATATCTTTGATTAACTTCACATTCTAAATATTTTACTTTTTTTCCCTAATGATACTGTATAACTATAATGTCTATGTTCAGACCACACTTCCACCTTACAATCAAATTCTTATCCTCAAAACACCAGTTTCTTTCTTTTGTGGAGCTCATAAAGTAAGTGGATTCATACTTCTAAAGTTAGTTGAGACATTTGGATAAGTGAACATGAACTTATGTGATCCCCTAGAAAAGGAAATGGGAACACACTCCAATATTCTTGCTTGGAGAATTCTGTGGACAGAGAGGCTGTTTGGCTATAGTCCATGAGATCCTGAACAGTCAGACACAACTAAGCAGCTAAGACACACTATCCTGCGTTAATCAAATAGCTAAGATGAAGCACTTTGAAAATTATTCCAAAAAATTGGGAAAAAATATAGACACATAATCCAAATGGGTCTGGATTTTTTTTCTGGATTTATAATTATTCAGTATCTAACAAATACTTTTAATATCTATTACCTGATGAACATCAGGGCTAAACATCAGGGCTACATTATGGGCTAAAGATCACAGAAAATCAAAGTTCAGTTGTCAAAGAGCCACTGTCTGAGTGGAAACACAGGCCAAAATTTCCATTTCATAATATAGTAGAACAAGTTTAAATATCGTGTATGTGTAGTGTCCTATGAGAACAGCTAAAATCATCTGGCAGGCTGTGTGTATGGTCAGCGTTTTCTGATTCTTTGCAATCCCACGGACTGCAGCCAGCCAGACTCCTCTGTCCATAGAATTTTCCAGCAAGAATACTGGAGCGGGTTGCCATTTCCTACCCCAGGGAATCTTCCCAGCCCAAGGATCAAATTCAATCTTTTGTATCTCTTGCATTGGCAGATGGATTCATTACCACTGAGCCACCTGGGCTGGTATCAAAGTAAATGAGGTTAGTTTCACAATAAAGAGCATTTTAAAATAAATAAGTTGTAGTAATCTGAAACCGTATAATTATAAAGAACTTGGTAGTCTAGTTGCTAAAAAAGAAATGAGAATACTTCCTTCAATAGCTCAGTTGGTGGAGTGGAAGTCTGTAGTTCTTCCCAGTATAGTCGTCATCACATCGCTGGTTCAATTCCAGAAGAGTTGATGTTTTACTAACATGACACTATAAATTAACTATACTCTAATAAAAATTAAAAAAAAAAAAACACTTTCCATATGGGAAAAGAGAAGTAGTACTTCAAGCATCTGTGACTTTAGCATTTCACACTGAAATTTCAATATGAGGATCTTAATTTGTAAGTACATAATATAGGCAACAACATGTGAGATATTTACATAGACTCTGTTGTATGTTTTTTCTTTTACTTATCTAAATAAAATTATCAAACAGTAGATCAATACAGAAACTATCTTTAAGAAATTAAAATTAAAAAATTCTTTATAGAATTATAAAATGATGAACATCAAAGGCCAAAAGTTTTGACTTCCAACATATGACTAGTGTAAGACACCATCTGTTTTCAGTTTTGGAAAAATTCCCGTATCTATATACTAAAACACTAGTTTTTAATTACTTAAAATTTTTTTTTCTTTTGAAAAATATCTCAAACATGCAAAAAGTTGCAAATAGAGAATAAAGAACTTATTTTTTTGAGTCACTTGAGTTGCTAACATTATGCTATATTATTTTCAAATAATTTAATGTATATTTATTACATAAATAGATATTCTCCTATATAGTCACAATGCAAATGCAAGAACTTAACATCAATGCATTGTGACCACTTAATCTTCAAACCTCAGTTAATATTTCCTATCACACTAACAGTGATCTTTACAGCAAAGGATCCAGTTCAGGGTCACATTGTTTTAAGTTTGTCATGTTTCCAATCTCCTTCAGTCTGGATTAGTTGTTGGATTAGTTGCTTTTTAAAACAATATGTATTAAAAATTTTTTTAACTTTCAGGATCTTGACACTTTTGAAGATCACAGGCCATTCACCTTATAGAACATCCATCAATTTGGTTTTTCTGATTTTTATTTTAATCAGATGATGGCTACATGTTCTTGTCAACAGTGTCACAAAAGTGGAACTTTAAAAAAGTTTTAATTTTATGCTGTAGTACAGTTAAATAATAACATTGTGTTAGTTTCAGGTGTACAACAAAGTGATTCAGTTATACATATACACACATCTGTTCTTCATGCTGCCCAGTCATTTAGAGATCTGTGATTCCTTCTTCTATGACGACCACAAAAGGTGAAACATGAAAAGAGTGGAGGATTGGGTAAAGAAGTTTTAGGCCAATTTGTAAGTCCTATTTATGATACTGATATATATTCCATTGACCAGAACTCACTTGTATGTCTGAAATTAACTCCATATGAGCTGGGCAAATGTAACCTTTCTGTCAACCCAGTCATTAATTAGATTTAGTGAACGCATAGCGTTTTGTCTGGAAAGGTAGAAAGTCACATTCAGCATTCGACCTTTTCAAAACTATGTCTTTTTTTCCCCTCACAGGTGGTTTTTAATAATGGAATGCTAAATAACTGGATGGTTTTTAGATATGTGGTAGGTAGAGTAGAGAATATTACAGTACCTGAACTGGAGGGGTGTTCCTGTATCCCTCACTGGAAAGGCGAGGGGAAGATAGGATAAGTTATTACACAGGTATAGAGAGAAATTGGAAACTTACTGGACCCAAGAACCAAGTGAGAGAGTGTGAAAGTGAAAGTGGGAGTCACTCAGTTGTGCCTGATTCTTTTCGACCCTATGGACTGTAGCCCACCAGATTCCTTGTCCATGGGAATTTTCAGGCAAGAATACTGGAGTGGGTTGCTATTTCCTTCTCTAGGGGATCTTCCTGACCCAGGGATCAAACCTATGCCTCTTGAATTGCAGGTAGATTCTCTTTCATCTGCGCCACCAGGAGAGTAAGAGAGAAGTTTCATTTATGCCTGTATAGTTTAATGATGGGTGGAATTGTGCTAACATAAACAGAAATGAGCATAAAAGAAAGAGAATACATCAGATGAAAAACAATGAGCTCCATTTTGGATAAAACAGATTTAAATTTTCAGAAGGACTACAGAAGGTGGTGTCCGACAGTTAGACAGAAATGTACTAGAATTTTTTTAAGCAGGATTGGGGCTGGATATTTAATTGTTTGCATAAGCATGAGTGCTTAATTCATGCAACTGTTAAGAATAGATGCATAATAAGAAAGGCTGAAAGTGGTAAATTTATAGATGAATTCATGGAGAATAAAAATGGAAAGAGAATGAGAAAGAATAGGATTTGCTTCTTTCTGATTAGCAAAAGGGTCCTCTGTGGCCCATGCTATGGAGAAAGAGGTAAAAGGAAAGTAAGATGTTAATTTTCTTGGGATAGAGATTGCTCAGTTCTAGAATAAGAAAAAATAATCTTTAATTCTGATTGTCTTAGCTTTTTTTGTTTTGCTTCTTTTCTGCTGAAGGGGCCTTTGTTATTTTATTTTCTTCAATGGTTTAATGAAATATACAGAAAGATGTATAGTAGTCAGTTGGGAAAGAATATTTACTTTATTATGAAATTATTTTCAATTTATACACTAAAAAGGAAGTACTGGATTTATCTGATCCAATAATCTGTTCTTGGTTTCATATACCTAATTATTTTACAGAAGGCAAATGGCAACACACAAATAGTAAGCTATTCAAGCAGAAAGGCCCTGAAAAGGTGGAAGATGAAAGGCAATTGATCATTCAGTAACATCCCATTGTGGGCTACAGTTAACCACACAAATTAATTATGATATACTATTGTTTCAAAATTAGTATAGTAGTTAAGGGGCATTATTAGGATTATAATACACATTTATTCAAGGAATATTTATGAAAATTTGTTTTATTCTGAGTATTGTTCTCGAACCTGAAGATATTTAAGGAGATATGATACAGACTGCAAGTGCAAAGAGTTCTAATCCACCTGGGAAATCAGCCTTTATATGAATAATTACTGTGCAGTATAATAAATGTTTGTAGAAGATACTGAAGAAACTTAGGACTCGTTTAGCCTGTTAGCATAATATTGAGGTTATTTAGCTTCAAGGAAAGATATGCAGGTTGCCCATGGCTTTCACTTATTATCATTGCTAGTGAGTAACAGGAAAATTTCTTCTGTGAAATGACCAGCAATTTGACGTCTATTGTTTATATATATGTATTTGACTGTACTGAAGGGTGAGATTCAGGAATGTGGCTAAAAATTTTGGCCAATCTATGATGATAATCAGACAGACAAGAAGAGAAAAAACAAAAATTATAGCAAGCTTTGGAAAATTCTGCAATCACAAAGCGCATTCACCGTGCAAAACTTAGAGCAGCATTTTTCTACCCACACACCTGTAACAAACCTGTTTCCATCACAGTATTTCTAATGCAGATGCTATATGCTGACATAAGTGAGTGAAGTGAAGTCGCTCAGTTGTGTTCAACTCTTTGTAACCCCATAGACTGTAGCCTACCAGGTTCCACCTTCCATGGGATTTTCCAGGCAAGAATTTTGGAGTGGGTTGCCATTTCCTTCTCCAGGAGATCTTCCCGACCCAGGGATTGAATCTGGGGCTCCCACATTGTAAGCATTGTAGCCAGACGCTTTACCATCTGAGCCACCAGAGAAGTCTAAGCTGACAAAGTTATTGTATATTCAGAATATTGTAATTTGTTTTATTTATTTAAAGATATTTATTACTTCTCTACTTTACTGTGATTCTTAGTGGTAAAACATATTCCGGATATAAATTATTTCTAAATTTGGCTCCACTGGGTGGGAATAACAAAAGGAAATAGCCAGTGTTTTGCATAGCAATTTTTCAAATGATAGTATCTTTTGATCATATGAGTTTGTAGAATTACTTCAGTGAAAGAAAAAGTCTATGCCAAATATTTTCCAGCAATCTGGACCAAGTGTCTAAGAAGATTTGGCAAAAGAAAGGGTGGGATAGCAAATTCTTGACTGCATTTGTGCATGCTTGTCTTTAAGACCATGTAACATGTAGAGAAAAATACAAATACCTACTTCCCTGATGTCAATTTTAACTCCAAAGTAACAATATATTTGAAATCTGGTATTCAGAGTTACTAAGATTTTAAAATTTTATTCTTATTCACTCATTCACTTATCACTCCACAGTGTTGAATTATGCAATTCTTACTGTACTTAGAGTGCTCCCCTGGCAGCACAGACAATAAAGAATCTGCCTGCAATGCAGGAGACCTGGGTTTGATCTCTGGGGCAAAAAGATCCCTTGGAGAAGTGAATGGCTACCCACTCCAGTATTATTGCCTGGAGAATTCCATGAACAGAGGAGTATGGCAGGCTATAGTCCAAGGGATCAAAGGATTGGACATGACTGAGCAGCTAACTGTACTTACAACCAGAAATAAAGAATTGGGTAGGCATAGTCATCTGATCACAGAGTTTAAAGTCTAGCAGGTAAGACAAATGAAAATAAAATTAAAATAAGTGCAACCAATGCCTTGATAAAGGAGGACTAGGTTCCTGGGACCACATAGTATCGTTCTTGGTTTGTGGGTGTGTGTGAATGTTTGTGATGTGTGTATCTGTGTGTGTCTTTGTATGTGCATAAATGTTTGTGATGTGTTTGTCTATGAGTCTGTATGCAGATGCAGGCCAGGACTTTCCCCAGGAGGAATAATGGTCATGTGATATATTAAAAATGAATAAAGAATAGGAAAAGATAGAATATAGGCTTAATCGCCCATGGTGAACAGGGGACATGGGGCATAAAAGAGCAGTGGCATTGATATTGATCATTGCTCGTGTGTCCTCAGGTAAGTAGGATTATGCATAATTTAGGTATGTTGTAGCTTGGAATTCACTGGTTTTATTGAATTAATCCTGAGTAATTAAATTTTCTTTTCTGCTTTGCAAATTTTATGGCTCCAGATAGACTAGACACTTCACAGTTACAACTTATCCATTTTAATTCTGAAGGCTGTCCAATATTAAGAAAAAAATTTCTATCTGGGGGCAAGTTGAGGATTCTCATTGACCATAAAGCTATAAATTCAATAAAAAGAGAGTGTTGACTTACAAAAGATATGTGGGCTACAAAAAAAATCTACCTCTTGATACTGTAGAATAAATAGAGTTCTAGAATGGGGATGAAATGCAGTTTCTTTCGAGGTCTGAGGTGTAGAAGAGTTTGATGTGAATGTAAGTGATGGTGAAATTGTCATGAATTCTGATCAATTAAATAAACCAACCAGCAGGGGATTTATTTCTGTCATGTTATGAGAAGCCTATCTAGGGAGAGAAGAGGAAAATATTAGAACCTACTCAATATTTGTTCCACAAATATTTACTGAGTATTATCGGTTTGATAGGTACCATGCTAGGCACTTAGGGAGTTCAGAGTCCAGTTCAGTTCAGTTCAGTTCATTTCAGTCGCTCAGTCATGTCCGACTCTTTGTGACCACATGAATTGCAGCATGCCAAGCCTCCCTGTCCATCACCATCTCCCGGAGTTCACTCAGACCCATGTCCATCGAGTCTGTGATGCCATCCAGCCATCTCATCCTCTGTCGTCCCCTTCTCCTCCTGCCCCCAATCCCTCCCAGCATCAAAATCTTTTCCAATGAGTCAACTCTTCGCATGAGGTGGCCAAAGTACTGGAGCTTCNAAATAGGAAAAGGAGTACGTCAAGGCAGTATATTGTCACCCTGCTTATTTAACTTATATGCAGAGACCAGTGGGGGGTATGCATAAAGCACTTTTTTTGGTCAATAATTATAATAATACCTAATGTTAAGTGATTGTTTGCTGGCCCTTAGTCCTAAGTGCTTGCTTCTCTTAGTCTTTCACGTGCCTTCTCTGATTCAGTCCTCAGTTAGAATATCAGAGATGAGTGCTATTGTTAACCTAATTTTACAGAAAAGTCAACTGTGCCATATTTCTATGGCCCGTTTGCTAAATTAAGAAATACACATCCAGTTCAGTTCAGTCACTCAGTTGTGTCCGACTCTTTGTGACCCCTTGACTGCAGCACGCCAGGTCTCCCCATACATCACCAACTCCCAGAGCTTACTCAAACTCATATCCATTGAATCGGTGATGCCATCCAACCATCTCATCCTCTGTTGTCCCCTTGTCCTCTTGCTTTCAATCTTTCCCAGCATCAGGGTCTTTTCAAATGAATCAGTTCTCAACAGGTGGCCAAAAGATTGGAGTTTTGTCTTCTGCTTTAGTCCTTCCAAAGAATATTCAGGACTACTGGAAAAACCAAATATTATGACTACTGGAAAAATTAAAGCTTTGACTAGGACCTTTGTTGGCAAAGTAATGTCTCTGCTTTTTCAAGTGCTGTCTAGGTACATTGCTATTAACTGGACTGTAGTTTTTTAACGTTTTGATATTTCCAGTTTTCTCCTTTTTTTTTTTTTTTCTGTTTTAGGACCTGATATAGGAGCAGGAGCTCATATTACTTTAGGCTATGTTTCAAGAGTAAAGGTAGAACACAAAGGGAGTCCCTAAGCATAGGAGTGGCAAGAAGGATGATGTGGAGAAGAGACAGAGAAAGACTTCCAAAAAAAAAAGGTGATGCTTGAACTGATCTTGAAAGTTCAGGAAGAATTATTCAAGCAAAAAGTTATGGGAAGGTCATTAAAAACAAAAAGAAAAACCTGTAAAAATATTTTATAATAGAGTGGGTTGTGCATAGTTCAAAATGATGGAAACAAGTCATGTATTTAGAAAAAAATAGGAAAATGAGAGTAGGGAGTTAGGCCAGGGTGTAAAGTTAAAGACTGTAATGAAGTTCAAGAATTTGCATTTTATGCTACAAGTTTTCAGAGCCATTGAAAGATTAAAGCAGAGGGGTAACAATCAGGTTATGTTTGAATACCTTGTTTTGTAGTAATTGTGTTGTTGTTTAGTAGCTAAGATGTGTCTGACTTTTTTGTGACTCCAGGGACTGTAGCCCACCAGTCTCCTCTGTCCATGGGGTTTTCCACGCAAGAATACTGGAGTGGGTTGCTACTTCCTTCTCCAGGGGCTCTTCCCTGTGTCTTCTGCATTGGTAGGTGGATTCTTTACCACCTAGTCACCAGGGAACTGCTATAGTATTACAGGAGTCATAAATATTGGATTGATTTCAAAGAAAGGTTATTTAGGATTGATTGCCATAGTCTGGGTGAGAGAAAATGAAAATGGTGAAAAATTGAACAAAGTCTATGCCAGTAAATATGGAGAAGAGGATTTATAATTAAAAAATGGGAATGAATTTGTTGATATCATTTGAGAAAGATTAAGAGTTCGGGTTTACTCATTTGACTGATGAAAAGTTGTGCTATCCATCAAAATGGAAATGAAGAAGGCAAATAGAAATGGGAATAAGATTATGAGTTTTGACATCTTTTTGTTGAAGGTTATTTGATCTTCCATTGTGTGTGTGTGTGCCCAGTAGTGCCTGACTCTTCGCAACTCCATGGATTGTAGCCTCCTCTGACCATAGAATTTTCCAGGCAAGAATACTGAAGTGGGTTGACATTTCCTTCTCCAGGGGATGGGTCTTCCTGACTCAGGTATCTAAACCAAGTTTCCTGCATCTCTTGCATGAGCAAGACGGGCTTCTTACCACTAGCTCCACCTGGGAAGCCCTGGTGCTTCCATTAAAATAATTCCGATTGGCCATTGAAAATAAGATGGGAAATCATATCTGGGATGTTGATACAGATTGGGAATTCTGCATCATATTCATGGTGCGAAAGCCAAGCTCAGCAATAATGTATAGGGTGGCAGTAATTGAAAATCTAAGATTCAAGGAAAAAATAATTAATAATGAGCCAGTGGAGAAGGAAGAGGAAAAGTAGTGAATGCTGACAAAGACAGGAGAGAAGATAATCTTCAAAGAGAAATAGAGTCAACTTTGCCATTAGCTTCACATTTGTCAAATAAAACAATGAATGAAAGACACTTCTGGCTTCAGCTCCATTAGGTAAAGATCTTGGTAGCCATCACCCCTACCCTTACAATAAGAAAAAGAGTGAGCAAACAAAATTAATGATTTTTCCTGGGCCTATTAGAGAACTGAGGTTATAGGGCAGATTTCGACACTCAAATCTGGAGAGTTAGGTGAATACAAGAAGTGAATGCTATTACCTGGAACAAGGTTCACTAGAGCCATAAACTGGTAGGAAGATAAATAGAAAGTTTGACAAATTGGAGGCTGAATGTGAACTAGTCTGAGAGAAGAAATGTCCTGGAGCCACACTCTCCTAAGTATAACCTCCAGAACCATCACTAAGTTCTCAAGGTAAAGAGCCAAGAAAGATCCCTTCATGGCTCCGGCAAGGGGAGGGGAAAAGGAATTATTGTGAAATTGTGAAATAATCATTTTTCGTAACAAAAACCTACTCCACTTTAGAAAAAGCAAATACTTTACCAGTGCCTTAACCCACCCAAATGTGGGTCATTTCCTGGATTCCAGCCTTCTCTAGCCTTTTGGTTTTGGTTGGGGGTGGTTCTCACATAGGGGGAAAAATGCTAGGAAACATGTGTTAAGGTAACTGCAAAGGGACAGAGAGCTACTAAAGGAATGATAATAGTGTAGAAAGTTTCCCTCCCCACAACAGGCTGCAATAAGTAACAGTGGATTCTGGCAAAAGGAGCTGCAAGAAATAGATTTTGTCTGAAGAACTGTACAAAGAGAAGCTCCAATACAAAGGAGAGACAGAATTAGATAGTAGAGGACTTTGTCACTTCTGACCCCTACAGATGTGGCAAATATTATATATAATACTCCAGCCACATCAACATAAAACCTTATACTAGTGGCCTATTTTCCTGAGTTCCTATTATTTAATACATCAGGTCCACATCCAGATTTCAACAAAGATCGCAAGGTGACCTAAAGGGGCAGTAAACAAAAACAAAAACAAATGAAGAAATACCAAAACTCACAGTATGATAAGACAAAGCAAACATCAGCACCAGATTAAGACACAGATTTTAGAATTAACAGATCTGGAATTAAAGTAATATGCAAACTATGTTAAGGATTCTAATAGAAAAAGTAGACAACATTCAAGAACAGATGAGTAATATAAGCAAAGAGGTGGAAACTTTAAGGAGTCAAAAAAGAAATGTTAAAAATCTTAGCAATTTTTATGCTATTTTGACATGAGATATGTAAAAAATACTGAAATAAAAATACATATAAAAGTAAACATTCTAATAGTATGTCCACTCTGTTTTTGTCTGAATGTCTTGGTGAGACACTTGACATATTCTCAGGTCTTTTCAGAGCTGGAACAACTGACTGATTCAGTTAGATCACTCCCAGTAAAACAGAAAAATGAAGCACTGGAGTGAAAACAATTATGCCATTGAACTGCCCTTTCTTTGTTTTGGTTAATGCTGAAACTATGTATTTTGTTTATAAAAATATCTTTTGTCTCTCACTTTCCCAGTTTCCAGCTCCTCCCTAAGTAGCTCATCCAGCTTAGGGTCTTCCCCAATATGTTGGCGCTTGTCCTTATCATTCCCAAACCCACAGAAGCTGGAGTCGAGGCGGTGGCTTTCTTAAAAGCTCCTGTCTCACCGTGGAATGCGGCACTTGGCTCGCTGGCTCTGCGGCTGCTTTCTGTCCTGACAACAAAACCTACATTCAGACACCCATCCCAAGAGTGGCCTTTATATCTTCACACACTGCAGCGCTCACTCCAGGACATTTAGCCGTTCTGTTATCCATTGATGTGAAGTGACCTGAAGTACCTCCGGGAATGGGAAGGGCAAGGTCAGATCACAACGGGCATGACCAGCGAGGGGTTTCCTTGAGAACGTGGCTCTCTCTCATATTGTCTCTTCCTTATTCACTTCAGTGATCATCAACAGGCACTCTAATTCCTACTCCAAAGAGAATTGTTTTATCTCTGTTCTTAATAAAAGTTTAATAGCAGATAGGGCACTTTGGTGAGAGCTCATGTTAGTGAGATTTTCATTTCACTCAACATACAGGCATAGTATGCACTTAAGTCATCGATGAGTTGTTGTAAGTAAAGCAAATAGCATATGTTTACAGAACTGAGCAAACAGCATTTTATGATGCTATCCTCGAAACATTCACACTCTGATCAGTAATAGCTCTCCCTTTCATTAGTGAGCATCGGTGAGACATTCTTCTAATTAGCTATAGACTTACTGCTGAAGAGCAGTCATTTCAAATACGGTTTGTTACTAAAACAAATACCTGGAAATTACACTATTAGTACAAAAATCAATGCAGTTCTAAGCCTAACACTGAAAGCAGACTTAAAACCCTCACTCTCGCATGCAACTTGCTATCAGCAGATTTTCTTTGTAGTATTTGAAGACTTCTAACAAGCCAGGATCCACCACCAACATACATGGAGGCAAGAAAGGGATAAAGGCATGTGCCCAAATTTTATAACGACTTTGGAAGAGAGGCAAATTGACACAAATTGGGAGAAGGTGGCAGTGCTTAATCTCAGGACCCCTACTTGGATACTATTCTGTCAGATCAGTGAATATCTGGGGACACTTGTTCCCATCATTAAAGGCATAGTGATGATGAAGATATTTTCTTGCTTTTCAAAAAATATACTATATCACAGGGAGTGGGTTGAAGAAAGAGGCACACACATATATATATATTCAGTCCAGTTCAGTCACTCAGTCGTGTCTGACTCTTCGCAACCCCATGAATCACAGCACGCCAGGCCTCCTTGTCCATCACCAACTCCCGGAGTTCACTCAGACTCACGCCCATCGAGTCCGTGATGCCATCCAGCCATCTCATCCTCTGTCGTCCCCTTCTCCCCCTGCCCCCAGTCCCTCTCAGCATCAGAGTCTTTTCCAGTGAGTCAACTCTTCACATGAGGTGGCCAAAGTACTGGAGTTTCAGCTTTAGCATCATTCCTTCCAAAGAAATCCCAGGGCTGATCTCCTTCAAAATGGACTGGTCGGATCTCCTTGCAGTCCAAGGGACTCTCAAGAGTATTGCCAACACCACAGTTCAAAAGCATCAATTCTTCAGTGCTCAGCCTTCTTCACAGTCCATCTCTCACATCCATACATGACCACTGGAAAAATCATAGCCTTGACTAGACGGACCTTAGTCAGCAAAGTAAAGTCTCTGCTTTTGAGTATACTGTCTAGGTTGGTCATAACTTTTCTTCCAAGAAGTAAGCTTCTTTTAATTTCATGGCTGCAATCACCATCTGCAGTGATTTTGGAGCCCCTCAAAATAAAGTCTGACACTGTTTCCACTGTTTCCCCATCTATTTCCCATGAAGTGATGGGACCGGATGCCATGATCTTCATTGTCTAAATGTTGAGCTTTAAGCCAACTTTTTCATTCTCCTCTTTCACTTTCATCAAGAGGCTTTTTAGTTCCTCTTCACTTTCTGCCATAAGGGTGGTGTCATCTGCATATCTGAGGTTATTGATATTTCTCCCGGCAATCTTGATTCCAGCTTGTGTTTTGGCTAATTTAAAGATCATCAGGGGAAATCCTCTGCTTGAATCTCATCTCAACCATTTGTTAACTACAAAGCCATTTTTTCCATTTAAAACCTGGGTGACTAGGTGTCTTGGTTTTATTTTAAACGTGGAGATGTGAGTACCGAAATGATATAGGTAAGACATGTAGCACAGTGCCTGGCAAGAATAAGTTCTCATTGATTTCTGCTCCTTCCCTCTCCCTTCAATCCCTTGCATTTCCACCCTTTTCCTCTTCATGCCAAATATCTTGATCTAGAATTCCAAGTCTTTTCACTGACTTCACTGACCTCCACTCTTATCTCTTAGCGTCCATCTTCCAAGTTCAAGTCATTTCTTCTTTCAGGAAGCCCTCTTTTTTCTTACCTTACTTGGGATGCCAAAATTCTGTTCTTACGTTTTGTACTGCTTTCTCATCCAGGCCTATCCTGACCTTGCCTACTAGACTTTTCCTTCTTCTGAATTCCCATTGTATTTTGTATATCTTCTTGGTTCTTATTCTCATTATATTGTATGTTGTAGTTACTTTTGTGCATGCTTTATTATTAGGCACCTTAAGTGTGGGATCAAATTGTCTGATAAACTTGCAAATCCGGTGCTTAGCACATTATCAAACTATATCACAATTATTTCTAAACTAGTATTCATTCTTTCATTAGTTAAATAAAACTTGAAGTGTCTTTGGATTTGAAATATTTTAATATGAAATGTGTCTAACTGGATAATACCAAAAATTAGAAAATCAAAGCACTAAGTGTATATTGAATCACTGCAGGTCTAATTCCATGACTCCATATGCTCTTTACTAAACAAAATGATAAAAAGGGCTTTGTTCAGAATCATTTTCTTACTAGACAAAGAGCTCATTATACCAGAAAGCCTAAAGTTTGACATGGGCTCAGGAGAGTTATCCTAAATTGAAAAAAAGAAGAAAAAAAAAAAAAAAGAGAGAAACTTACTGTGCAATTGGACACTACATGGCCATTCAAAACCACTTTTTTAAAGACTATTTCATGACATGAGCAAATGGCTCATAAAAATATTGAATAAGTACACAGAATTATAGGATGCCAAGTGACATAATAAATTTAAGTTTAATAACAGACAAAAATAAAATATGCTAAAATACAAATGTTTTAAGTGATGATATCAGAGTAAAATAAAATAAAATGCTGATGTTTTTCATATTAGTGTTCTGTATTTTAGACAATGGTTTTCAATAAATTTTGAATTGCTTTTATAAACAAGGCAATCATTAAAATGTGTTTTTAATAGAGTGGTGGTTTTTATTGAGAGGCCATTCTGTTTTTGAGTGGGCATTTGGCAATATTTGGAGATAGTTTGGTCACCCCTGGGGGGAGGGGATGTGCTATTGACTCTTAGTGGGTAGAGGCCAGCAATGCTGCTGGACCTCCTACAATACACAACACATTCCACCACAAGGAAGGATTAACTAGCACAAAATGTCAATAGCATTGAAGTTGAGAAGCACCAAAGTAGAAGGAAAGCAACCAAAATATTCTCAAAGAGGAACAGACTCACCAAATCCTGGTAGATGAATCAGCGCAATGGTCTATTGTGCGGGTCTTAAAACTTGTCCTGCCAAAATATTTATTGAGGTGGCAGTCTCATTACTGTTTTCTCACCCTGTGCAACCTACATGTCCTCATCAAAAGCTCTTTGGTATGTTTTTAAATTGTGTGATCTTTGGTTACTAACATGTCTTCTTATGTTCCTAACAAGAAAGGAATTACTTAGGAGAAAGCTCAATAATTATTTTACCACTTGTCTCAACATGGCTGCCATGGTGCTAGTACAAGCAAATGTTACCGCTGTAGTTCTAATAGTTAATCACTTGTATCCCCTGAATTTACTCTTTCACTTGCGTATAACTGAATTCCAACTCGAATATTCCACAATGTTATAGAAAATTAGCATAAGTGCTATACGTAGGTATATATGTCCTTACCTCTCTGAATATAATTATAGCTGCTTAGAAGCTTTATCTGATAAGTATAATCCCTCAAAGTCAGTTTGTATGGGTCACCCTTTTCTGTTTCTTTACATGTCTTATAGCCATGTGCTGAAAACAATATTTTAGACAATATCTTGTAGCAACTCTGGATATTGATTCCCCGCCCCCACACTGGCCCGGGAAATTTTCATTTTCATTGTTATTATTTATGTGCTTGTTTAGTAACTTGGTTGTACCTTTTCAGTGAAGTCTCTTTCCTGCACAGTGTGCTGTCTCTAACATCTCTTCAATATCCTGGTTTTGAGCACACAGACAATTTACCTGACTACTAGGGATGATTGTCCTTTTGGTCAGGCTCTTTGTCTGACCTTTATTAATCTGCTAAATTTCTGAGTGGTCTGTTTCTGTTGGTATGCCAGATGTTAATGTCCACTAATTGTTAGTTGGTTGCTCTTTTGTTTTAGATGATACCTTGGGATATAAACTGTTCACATTCTGCTTATATTGAAGTAATTTCCCTAGCGAGGGTAGAGTGTTGTAAGTGTGTCAAGCTGCTTTGATCTTCTCTTAGGCTCAGCCTCTGGGCTATGGAGCCAGAAACTGTGCCTGGTGAGAAATGGGAAACTTGCTCTTTACTGACAGCCCCTCCCAGATCCTCCCACAGGAGCTGTGTGTTGGGGGCCTTTGGGAATTGGTGCTGCTGTCCAGCTGCTGCCATGACTCAGTATGAATATCCCTCAGCTCAGACTGGGAGAATGGAATCTGCTGATGTCACCGATTGCTGAACCTAGTCTTTTCACTCGAGGAGATTGTTAAAGATGGTCACTCAGCTGCTGAGACCACTGGAGCAGGTCTTATGAAACAGTATGAATGGGCAAGTATAGTCTTCAACAGCTTCCTGCTGAGGATCCTTCTTATGTTGTGAGAAATGAGTGATACTGTTACAAAGCAGAACTATGGGAGGGGTAGGTACAGTTTCTAGCTCAAGAGCTATGATCTCTCATTGTTATTGACAAATTTCCATTGATTCCATTGAATAAATGCTTGTCAAATTTGTGAGTCATTTAACCAGTCTTTAAAGTTTTCAAATATCATCTTTGCTAATTTTGACTAGTTTAACAGACATCGCTCCTGAGGAGAGGTTTTCCTATTGAGACAGGAGGGAAGAGAGGCAAAGCACAACCTTTAAATGAATGACAGCCATTAAGGATACAATAAAATCTAATCAGAAGTGATCAGGCCCAAGGTGGCAGAAAATTCAACTTCCAGTAGACCTTGAGCTTCATTATACACTCATTGTAATACATTAGCATATGCTAAATGACATGCCCACAGGTGCCATGACAGTTCCAAAGCCGACCACGAAAAGGCTAAAAATGAGCAGTGGCTCAATTCCTGGAAACCCCAACCCTCTTCCCAAAATAGTTGGAATAATCCTCCTACTGATTCAGTTCAGTTCAGTCACTCAGTCACGTCCAACTCTTTGTGACCCCATGGACTGCAGCATAGCAGGCTGTGCTGTCCCTGTCCATCACCAACGCCTGGAGTTTATGCAAACTCATACCCATTGAGTCAGTGATGCCATCCAACCATCTCACCCTCTGTCGTCCCCTTCTCCTCCCGCCTTCAACCATTCCCGGCATCAGGGTCTTTTCAAATGAGTCAGCTCTTCACATCAGGTGGCCAAAGTATTGGAGTTTCAGCTTCAACATCAGTCCTTCCAATGCATGTTCAGGACTGATTTCCTTCAGGATTGACTGGTTGGATCTCCTTGCAGTCCAAGGGATTAGCCTTGGACTCCTATTGATTAGCCTATAAAATTATCCAACCCATAAAAACTAACAAACCCATCTTTCAGGCTACTCTTGCCTTTTGAGACAGACTATATTCTGCCTGTGGAATGTATTGGGTTGGTGCAAAAGCAATTGCAGCTTTCCAATGTTGAGATTTGCTGTTTGATATTGGAATACATTCTTAAATAAATGGTTATGTTTTACATCATTTTAATGTGCATTTCTCGTGTTATTTTTTTTGCTAATGACATTACTTGCTGTTTATTTTATATTTATTTTAGATTATAAAAATGATGTTAGACAAAAAGCAAGTTCAAGCAATTTTTAAATTCAAGTTCAAAATGGGTCTTAAAGCAGTGGAGACAACGTGCAACATCAACAACTAATTGGTCCCAGGAACTGCTAACAAACATACAGTGGTGGCTCAAGAAGTTTTGCAAAGGAGATGATAGTCTTAAAGATGAGGAGTGCAGTAGCCAGCCAGTAGAAGTTGTCAATAACAAGCTGAGAGCATCATTGAAGCTGATTCTCTTACAACTATGAGAAGCTGCTGAAGAAATCAATGTTGATCATTCTATGGTTGTTCAGCATTTGAAGCAAATTGGAAGGGTGAAAAAGCTCCATAACTGGGTGCCTTGTGAGGTGACTGAAAATACAAAACGACGTCATTTTGAAGTATTGTCTTCTCTGATTCTACACAGTCACAATGAAACATTTCTTGGTCGAATTGTGACATGTAACAAAAAGTGGATTTTATAGGACAGCTGGTGATGATCAGCTCAGTGGCTGGACTGAGTAGAAGCTCCAAAGCCCTTCCCAAGACCAAACCACACCCAAAATAGATCATGGTCACTGTTTGGTGGTCTGTTGCTTGTCTGATCCACTACAGCTTTCTGAATTCCATTGTGTCTGACAAGTGTGCTCAGCAAATTGATGTGATACACTGAAAACTTCAGTGCCTGCAGCTGGTATTGGTCAAGAGAATGGGCCCACTTCTGCAAGACTGCATGTTACACAACCAGTGCTTCAAAAGCAGAATGCATTGGGTTATGGAGTTTTGCCTCACCCACCATATTCACCTGACCTCTCTCCAACTGGCTACCATTTCTTCAAGCATCTTGACAACTTTTTGCAGATAAAATGTGTCCACAACCAGCAAGAGGGAGAAAATGTTTTCCAAGAGTTCATCAAATCCTGAAGCATGGATTTTTTACTACAGAAGTAAATAAATTTGTTTCTCTTTGGCAAAAATATGTTGATTGTAATGGTTCTTATTTTGATTAATAAAGATGTGTTTGAGCTGAGTTATAATGACTTAAAATTCATGGTCTGAAACAGCAATTACCTTTGTACCAACCTAATGTATCTTCCAGAGCTACTCTCACCTTCTGAGATGGCCCACACTCTGTGGAGTGTGTTTCTTCCAAGGCTACTCTCATCTTTTGAAATGGACCATGTTCGGCCTATGGAAGGTATCTCTCTGCTTTCACTCTACCATAACTTGCCCTTGAATTCTTTCCTTCATGAAGCCAAAGACCCTCAGGTTGGTGGCTTGTGCAGTGAACTCACCTGAGACCTGGGATGTGACTATCCTCTCATGCTCCCATATTCCTGCAACACCTTTACAAAGGAGAGGAAGAAAAGAGTCTTCTCTCCCTTCCAGTTTTCCGTTGATTATAAATATGTAGCCCGTTTATTTCCCACATGGCACAGAGGTAAAGGATATGCTGGAGATGCAGAAGATAGCAGTTCGATCCCTGGGTTGGGAAGACTCTCTGGAGAAGGAAATGGCAACCCATTTCAGTATTCTTGCTTGGAAAACTCCATGGACAGAGGAGCCTGGCAGGCTGCAGTGCACGGGGTTTCGAGGAGTTGGATATGACTGAGTGACTGGGCATGCATGCATGCCACTTATTTCTGGAGCTTGAGCCCTCTTCACTGCTGCTCGTATTCTTCAGAAGCATGCTATATTAGTAAATCTACTACTTGCCTATCACTTTGCCTCTCACTGAATTCCTTCTGTGCCGAGACATAAAGAACTTGAACTTCACTGAGTCCTGAGATGAGTTTAGGAGTATTGGTTGGAAGATTGTAGGTTTGAGTCCCAACTAGGTGTATGTGAGTTTGAGTCCCATGTGAAGTGTGCCATTTTACAATGCACACCTTTCTGGGATTCCTCCCCCTCTCCCCAATTTTTAATATGTTAAGTAAACCATTCTCTTCTACTATCTTGTTTGTAGCATACTGTTCATGTCAAGCATATCTGTACTGATTTCTACCTGCTGGATATACCAACTGCCAAAAGAGGGGTATTGCAGTTCCCAACTTAATAGTGCATTTGTCTATTTCTTTTTGCAGTTCTGTTAGTTTTCATGTCACTTATTTTGATAATTGTTTTTAGGTACATGTATGTTAAGGATTATTACACCTCCCTCAAGAATTCACCACTTCATCATTATGTAATATTCTTCTTTATCCCAATAATTTCACTTGTTCTGAAGTCTGCTTTGTTGGAAATTAATAATGTTACACAATTATTCATTTGATTATAATGAGCATGATATACAGTTCTCCATTCATTTAACTAAGCTGTGTCTTTACATTTAAAATAGCTTTCTTAAAGTGAGTAGGCAATACATATTTGCTGCTACTGCTAAGTTGCTTCAGTTGTGTCCGACTCTGTGTGACCTCATAGACGGCAGCCCACCAGGCTCCCCCGTCCCTGGGATTCTCCAGGCAAGAACACTGGAGTGGGTCACCATTTCCTTCTCCAGTGCATGAAAGTGAAATCACTCAGTCATGTCTGACTCTTTGTGACGCTATGGACTGCAGCCTACCAGGCTCCTCCATCCATGGGATTTTCCAGGCAAGAGTACTGGAGTGGGTTGCCATTGCCTTCTCCGAACCCATATTTAGATTAAAAAAATTTTTTTTTATCCACTCTCACGATTCTGTTTTTTAATTGATGTATTTAGACTATTCCATTTAAAGTGATTACTGGTCCACTTGAGATAATGTCTAATATGTTTGTAATGATTTTTCTATTTGTTGCAGTTATTCTCTGATATTATTCTTCTAGGTATTTTATATTATTTCATTTTCTCTCTGCTCTTAGAATATCAAAGGTACTCCTTTTTAAAACTTTTAATGTTTTCTCTATAATGTGAAATACACATTAACAAGTAATCTAAGTCTACTTTTAAATAACACTGTGCAGTGTCATGTGTAGTGTAGATACTTAATGGGAAAATGTGTAAGTGTTAGTCATTCAGTCATGCTTGATTCTTTGTGACCCCGTGGGCTGTAGCCTGTCAGGCTCCTCTGTCCATGGAGTTTTCTAGACAATAATACTGGAGTGGATAGTCATTCCCTTCTCCAGGGGATCTTTCAGACCCAGGGATTGAACCCAGTTTCTTGCATTGCAGGCAGAGTTTTTACTGTCTTCACTCAGTTGTGTCTGACTGTGACTCCATGGACTATACAGTCCATAGAACTCCCCAGTCCGGAATATTGGAGTGGATAGGCAATACTTCCTCCAGAGGATCTTCCCAACCCAGGGATCAAACCCAGGTCTCTTGCATTGCAGGCGAAATCTTCACCAAATGAACCACTAGGGAAGCCCAACTGCTGCTGCTAAGTCATTTCAATCATGTTCGACTCTGTGCGACCCCATAGACAGCAGCCCACTAGGCTCCTCTGTCTCTGGGATTCTCCAGGCAAGAATACTGGAGTGGGTTGCCATTTCCTTCTGCAACGCATGAAAGTGAAAAGCGAAAGTGAAGTCGCTCACTCGTGCCGACTCTTTGCGACCACATGGACTGCATCCTACCAGGCTCCTCCGCCCATGGGATTTTCCAGGCAAGAGTACTGGAGTGGGGTGACATTCCTACCTCCTTTTTATGCATGTTATGTAGAATACTCTGGGCATTTGCAAAATGGNCGAAAGTGAAGTCGCTCACTCGTGCCGACTCTTTGCGACCACATGGACTGCATCCTACCAGGCTCCTCCGCCCATGGGATTTTCCAGGCAAGAGTACTGGAGTGGGGTGACATTCCTACCTCCTTTTTATGCATGTTATGTAGAATACTCTGGGCATTTGCAAAATGGTTGCTTTCCTCTCCTTGTCAGAAAAACAAGGAAACTTTTTTTCTTTCTTCTTCTTCATTAGTACTTGTTGGGGTTCTTTAAACTTAAAACTCTGAAGATGTTGGTGTCCACTTAAATCCACATCCCTGAGGAATTTCTCATTATCATACTAGTTCACAAGCACTCTCCAGTGACGCTGTCATAAATACCATTCAGACTTGTTTCCAGTTTATGGTTCCATTCCCTTTTTTTCCAGGTAAGTTGGTCTCTGTGTGATTCTCTCTATTCTTTGACTCTCCAGATTTTAGGGTGTCAGTGTGACCTGCCACTTCACTTTTTCTGATGAGTTTGAGTGATTAGTTTTTCTTTGTTCAGCTTGATTCTGCTAAGAACAGCAGTAACATCTTCCAAGCTCAATATCTGTCAGAATTGAAAGCATAAGTCCTACATAATCTTTAAAGACATTTAAGGATCCATTTTAAAATTCACTGGGATATATATCAAATGTTGTACCCCTGGTAATTCTTATTCTATCCTCAAAAATCCTTAAACATTCAGGAAAATGTTACTTAATAAAAATGTTTATTTCCCTGCATGTAGTCTCCAGAGAGCTATCAAACTCTTTTTGTGAATATTGTACCCATGGTAACTCTTACCCTGTTCTCCAAAATCCTTAAACACTCAAGAAAATGTTACTTAATAGTAACTTTTATTCCCTAATATACAGTCTCTAGGGAGCTATCAGCTTCTTTTTTGAATAACATTTTGATCACTGTTTATAAGCAGGCAGAAAATTAACAAACAAAAATCCTCTCATTAGTTGAGACTTTGAGATTTGAATCTTTCCATAGCTGAAAATGATTCAAAATAATAAAGCTTCCTAAAATAATTTGTTGCAGCCCTAACCAGAGCAACTGTTTTCTACGTTCTTTATTTTGTAAGTTCTTTTTATATTACTATTTTTACTACTATTGGAGTTTTTCTTTTCTTTAAAAAGTTACCATTTAAGCAAGTCAAATGTAACTAAAGCAAAAGGGAGGTATGAATTAAAAATAATTTTTAAGGGAATTTCTTGAGATTTGTCATTAAGAGATTTTTGCCATTTACCCTGCCAGCATCATAGTATTATTTGTATTTTTCAAAAACAAACCCAAACATACAATATTATTATTTAAAATTTGTATACTATAAGAATTTTTGTCAATAGACGGATTAATTTTATTTTGTAGTACATAATGCAATCTATGTTTTTTCTAGAATTAATTTACTGATAATAATCATACAAGACCATTGTATAATTGCAATTCTGTATATATCCTAAAAATAATGCTTGATAGAAATACAATTGTTATTATTTATAGTGTTTGTGGTAGAAGATCATACTAATGATAGTATTTTTCTGTCATTTTAATTTTTAAAGCAAACATTAAAAAATTAAAGCTAACTGAATTAACTGTTAACATTTCTTTAGACTATATTATTTAATCTAATTAATCCTATCAAAACTGATTTTTCCTCTGAACAACAATATTGTGATGTATATATAAAATAAAACAATTTACAAAAAGCTCTCTGTGCATTTTTAATCTGACTTCCTATTTTCTATTTGTCATATTTTGCATATATTAATTCTATGCCTATGTATATATCAGTTTGGGTTTGAGAGCTTGAGAGTTAAGACTTCTATATTATTATTTTTTCTATGTGGTTTTATCTATGGAAAATTATACATTCTATTCAAACAAATACAGAATATTTATCAAGGTAGATATATTATGGGTCAAAAATGAGTGTCAATAAGTTTAAAAGGATTTCAATTATATAAAGTAAGTTCCTTGACTATAAGAGCATTAAATTACAAATCAATAAAAGAAAAACAGGTGGGAAGTCCAGAAATGATAACTTGAACTAACTGGTAGTTCAAAGAAGAAAAGTAAAGTATTTTTAACAGTATGGAAGTGCAAACAGACACACCAAAATTTGTACGATGCTGTTTACATAGTAACGAGGGGAAAAATTATAAGTCCTAAAGTCCAATACAAGAAATGAGAAAAAAGCCTCAAATCAGTATCTGTGTTTTCTCTAAGAAACTCGAAGAGCAAATTGAACTCACATTAATCACAGATAGAAAATAATGACAGAATCAATGAAACAGAAAATCGTGAAACCAACAGAGAAAAATCAATATAGTCAAAAGTAGTTTTATGAAACAATTAATAAAACTGATAAATTTCTAGCCTGGCAAAATAGGGGGGAAAAAAGAACATAAATTGCCAATATCAGGAATGCGAGAGGTGCCATCAATACAAATTCTATGAGATATTAAAAAGCTAGTTAAGAAATAGTCTGAACTGCTGAACTACTTAACGGCAATAAATTTAACAATTTGCATGTTATTCACTCAGTTATGTCCAATTCTTTGCAAATCCCTGGACTGTAGCCCACCAGGCTCCTCTGTCCATGGGATCCTCTGGGCAAGAATACTGGAGTGCCATTTTCTTCTCTAGGGAGTTTTCACATCCCAGAGATCGAATCTGGGTTTCCTTCATTGTACGCAGATTCTTTTCTGTCTGAGCCACCAGGGATGAGGGAAACAAACTCTTGAAAGGCACAAGTTCCCAAAGCTCACTGAATAGATGAAATATTTATTATAATAGACAATCTGAATGGCACTGTTCTATTAAATTAATTTGTAGTTACAAATTTTCCTGTAAGGGAAATTCCAGGCCCATACCACTTGGCAAATTCTTCTAAACATTTAAGAAAGAAAGAATAGAAATCCTAAATCTAGAGGATTGAAGACAAGTGAATGTTTAACAACACATTCTATGAATCAAGTGCTATCTTAATTCCAAAACTGGAGAAAAAGATATCACAAGCAAAGGAAACTACAGATTAATATCTTTGACAAACATAGATGCAACAATTCTTCATAAAAAATTTTAGTGATTAAGTTCAGTAGAATGCCAAGATATAAGACAATATAAGAGCAGAAGGTTTGTCTTGAGAATTCAGTGTTAGTGAGTTTTACATTTAAAAATTATTGAGTGTAATTAACCTACCCAATACCACATAGTAAAATTAGCTCAATGGACCATAGAAGTAAATATAAAAATTAAGCTTGATTTCACTATCTTTACTCAGAAATTACAAAGATATATTCCAGAGTTAATTATCTTTGAATTATTTAATTCTCTAAGGGGATCAGCAAATATATCAAATACTTTTAAAATGTGGCTACAAGGTGGTTTGAAACAAAAAATATAATCTTTGTCCCAGTGCTAAGTAGATAGATCTATTAAATTAAATTGGAATGAGAATTCCTAAAAATGTATTCAAGGCAAGAAAGAAAAATACCAATACAGTGTATTAGCACATATATATGGAATTTAGAAAGATGGTAATGATAACCCTGTATGCGAGACAGCAAAAGAGACACAGATGTATAGAACAAACTTTTGGACTCTGTGGGAGAGGGAGAGGGTGGGATGATTTGGGAGAATGGCATTGAAACATGTATACTATCATGTAAGAAANTATATAGGTCTTTAGTTTCTTTAGGTAGGTATATTCCTAAGTATTTTATTCTTTTTGTTGCAATGGTACTGGAGAATTTATAGGAAACTAAGTTTTTAAAAAGTCTTCTCTGAGATTTCTTTAAATTTTTAATTTTTAGGTGGTGGTCCTAACGGAATAAGATGTATACTTTGTTACTATTGGGACTCGTGTTTTTATTAAAAAGTCATTGGCAGAGTGACAAGTAAATAAATAGTGAAGGTGGCAAGAAGAGGCAGTGTTCCAAGATCAAGAAACTCTAAAGAAGGTAACTGAAGATAGTTTCTTCACATGATCAACCCAGCCTAAAATCTCATTGTGTATACTGAAATTACAATGTATTTACCTGTTATGGTCTTGAGGACAGTAAAGGATGGCAAATAGATTCTGATCTTACTTATTGTAAGGTCTCCCTTTGAAGTGAGAAATTGACAGCATTCCGATCGCATCTTTTCTAAACTTAATATTTTGTTGTTTAGTCACTAAGTCATGTCTGACTCTTTTTGAGACCCCATTGACTGTAGCCCACCAGGCAACCCNAGCCTAAAATCTCATTGTGTATACTGAAATTACAATGTATTTACCTGTTATGGTCTTGAGGACAGTAAAGGATGGCAAATAGATTCTGATCTTACTTATTGTAAGGTCTCCCTTTGAAGTGAGAAATTGACAGCATTCCGATCGCATCTTTTCTAAACTTAATATTTTGTTGTTTAGTCACTAAGTCATGTCTGACTCTTTTTGAGACCCCATTGACTGTAGCCCACCAGGCAACCCTATCCATGGGATTTTCCAGGCAAGAATACTGGAGTGGGTTGCCATTTCCTTCTCCAGGGGATCTTCCTGACCAAAGGATCAAACCCTAAGTCACCTGGGAGGTCCATCTATACTTATAAAATATTTTAAATAAATATTTTTACTTTGGCTTCTATAACTATAATAATTAGTATGCTTTTGCAAAGATCAGGTCTGGTGAATATAATTAATTACCAGAAAGATTTAACCTATAAAAACTTTAAAAAAGTTTTTGGTGTTTTTGACAGCTATGCTTAACTACCATTGCATCATTCATAGAATAATAGACAATGATTTCTAAAAAGTGTACTTTATAAGTGAAGATCCTTCTTTTCTCAGCACTGAAAATTTCATCCCTCTGTTTGCTTTGGGTAATTTGAGTGTTGGAATCTCTTGATTCCTTGAGAATCCCTTCTGTGTGGCATAATTCTAAGTCAGAATTTAGGGCAGCATCGAGTTCTAATTTTGGAATTATGCTCTGAAGATCCTTCGACGATTTCTTGTCACCATCTTAAGAGTCAAAAGTGTTGAGCTGTCAGGACAGTCTATTAAACAGAACAGTTATTTTTTGTTTAATGCTTTATATATTGGGCATCTAGGTTAAACGAATAGCATTAAGAATTCTCCAGTTAAAAATTTAAATGTAAACTCATTGACTTCACTATGTCAGTAAGAAGGATATTCATTAGATTGGATGATTACATTTAGAATAAAACATTTATCTGGCTTCTATTCTGGAGCTATTAAATTTCAGCATTAATAACCTATCTGAAAATAATTAATATACTCTTAAACAAAGCAGAAGGGATGATGGTCACTATGAGAAAATCAATCTAACACTATAAAGCTGAATATATTCTAAAAATAACAGAATAAGCCTACATATACAAACTTATGTGGTAACATGATCTAGCGAGGAAGGAGATTCCCTCACATTAACGATAATGAATGATGAAATGCTGCCACATGTTACCTCAACATAAGCATCACAAAGCATGTTCTGTAAAGGTTTTTAAATTTAAATATGATATTATGTAATCCAAATATAAAAATTAAGAACGTACTAAAATTTGCTAGGTGTGTATTATGGATTATGTTAATCATAAATAACTTGGTGTTTTTTTGCATTTTATTTATTATTTTTAGTCTTTATTGAATTTGTTACAATGTTGCTTCTTATTTTTACCTGTGGTTTCTTTGGCCTTGAGTCATGTGCCATCTTAGCTCCCTGACCAAGGATCAGACCCACACCTCTTGAACTGGAAGATGAAGTCTTAAACATTAGACCACCAGGGAAGTTCAGATAACTTGGTACTTCAATTTTAGAAATTGAATATAGGAATTGAGAGGTGATTAATAACCTTGCTGGTCTCTGCAGGGGATTGAGACATTGTGTTCAATTTTGGGATCTTGCAACTAGTGAGGAGCCTATACTTAGATACGGCTTATTAAATACTCACAGAGGTGACAGATAAGAAAAAAAGTATCAAAGAAATGGTGAAGTCAGGAGAGTGATGTAAAAGTTAACTTTAGTATACCATGACTTAGAGTAACAAGTAGATGTAACATTTTCTTTTTCTAAAATTCATTGAAATTGCAATAAGTTATTTTCTATGCTCAGTGGAGATGGGAATGCATAATGTTTCTTTGAATATTAATACTTTATAGTTATTCATCATAATAACATTTTGGGAAGAAAACTAGAAGAGTAGAAAACAAGAAAGACAGGGATATGTGAGTAAATGAACGGAATTCCGAGTTTAAAAGTGAGATCGGATTTCTAATCAGAGAGTATTTTGAGCATTGTTTTTTGTGTCTTTGGGCTCAGAGCTCTGCATCAAGGCTAACTTTTCAATTTAACAATTTTATGGTTACTCATGATTTAGAGTCCTTCTCAGAGAAATAAGAAGGCATTTTCTCTAAAGGTACAAGTCTTACCATTTCTTTCATTTCATTGAGATTATCCTCTCCATTTGGCTTTTATTAATCGGCTCCTTGGTGTTAGACACTATGCTGGATGCTTTGTCCATGTTTTATCATTAAATATTTACAACTACCATCTGAAGCTCATCTACTGATTGTGACATTTAGAGGTGAAATTTCAGATGAAATTCTTTCATATCATAATGTAGACACCCCTGAGAAGAAGTTTGTTTATATCATCCACTGCTTTATTGTCCATGTTTGGAGCATAGCCTGGCTCTTAATAGAGATTTAAAAGATATTAAAATTTCTGAGTAAACTAAAGCTAATAAAAGTTTAAAAATTTATTCAAAATCTTTTGGTTAATAAGTAATAGAACTGGAATTTTATTAGAGCTACCATTTTGACTATTATTCTGGGATTAGATATTAACTTTAATTTTAATAATATACAATTAAAACAAAGTTTTATAGATGACACATTGGAATGATAAATAAATTTTGTGAAGGACATATTGAAAAGATAGAAACTGCTATTTGATATTATTTATGGTAGTCTGCAAAAATGGAAGATCAATCAAGTGGGCCTTAGGAAGCATCACTATGAACAAAGCTAGTGGAGGTGTTGGAATTCCAGTTGAGCTATTTCAAATCCTAAAAGATGATGCTGTGAAAGTGCTNATTAAAACAAAGTTTTATAGATGACACATTGGAATGATAAATAAATTTTGTGAAGGACATATTGAAAAGATAGAAACTGCTATTTGATATTATTTATGGTAGTCTGCATAAATGGAAGATCAATCAAGTGGGCCTTAGGAAGCATCACTATGAACAAAGCTAGTGGAGGTGTTGGAATTCCAGTTGAGCTATTTCAAATCCTAAAAGATGATGCTGTGAAAGTGCTGAATCCAAAATGGCAACAAATCTGGAAAACTCAGCAGTGGCCACAGGACTGGAAAATGTCAGTTTTCATTCCAATCCCAAAGAAAGGCAATGCTAAAGAATGTTCCAACTACTGTACAATTGCACTCATCTCACATGATAGCAAAGTAATGCTTAAAATTCTCCAAGCCAGGCTTCAGCAGTATGTGAACTGTGAACTTCCAGATGTTCAAGCTGGATTTAAAAATGACAGAACCAGAGAAAAAATTGCCAACATCAACTGGATCATCAAAAAAGCAATAGAATTCCAGAAAAACATCTACTTCTGCTTTTTTGAATGTGCCAAAGTCTTTGTGTGTATCACAACAAACTGTGGAAAATTCTTAAAGAGATGGGAATACCAAACCACCTTAACTGCCTCCTGAGAAATCTGTACCCAGATCAAGAAGCAACAGTTAGAACTGGACAGGGAACAACAGACTGTTCCAAATCAGGAAAGGAGTATGTCAAGGGTGTATATTGTTACTTGGCTTATTTAACTTACATGCAGAGTACATCATGGGAAATGTCAGGCTGGAATCAAGATTGCCAGGAGAAATATCAATAACCTCAGATACACAGATGACATCACCCTTGTGCAGACAGTGAAGAAGAACTAAAGAGCACCTTGATGAAAGTGAAAAAGGAAAGTGAAAAAGTTGGCTTAAAATTCAATATTCACAAAACCAAATCTTGGCATCCAGTCCAATCACTTCATGGCAAATAGATTGGGAAACAATGGAAACAATGACAGACTTTATTTTCTTGGTTTCCAAAATCACTGCAGATAGTGACTGCAGCCATGAAATTAAAAGACTCCTGCTCCTTGGAAGAAAAGCTATGACCTACCTAGACAGCATGTTAAAAAGCAGAGACATTACTTTGCCAACAAAGGTCTGTTTAGTGACAGCTGTTGTTTTTCCAATAGTCATGTATGGATGTGAGAGTTGGATGTGAAGAAAGCTGAGCACTGAAGAATTGAGGCTTTTGAACTGTGGTGTTGGAGAAGACTCTTGAGAGTCCCTTGGACTGCAAGGAGATCACACTAGTCAATCCTAAAGGAAATCAGTTCCTGAATATTCATTGGAAGGACTGATGCTGAAGCTGAAACTCCAATACTTTGGCCACCTGATGTGAAGAACTGAATCCTTGGAAAAGATTCTGTTAATGAGAAAGACTGAATGCAGGAGGAGAAGGGGATGACAGAGAATGAGATGGTTGGATAGCATCACTGATTTGAGGGACTGAGTTTGAGTGAACTCCGGGAGTTGGTGATGGACAGGGAAACCTGGCGTGCTGTAGTCTGTGGGGTCACAAAGAGTCAGACATGACTGAGTGACTGAACTGAATTGATGGTAGTCCCCCTAGGAGATATGGTTTGGACTCTATTATTCTATAGGAGTATAAAAGAAGAAACAGATTTGAAATTGTGAAATAAGAATTAGGAAGTTGATTCTTATGTGTCTGGGTATGTGCATACATACAAGGAAAGAGTTCGGAAGGAGAACATTTGACAAATGATTCTATGATTTTGACTTTCGTTGTGTAGGATGTGGATGGCACTAATCAAGGCAAATTGAGCTGAGAAGGATGGGATTCAAATAAGATCCCTTCTTTTATTTTGTTGGTTAATTCCTTTAGAATCCATAAATCCCACTTACAAGAAATCCATTGTCTTTTATTCGTGGCTCTTTCTCTCACTATTGTAAATTATGCAAGAACTCTGGCATGTATTTAATCCCAGAAAGATGGCATAGTCTTGCTTCCCAGAGAACCTGGGGTTGTTTTATTCTATTCCCACTGCTTGTTGTTGCCATATGTTCCTACTGAGGAATTGTTCTCCCAGTTTCATGGAGACTTGGCTCCTCATAAGCTATGCTCATCTATCTCTGTAGTCAAAGGAATGGTGTCCTATCCTAAAGTTCCAAGGTTAGAACTCTCTGAGATTAAGGATATTGAGCTGTCATTAATGTATTAAGTATCTGGGAATGAGAATTAGGATTTTGATCTTATCCTTCCCAGAAGATCTAGACACCTAATCACCTCATTAGTGATTAACGATACATACTAAGGAGAAAGATATCTTTTGCTAAAGTGCTAAAAATGTAGTGTTTTTTTTGTAGAATAATGGATTTTCCTTGCAATTTTCTTGAGAAGCATCTTTCTCAGGTAGCCTGTTCTAAGGTGGCCCATGTCCTTTAATTGTAGACATTACATGATATGATTTCTAAGGGCTCCTTTGAAAGAAAATGCTTAATACAACTGATTCTGTTTTAACAGCCATCTTACACGAATTTTGGGGAGATGATACAATTCAGCCCATACAACAATAGAAAAACTATGACTATGAAATGGAGAAGGTGAGGAGTGTCCTTAGATTCAGTGTCACAATGAGAGTTCTCAGAGGTGACAAGTGGAAAGTCATTTCATGAGTCAAGATAGTGAAACAGTGAATATACTTCCTGCCATATTTCATTACTGAATACTAACGCTTGAAATTGTCTTGATTATATTATCTTATTGTGGCTTTGATGAGACGATTTTCTGAGGGCTCTTCTTAACCCATGAATATGAATTAAAAGGAAAAAAGGGAGGATACAAAGGGAAGACCTGAGCGATGTACATTTATTCTCAGCTTGATCCACTTGCTGAACTGATTATTATTTTCTCTCACCACTAAATTATTTGCCCTTCCTCATTTCCTCTTAAGAGTTTATTCACATATACACATCAAGGGGTGCATAAAATACCCAGGAGTCTCTAGCAGTAAAAATCAATTCATTTTTTATTTCCTCTTAATAATAGATATTTGTGAATGTGGGTTATAGTAGACCATTATATTTGTTATTTTATAATGTGTTATATGCAAAGCTAATTCTGTATCTGTATTTCTGCAGGGTTGTTAATGACTTGCAGTGTTAATTATCTTTCAGGATAAAAAAAGGGAAAAAAGGCAAAAAGCAAGGTCATTTACTTCAAACATATAAAAGCTTCAAAGCATTCGCTGTTGCAACTACTTAAGATTGGTCTTCGGGGTGAGCTGTTATAAGGTGTCTGGTATAGAGGAGGACTTTATGGACACCACATTCCAAAGTCTGAAAGCAGACACTTTCCTCTGCACCCAGGTTATTTTTTTGGATATATTAAGCTTTAAGTCTTTTGTTTACTTTTTCTATGACAAACACTATCTTTCACTTCCAGTCATTTAAAATCAGAATGCATTAAGTCATATCCTGTGCAATTTCATATAGAAAGTGAAAATGAAAAAAAAAATTGAGGAGTGTTTATAGACTAAGTCACCTCATTTCGAATATGCCTTCATTTATTTTGAGAGGCTTTTTCTTTTTTCTCTCTTCTTTTCTTTCTTCCTTTCTCCCTCCCTCCTTCCCTCTTCCCTCATCCTTTTTTCTTCCTTCCTTCTTTCCTTTCTTTCTTCTGAAGGGAGGAACATGGCATAAGATTTATAAGATATTTCCAAGCATGAAAAAAGGCAATTTTTTCCTCTTCAGTAATTCAGTGGAGCTCAAAGAATGTACAAATTCCAGAAAAAAAATGAAGTGCTCTGTGGGTGGATAGTTTAACAAACAAATCAAATATGAGCATGGATAAGATTTTTCCAAATGGCAATCTTTTGAGTAAATCCTTCATTGAGGAAAGTATCAGCAAGGTAATCACAGAATTTATAGCAATAACAATAAAAACATGTGTTTGTTTTTGCCTTTCATTTGCTTCCAAAAAAATAAAAAAACCCCAATGTACTTTACACATCAGTGTTCTAAATCTACATAATCAATGGGATTAATCTACAGCAGGTATTAGTCTTCATTTTATAAGCTGCAAAGACTCAAGTGCTGAGAGCAAGCTTACCTGAGATCATGTAGAAATTCCATAAAACTAAAAGGATTTACGATTTGGGGTACCCAAACCAGTGCGTGATATTTAGAGAATACCGTTTCCCAGTGCATGTAACTTGTGCCTTAACTAAAATATTGCCTGGTTTTGAACTTTTATTCACTGAAATAGCAAAATGGAAAATGCATAATGGCTCATTTACATAACATTTTATATCTTGTAATTAAAACTCTTTGAATCAAATTACATAATGTCAGCTCTATTTCTTTTAACAGATATCATTGGAAATCAGGCTCCTTGCATCTGCCACTGACTGTGACTGGGGGCACTTAGATTCACCTTTTGCTTTTACAATCATCTTGTTGGCTAAAAAAAATCATTGATGCTTTCACATACTTGAGTGAGTATAGATATTTGGCAAGAATAACACACAATCATGTTATTTTCTCATGCACAAGTTCTTTCAGATTCAGTAATTGGTGAACATAATTGTCACCTACTTAACGGATGTGCTTGAAAATATATAGTTTCAAATTACTCAAGTCATTTTAGCAGCATGCCTAATTTCCTACTTTATTAAGTTTGTCACTTTGGCAGTTGGGTTAAATCATAAGCAAATTCTAATATGTGCAAGAGTCAGGCCAATAAATAAATGTATGAATTAGATTTGAGACAAGGACATAGTCAAGGATGGGGTCTTGGCTGAGCTCAAGAGATCATGCTTCTGATATCTAATTCAATATTTAGCTAAAAATTTGTCAGCCTAACCAACCTCATGTCTGTGAGGGTTGGTCCTTATCTAGGGATTGTCATCTGGCATCTCCAACAGTGAGCACTTTGTATGCTGTAGCAGCAATTCCAGGACATTTCTCTTCTGGTGATCTAAGAAATTTGAACCATCGTTTACAGGTTCTTAACTCTAAACTGAAATTGGAAGAGAGTGTGTCATTAATATAGAATAGTCATTAATGGCAAAAAAAAATCCAAATCAAATGTAGAATAATTGTTTTAGATAAAAATCCTATGTCGTTTGTATAATCCATTTACCTTGGATATGATTTCAGAAAGTTGGTTTAAGAAAAACATTTCAGAAAAAACAAAGTGTAAACGATAATTTCCAGTTTTTTTTCTTTTGCTTATTCTACAAAGTTATGAAAGCTACGTATGTGCATCTGTGATACTGAGAATTGGCTGGTTTCTGGATTTTACTCTAAATGGCTCATCAATTCAAAATCGATAATGGTACTAATCTCCACAACAGCTAAAATGCTTCCCAAGATTGTATATTATTGTGTAGTATATATTGAGTGCCAAGATCTCTCCAAGAAAATATTGAGTCTTCAGCACTTCCACATATCAGGAAAGAAAAAATATATCATTCAACTGTACAAATGAGAAATATAAACTAATGGGGACTAAGGCAGTGCTTCAGAATCACACAATGAAAGAAATTGGAAGGGCAGACTTACTGTGGTTCCTTGTTGAATCACTTACTCATCCTTTAATGGATCTTTTCTAAGTAAGCCTCTGTGAAAATTTGTAGCACAAATGAAAAAAAAAGAGAGAGAGACACACACTTTTTAAAAGGATAGAGCTGATGTTTTATTCTTCTTTCACTATGTAATTCCATTAAGACCTCAAATAAGGCCACCAAAGCCTGGGAAAAAATCCTAAATGGATATTCTTCAAATCATAAAAAAAAATATAAACTTGATGCCTCAAAAATATCTTATAAGGAATAAAAACTACAATGGTAAGTATAATAATCCTCAGGATAAATCAATAATGATTGACTTAATTAAGCATAAATGTAGTCTCAATATTTAAAACATAAAGTATTAGAGAATAATTTATATCTCCAAATCTGACTCTTCTAAAACCTTTAGGTGAAAGTAAGCACCTATCAGCACCACAAACTCTCATTGCATATTGTAGGAACAGTCTAACAATGGAAGTGCTGAGACATTTTTGTCCCTGAACTAGGGAGAGCAAACCTGAGTCCATATTTAATCTGTTCTTTTAGCTCTAACCCTTGAGCTCTGCTGCCTGTGCTCAGTAATCTTGGCTCCGTACCTTTTGTATTCATAAAAGAATGTTGTATATAGCCTGAAATTTATATGAGAGCCGTTCCCAAGGCTCTGACTTTTAAAGGTATCCCACTTTCCCATTCATGTAGAGATAAAAAGTAGCAGAGCTGAAATATGGCAATTAATTTGTTGGAGATTTATAGGACTGTTATGACCAGAACTTGTGGACAGCTACAGGAACAAGGGATTGCTGCAGCAAGAAGTTGACAGCAATGAGTCATTTCCCCTACTCTTTTCAGTTCATTTCAGTTCAGTTCATTTCAGTTGCTCAGTCGTGTCCCACTCTTCGCAACCCCATAAATTGCAGCATGCCAGGCCTCCCTGTCCATCACCAACTCCCGGAGTTCACTCAGACTCATGCCCATCGAGTCAGTGATGCCATCCAGCCATCTCATCCTGTGTTGTCCCCTTCTCCTCCTGCCCCCAATCCCTCCCAGCATCAAAGTCCTGTCCAATGAGTCAACTCTTCGCATGAGGTGGCCAAAGTACTGGAGTTTCAGCTTTAGCATCATTCCTTTCAAAGAAATCCCAGGGCTGATCTCCTTCAGAATGGACTGGTTGGATCTCCTTGCAGTCCAAGGGACTCTCAAGAGTCTTCTCCAACACCACAGTTCAAAAGCATCAATTCTTTGGCGCTCAGCCTTCTTCACAGTTCAACTCTCACATCCATACATGACCACTGGAAAAACCATAGCCTTGACTAGACGGACCTTAGTTGGCAAAGTAATGTCTCTGCTTTTGAATATATTATCTAGGTTGGTCATAACTTTTCCAAGGAGTGAGTGTCTTTTAATTTCATGGCTTTAGTCACCATCTGCAGTGATTTTGGAGCCCAAAACATAAAGTCTGACACTGTTCCCACTGTTTCCCCATCTATTTCCCATAAAGTGATGGGACTGGATGCCATGATCTTTGTTTTCTGAATGTTTAAGCCAATCTTTTCACTCTCCTCTTTCACTTTCATCAAATAAGGGTGGTGTCATCTATATATCTGAGGTTATTGATATTTCTCAAGGGCCATCTTGATTCCAGCTTGTGTTTCTTCCAGTCCAGCATGTCTCATGATGTATTCTGCATAGAAGTTAAATGAGCGGGGTGACAATATATAGCCTTGACATACTCCTTTTCCTATTTGGAACCAGTCTGTTGTTCCATGTCCAATTCTAACTGTTGCTTCCTGACCTGCATACAGATTTCTCAAGAGGCAGGTCAGGTGGTCTGGTATTCCCATCTCTCTCAGAATTTTCCACAGTTTATTGTGATCCACACAGTCAAAGGCTTTGGCATAGTTAATAAAGCAGAAATCAATGTTTTTCTGGAACTCTCTTGCTTTTTCGATGTCCAGCGGATGTTGGCAATTTGATCTCTGGTTCCTGGTGGCAAGAATACACAGAGGAACTATACAAAAAAGATCTTCATGACTTGGATAACCATGATGGTGTGATCACTCATCTAGAGCCAGACATCCTGGAATGTGAAGTCAAGTCGGCCTTAGAAAGCATCGCTAGGAACAAAGCTAGTGGAGGTGATGGAGTTCCAGTTAGGCTATTCCAAATCCTGAAAGACGATGCTGTGAAAGTGCTGCACTCAATATGCCAGCAAAGTTGGAAAACTCAGCAGTGGCCACAAGACTGGAAAAGGTGTGTTTTTATTCCAATCCCAAAGAAAAGCAATGCCAAAGAATGCTCAAACTACTGCACACTTGCACTCATCTCACATGCTAGTAAAGTAATGCTCAAAATTCTCCAAGCCAGGCTTCAGCAATACATGAATCGTGAACTTCCAGATGTTCAAGCTGGTTTTAGAAAAGGCAGAGGAACCAGAGATCAAATTATAAATGAAGCCTGAATTCTAACTCAGATAAGATGGTTTTTTGGGACACTATCTTCAATCATCTTGTTTTGTTGGCTTTCCAAATAAAGTCACTGTTCCTTGCCCTAACACTTGACTCTTGATTTATTAGCTTGTTACATGGAGAGTAGTGTAAGCTTGAACTTGGTACCAGAACTATCACATTCAAAATTAATTTTTGTTTACAAATTGTATTTTAAATACAAATTTAGATCTATTCAAAATTCATTCTGTAAAGGTGATTTTTGTCTTCACTCTTTATTTGGCTGTTTGATATTTAAGTAAAATATGTATTTGTCAGAGCACCTTTAAGCCATACCTGTAGTTGAAATATCTTTCAAAATGCAGCCAAATGCCTATAATTTTCTCATATTACAGATTTGCCCTAAGCCAATGTGTGTTTATCAGAACAGCAAAAATTACACTGGATCAGTTTGGCTAAAACTCATTAGAGAATCTATTTGTTTAAGCATTGTGTAAATGCAGGTGTCCTCTGAGTATTAATGGTACTTCCTTGTTTTAGTTCTCTCTCAGACCATATGCGGAGAAAGCAATGGCACTCCACTCCAGTACTCTTGCCTGGAAAATCCCATGGACAGAGGAACCTAGTAGGCTGCAGTCCATGGAGTCGCTAAGAGTCGGACACGACTGAGCGACTTCACTTTCACTTTCATGCACTGGAAAGGAAATGGCAACCCACTCCAGTGTTCTTGCCTGGAGAATCCCAGGGATGGTGGAGCCTGGTGGGCTGCCATCTATGGGGTCGTGCAGAATCGGAGATGACTGAAGTGACTTAGCAGCAGACCTTGTGTAACTTCCTTAGGGTGTTGCTTTATGTTTTCATTGAAGCTTCATCATAATAATAGGGCACAGTCAGGATGCTGACTCAATAACCCCACTTTCCTTAGTATGTTAAGAAACACTTTCCTTTCTTGTATTTGGTTTCTCTGAAATTTCACCAATTTTTTTGGGGCTTTGTAGAATATGTTGAGAAGTATAAAACGCTAAACTATGATGTCTGGAACATAACAAATGAGAAAGGCACAGCGGTTCTTACAATAAATGCATTCTAGATAAGTATGAGAGTTTAGGTTGAATAACCTTAAAAAAATTTAAATAGTAAATCACGTTAATATGAATTATTTTCTGAAATCTTCATCATCATATAGTTTTTCAAATTACTCAGCAATTTATTCCTGAACCATTAATTTGTTAAAGTGTTGAATAGTTAATGAGTTACATAAAATTTATTGAGCATCTTTCTATATATTATAAAATTTACTTATCACATGAGAGTAAATGAATAATAAGATGATTGGATGGCATTACCGACTCAACAGACTGAGTCTGAGCAAGCTCTGAGAGATGGCAATGGACAGGAACACCTGGCATGCTGCAGTCTATGGGGGTCACAAAAATCGGCCACGACTGAGCAACTGAACTGAACTGACTTACTCAACACAACCCCATGGAGTCAGTACTATTTATATCAGAATATTGCAAAAGGGGAAATTGATGCTTATAAAGGCTGCTATACCCCCCAATCGGGCAATGGCAACCCACTCCAGTACTCTTGGCTGGAAAATCCCGTGGACAGAGGAGCCTGGTAGGCTGCAGTCCATGGAGTCGCTAAGAGTTGAGCATGACTAAACGACTTCACTTTCACTTTTCACTTTCATGTATTGGAGAAGGAAATGGCAACCCACTCCAGTATTTTTGTCTGGAGAATCCAAGGGACAGAGGAGCTTAGTGGGCTGCCATCGATGGGGTTGCACAGAGTCGGACACGACTGAAGTGACGCAGCAGCAGCAGCAGCATACCCCCCAATAGGCAAGAACGTGAAGTGCTGAGTTTGTATTTATAGTCTTATTCCAAGGCTCAGGGCTTTTATTCATACATTACTCAAAAGTTAGAGGAATCAGAAAAATATATTATAACATATTAACACTTATATTCTGAATAAAAGAGGTCCCCAGTAAAGGCAGGTATTATGTGCTTCAGTTCAGTTTAGTCATTCAGTTGTGTCCGACTCTGTGACCCAATGGACCATAGCACGCCAGGCCTCCCTGTCCATCACCGACTCACAGAGTTCACCCAACTCATGTCCATCGAGTCGGTGATGCCATCCAGTGATATCATCCTCTGTCGTCCTCTTCTCCTCCTGCCTTAAATCTTCCCCAGCATCAGAGTTTTTTCAAATGAGTCAGCTCTTAGCATCAGCTGGCCAAGGTATTGGAGTTTCAGCTTCAACATCAGTCCTTCCAATGAACATTCAGGACTGATCTCCTTAGGTGGACTGGTTGGATCTACTGCAAAGAGTCTTCTCCAACACCACAGTTCAAAAGCACTAATTCTTTAATGCTCAGCTTTCTTGATTGTCCAACTCTCGCATCCATACATGACCACTGGAAAAACCATAGCCTTGACTAGATGGACCTTTGCTGGCAATGTAATGTCTCTGCTTTTCAATATGCTATCTAGGTTGGTCATAACTTTCCTTTCAAGGAGTAAGCATCTTTTAATTTCATGGCTGCAGCCACCATCTGAAGCAGTTTTGGAGCCCCCAAAAATAAAGTCTCTCAAAGTTTCCACTGTTTCCCCATCTATTTGCCATGAAGTCATGGGACTGGATGCCATGATCTTAGTCTTTTCTGAATGTTGAGCTTTAAGTCAACTTTTTCAATCTCTTTCACTTTCATCAAGAGGCTCTTTCATTCTTCTTTCTGCCATAAGTGTGGTATCATCTGCATATCTGAGGTCATTGATATTTCTCCCAGCAATCTTGATTCTAGCTTGTGCTTCTTCTAGCCCAGCATTTCTCATGATGTACTCTGCATAGAAGTTAAATAAGCAGGGTGACAATATACAGCCTTGATGTAATCCTTTTCCTATTTGGAACCAGTCTGTTGTTCCATGTGCAGTTCTAACTGTTGCTTCCTGACCTGCATATAGGTTTCTCAAGAGGGAGGTCAGGTGGTCTGGTATTCCCAACTCTTTAAGAATTTTCTATAGTTTGTGGTGATCCACACAGTCAAAGGCTTTGGTATAGTCAATAAAACAGAAATAGATTTTTTTTTCTGGAACATTCTTGCTGTATCGATGATCCAGTGGATGTTGGCAATTTGATCTCTGGTTCTTCTTCCTTTTCTAAAACCACCTTGAACATCTGAAAGTTCACGGCTCATGTATTGCTGAAGCCTGGCTTGGAGAATTTTGAATATTCCTTTACTAGCATGTAAGATGAGTGCAATTGTGTGGTAGTATCAGCATTCTTTGGCATTGCGTTTTTGGGGATTGGAATGAAAACTGATATTTTCCAGTCCTGTGGCCACTGCTGAGTTTTCCAAATTTGCTGGCATATTGAGTGCATCACTTTTACAGCATCATCTTTCAGGATTTGAAATATCTCAACTGAAATTTCATCACCTCCACTACCTTTGTTCGTAGTGATGCTTCCCAAGGCCCTCTTGACTTCACATTCCAGGATGTCTGGCTCTATGTGAGTGACCACACCATCGTCATTATCAGTATCATGAAGATCTTTTTTGTATGGTTCTTCTGTATATTCTTGCCACCTCTTCTTAATATCTTCTGCTTCTGTTAGGTCCATACCACTTTTCTCCTTTATTGAGCCCATTTTGCATGGACTGTTCCTTGGTATCTCTAATTTTCTTGAAGAGAACTCTAGTCTTTCCCATTCTATTGTTTTCCTTTATTTCTTTGCACTGATCACTGAAGAAGTCTTATCTCTCCTTACTATTCTTTGGAAATCTGCATTCAAATGGGTATATCTTTCCTTTTCTCTTTGCTTTTTGCTTCTCTTCTTTTCACAGCTATTTGCAAGGCCTCTTCAGGCAGCTATTTTGTTTTTTTTTGCATTTATTTTTCTTAGGGATGGTCTTGATCCCTGTCTCCTGTAAAATGCCATGAACCTCCATCGATTGTTCACCAGGCACTCTGTCTATGGGATCTAGTACCTTAAATCTATTTCTTACTTCTACTCTATAATTGTTAGGGATTTGATTTAGGTCATACTTCAGTCGCTCAATCCTGTCAGACTCTTTGCCACCCCATGAAAGGCAGCACGCCAGGCCTCCCTGTCCATCACCAATTCCCAGAGTTCATTTAGATTCAAGTCCATTGAGTCAGAGATGCCATCCAGCCATCTCATCCTCTGTCGTCCCCTTCTCCTCCTGCCTCCAGTCCCTCCCAGCATCAGAGTCTTTTCCAATGAGTCAACTCTTTGCATGAGGTGGCCGAAGTACTGGAGTTTCAGCTTTAGCATCATTCCNCAATATACAGCCTTGATGTACTCCTTTTCCTATTTGGAACCAGTCTATTGTTCCATGTCCAGTTCTAACTGTTGCTTTCTGACCTGCATATAGGTTTGCTTTCAAGGCAAATGATTCAATATCATGGAAATTCAAGTCTATGCCCTGACCAATAACACTGAATAAGCTGAAGTTGAATGGTTCTATGAAGACCTACAAGAATTTTTAAAACTAACACCCTCCAAAAATGTCCCTTTCATTATAGGGGACTGGAATGCAAAAGTAGAAGTCAAGAAATGGCTGGAGGAACATGCAAATTTGGCAGGTCAGGTGGTCTAGTATTCCCATCTCTTTCAGAATTTTCCACAAATTTTTGTGATTCACACAGTCAAAGGCTTTGGCATAGTCAATAAAGCAGAAATAGATGTCTTTCTGGAACTCTCATACTTTTTCCATGAAAGAGTTGAACACATCTGAGCGACTGAACTGAATGGTCTAGTGGTTTTCCCTACTGTATTCAATTTAAGACTGAATTTGGCAATAAGGGGTTCGTGATCTGAGCCACAGTCAGCTCCCAGTCTTGTTTTTGCTGACTGTATAGAGCTTCTCCATTTTGCTTGCAAACAATATAACCAATTTGATTTTGGTGTTGTCTATCTGATGATGTCCATGTATAGAGTCTTCTCTTGTGTTGTTGAAGGAGGGTGTTTGGTTTGACCAGTGCATTCTCTTGGCAAAACTCTATTATCTTTTTCCCTGCTTCATTCTGTACTCCAAAGCCAAATTTGCATGTTCCTCCAGGCGTTTCTTGACTTCTACTTTTGCATTCCAGTCCCCTATAATGAAAAGGACATTTTTTTGGAGGGTGTTAGTTTTAAAAATTCTTGTAGGTCTTCATAGAACCATTCAACTTCAGTTTATTCAGTGTTATTGGTCTGGGCATAGACTTGGATTCCCATGATATTGAATCATTTGCCTTGAAAGCAAACAGAGATCATTCTGTCATTTTTGAGATTGCATCCAAGTAGTNAAGGACATTTTTTTGGAGGGTGTTAGTTTTAAAAATTCTTGTAGGTCTTCATAGAACCATTCAACTTCAGTTTATTCAGTGTTATTGGTCTGGGCATAGACTTGGATTCCCATGATATTGAATCATTTGCCTTGAAAGCAAACAGAGATCATTCTGTCATTTTTGAGATTGCATCCAAGTAGTTCATTTTGGACTCTTTTGTTGACTATGATGGCTACTCCATTTCTTCTAAGGGATTCTTGCCCACAGTAGTAGATATAATGGTCATCTGAGTTAAATTCACCCATTCCAGTCCATTTTAGTTCGCTGATTCCTAGAATGTCGACATTCACTCTTGCCATCTCTTGTTTGACCACTTCCAGTTTGCCTTGATTCATGGACCTGACATTCGAGGTTCCTATGCAATATTGCTCTTTACAGCATCGGGCCTTGCTTCTATCGCCAGTCACCTCCACAGCTGGGTGTTCTTTTTGCTTTGGCTCCATTTCTTCATTCTTTCTGGAGTTATTTCTTCTCTATTCTCCAGTGGCATATTGGGCACTTACTGACCTGGGAAGTTCATCTTTCAATATCTTGTATTTGTGCCTTTTCATACTGTTCTTGGGGTTCTCAAGGCAAGAATACTGAAGTGGTTTGCCATTCCCTTCTCCAGTGGACCACATTTTGTCAGAATGCTCCACCATGACCCGTCCATCTTGGGTGGCCCCACATGACATGTCTTAGTTTCACTGAGTTAGACAATGCTGTGGTCCATGTGATTAGACTGGTTAGTTTTCTGTGCTTGTAGTTTCAGTTTGTATGCCCTCTGATGCCCTCTCTCAGTGTCTACCATTTTACTGGGGCTTCTCTTACCTTGGACGTGGGTATCTCTGCACAGTTGCTCCAGCAAAGTGCAGCCACTGCTGCTTACCTTGGATATAAGGTATCTCCTCTCGGCTGCTCATGGCCCCAGGACCGCCCATTATGTGCTTAGTATGAAAATCTAATAATAGAGGAGGTAGTTGGCAAGATGAACAATAATAACATTGATGAAATCAGAAACCTTCGCATATCTTAGATAGCACATTGATGTCTATATTTTATTATTGACTATTGGGTATCTCACTGAAACTCAAAATGGAGGTAGAAGTAATAAGGTTCAAAACATGGGCTCTAAGCTCACCTTGTTGTTGTTCAGTTGCCAAGTCATATTTTACTCTTTGTGACCCCATGGACTGAAGCACACCAGGCCTCTTTGTCGCCCATCATCTCATGGAGCTTTCCCAAGTTAATGTCCATTGCATCTGTGATATTATCCAATTATCTCTTCTCTTGCCTTCTTCTCCTTTTGCCTTCAAACTTTCCTGGATATGTGGATTCAATTCTTAACACTTTCATTTTCCACTTAGCTTTATCAAATTACTTAACCATTCTGTGCCTTGGTTTTCTCATCTGTAAAATGAGGAAAATATAACCTAAGCCATAGAATTACTCTGAGAAGTATGTAAAATTAATCTACACAGAATACTGAGGGGGTGCTGCCTGATCCTGAATTAATCTATATCTGTAAACCAGTATTAAGTCTAGAAGATGGATATTTTTTGAATTGGTAGACTGAGACTTTTCTATCATTTACCCCTAATTTATTCTCTCAAGGGAACATGCCTGTGCAACAGGCGTGTTAATATACACGCTGTACAACACAACAAATTGTCCTACCATAAACTTATCTAGATTTTTCTATGTGAAAGACTGTAGCATTTAACTTGAGCTGGACATGATGATTATACTTACTGAGACAAACTCATCTCAGAGAGGATTGCTTAGAGTTTCCTGGAACTGCTTACTGTATCAGTTTTATTCCAGTTCATTCAGTTTATTCAGTTAAAGAAGGCAGGATGAATTCTCCTATTAAAAGACCAAGTGGAGTGTCTATTGGAGCTTTTGTATTGACTGATTGATATCTTTATTTCCTCTGAGGATTTTCTTTAAAGAAGGAAAAAAAAATATCATCTTATCCTCCACCCACACTGCATAGTGAAAGTGTTTGTGCACTTCTAGTACAAAGATGGCATGATTGATGAGAATGTAAGGAGGTTACCCTTCCAGCACTGAATTTAGTCTAAGGTATATGTGTAGGAATTTCTTCAGGAAATGCCTTCTAATTTTTCTTAAAGACTAAGAAAAATGTCCTTTTTCATCACCACAGAGAAAATGTCTGAACACAAGCCCTTAGGACAAATGAACATGTATAAGTTCAGGTGTTCATTTCCTCAACTCTTTACGGTTCCCAGGAAGTGTTTTTTTGTTTTTTGATATTTTTTTGCAGTGCTATCAGGGATGATACCAGATTATTAAGACCTAAAATAGATTGGGACAGGTGCAAATTTCTTAGAAGGAAAGGATGGATTGATCGAATAGGTGGTTAATGTATTTGCTTTTATAAAGGCTAAGATTGTACAACTGGGTGAAGATAGGGCTGCAAAGTCCGGTGAAGGGGTGTGACCAAGTCCATTATTGACCATCTCAAATTGTAGGAAATAGTTTGGATATAAGCTAAGTTTAAGGACAATGAGTTGTTTGGGATCACAAAATGGAAATTGATATTTATACACAAAGATGAATTGGGGGTGCACACTTAAAAGAGTACTCAAGACATATTTAATTAATTTTTCTTTGGTCTTGCCTCTTTATAAAGAGAAGCTTTAAACTTTGTGTTTATTTTTAAAAACTACTTTAGCCCTGCCTCACAAATTTCTATTTATAATATTTCCATTTATGTTGATGTCTAAATCTTTTCAAGTTTTCATTATGATTAATTTGTTGAGTGTCACTACTTGGAAAAATCCTAAAATATTAAAAAACATACCTCTCTTTAAGGCTTGTTGTTATTTTTGTTTCTATTTACTATGTCAGTGGTGATGATTTTCCCTTCACTTCTTTTTTTGTCAGAGATCATCGTCTACATGATATGAATCCAATTCCATCAGTGTGAAAGTAGGCCTGTGTTATACATTTTTAAAGGAGAATATTTTATTTCATTTTTCCCACCAGAGTCCTGCTAAGTCAGAAAAGTTTCTTACCATATTTCCTTTCTAGATGGTGAACTTTCCCTAGTGCATCTCTGCACTGAAATTGAAACCCTTTAATTGTCCCAGCTCTCTTCAGGTGATTGATTTCAACTCTCCATGTTTGGGTCCTGAAGTCTTGTCTTTATTTTCTGGCTTTGCTTTTAGCAATCAAGATTCTAGGTGATTTGGAACAATAAATAACCTAGCACTATGGCAGCTTTAACGCAACTTCCCAGTTTGGAATCCTAAAACCTTTTCATTTACCAAAAATTTACTTTCTTCTATTTATTTGAAAAGCTTGTTTATTTTTATTTTAATAAGTATTTCCAGATATTCCATAGCAACAAAGATTTTAATATCTACTCTGAAATAAAATAATAGAAGAAAAGATGATATTAAAGAATTTCTGTTTTTATATTTGCCCACTGAAAGCCAAGTCACATGTTAGTACACAAGTTCAAGGCGGTCACAGGATATACTCTGAAGTCTGAATATAGGTTAAAGCTATGGCAAAAGCTGTAGTTCTAAAGTCAGTGAAGTCCAGATAGATTTTAAAGAGTCACCACCCATCAGGCCATATTGCTGAACAGAGCTTTCTACTTAATCTTACCATAAGATTCATTTCTTAGGTATGATAATAATTCTGTCATTATCTACAAGAAACTAAAATTTTTATAGATTACATTTTAGAGGTTTAATTTTACTTTCCAGGGAAAATACATTGCATAGGTCCATTGTCTTTAAGTCCACTCTGTAGTATGTTATGTATCATTTATATGTTATACATTTTTGCATATATTTGTTTATGATGACTTGAGTCAAAGTTGATGAAAAATTAAATTGTTAAAATTTAAAAATATTTGCTTTAACTGTTATTAATATTAATGCAAATGACCTACTACTTCCAAAGCAGCAGTGTTTGTATATGCTTCTCTTTGGTTGAAGATGCTGAATTTTCTGGAGAAGCTAGGGCCTTTTTGTGAGAGAGCTTAAGAACTATGTACCTCTGGTACTGTAATGACCTACCTGTTAGCTTGGCCACAAAAAGGGGTTTCTGAGGGGTAAGAGATAAGTGGGTGATTTTTATTGGACCAAGGATTGAAAGGAACAGAGAACATAAAATAAAGATGCTCATGGGAGGCATGGGTGGCTCATGGTGGCTGCTCATCTGGCAAGTCATAGCAGCAGAGTTGTGTCTTCAGTGCCTGGTTATGCATCTGATTCACCCAGTACACTTGTTAAATATACAGACTCTGCCTTGGGAAGGTAGTGCAGCTCTTGGACAAGGCAGAAGGATCTGTTTCTTTACTAACTCTCATGATTATTTGGATATTCAAAGTAGCAAGAAATCACTTCTGTCCCTGTGGGACCTTGCAGGTACCAAAGGTCCTAGTCTTGCTTCTCCCCATGATTCCAACACAGTAGGTTCACAGCACTGTGTTTTGGAACACTTAAAGAGACTGGCAGGGCCTGGAATCATGAACTCATCACTTGCCAAGAGCCTAGGAGGCTGCAATTAACTCCCTCTACTCAGTTCTGCCATAGTTCTCTGGTTATGCTTCTGTGACATCATGTATTACAGTTGGTCTTATTTACAGTCACTGTGTCCCTCTTGTTTTCCTTCTGCATTGGCTGACTTATAGATAGCAGGATCCGAGTCTTGTTAAAAAATTCATCCCCCACAAGAACTCAAAAACTACTTTGTGACCTGAATTGAATTTTAATTAATTGCTGCCATTTTTTCCAGTTATCCTCACCCCATATCCTGATTGAGAATGTATCTTGTCAAGTGCGAAATAATGTAGTTGCAGGCTCTTTTTTGGAAATGACATTACTCTACTTTCTGCTGCTTCTGCAAGCTTTGTGGAGTGGCACTGTATTTTCTTAGTCTACGTTGACAGCATACAATATAATGGTTCATTTAGGATGGGTTTTTATGGGGCCTGTCAAGTTTTCACTGTGTTTTGCATAGTAAACCTAATATGAAATGACAAAAGGCATCATAGAAGATACTTCACAACCATTAAGGTAGAAGCAGTGAATGTGTAGATTACTATGCATTGCAAATAGTGGAGTAGCTAAGGCAATGAATAAAGTATAATTGAAATCTAGGGGACTTTGAATATTAGTGGTGTAACAGCTCTCTGATCTACAGGGTGTGTTATACTATGTGAATATAATGTTTACTGTAGGAGGATTGGTTGCAACTCCTGTGCGTTGGTCTCTTTCACAGCAGGTGATGTACTGAACTTAATAACCTGCTGTTCAATTTGTTATTTAAAAAGTAAGATGGGAACTAAGTCACAATTGCTTTGAGCAAATGTCTTATAAAGCTGTTTGCGTTTAGAAGTGAGCTAATTTGATTAGAGAACCATGAAATCTGCTCAACAGTGTAATGGAACATCAACTAAATCTAAACTGGCAAAAACCCAGGACTTTCAAAATTAATGAATATTCAATATTGACATGCTCTCAAAATAGGTATCAAATATAAGGAAGAGATAAGACAGGACTGAGGCAGAGAGATTCTATAGCACTTAAGAAATTTTTATTTTCGTCAAATCATATTGTGACAAAAGAATCACATAAGCAAGTCACCATAAAATTTTAAAACATGATAAGGTCAGAGACAGTGTTTTATTAATTTATTTTTGTGTTTCCTGGCCCTCAAAATCTACATCTCATGCTTTTCACCTAACACTGTTTCATATACTTGTTAAATTTTTGTCGATTGATGAATGAAAGCCTTTATCAACATGGGCTATATAATTATCCAATGCAAAGCACAGAAGTTGATTTTATGACAAATAAAGAAATAGAAGCTTTAAAACCAATTGCTAAAAACATAAGAATAAGCAGACAGTTAGAGTATACTTTCCTTGCTAGAAATCAAATGTCGATCTGCGACATCAAAATACCATAAGCACATAGGAAATTTTTTCTATTAATATTATTAAAATGAAAAAAAAAAAAGAACATCTCCCAACTCCTCAGAAATATCTCCTTAAAAATTAAGAGGAGAGTAAGAAAAATGATAACATTTAAGTATATAATACTATTTAACCAGCACCACCATGAAACTATTAACATTTGTCCAATCAATTGTCCAGACAAGGTATAAGACTTTTACATACAATGTAGTTAATTTATGTTCCCATTCACTTTGCCAGAAGAATCTTGCCAGAGCTCTGTCCTTGGTTAGACCCTGATTCTTAGACTTGTCTCATTTCTAAATGGCAAACGAGATTGAACAGCAGCAGGGTGTGTTTAGGTAAAGAATGAGGAACAGTGTAGTGGCATAAGTGACATGGTAATAGATATTCAGTTAAACTGGCCTCGGTAAAACAAGCCTATAACTCAACAAATGTTTATTAGTACCTTGAGATATATAGCACTGTGCTAAGCCTGGTGATTTACAAACAGGAATCAAGATGTGGCCCTGCCCTTACAGATCACAGACTATAGTGAAGGAAACAGTTTACAGACATAAATAATTAAGAGAGAAGGGATTTCTGTCAGGGGAATTATCTCTTTGGTAGAACATATTCATTCTTCACGTGGACAAGATTCAATTCTATTTCTGACCATGAGTTGGATCTTATAGGTTATCTGGCCATTTCCAACTTCTGTCCAAAAATGACTTTGTCTTCTTCAGTTTCACATAATTGGTTTTATTGCTCAATTTCCTTGCCCCCACCAAAAATAGTTGATTCCTAAAGAATGCAGGGCTGTTATCTTGAGGGTTTTTTTTTAATTACTAAGGTAACTATATATATATGTACACTTCATTGATGTGAACAGTTGGAATACATCTTCTGTCTTGTCTGAAATATCAATGGAACATCTAAAAGTTTCTTGCTTCAGACGATAAATTATAAGATTACCTTCTGTACCCCCATTCTTTTTCCTTATTCATTTTTTCATAATTGAAAGGTTCCATATATCCATTCTTCTTCACATTTCTTCTTTATCAGCATATAACTCTGGCTCATATCGGTTTTTGTAGTCTTTGCCTATATATGACTTTAAGTGCCTTTAAATTCCCTTTGCTTTTCTGAAGTCTGTTTTCCGTTACCAGGTCACTGTGAGCAACAAAAGAAATATCATTAATGCTGTTTTCAGCATGCCCTGCTGCTGCTAAGTCGCTTCAGTTGTGTCCGACTCTGTGCGACCGCATAGATGGCAGCCCAGCAGGCTCCCCCGTCCCTGGGATTCTCCAGGCAAGAACACTCGAGTGGGTTGCCATTTCCTTCTCCAATGCATGAAATTGAAAAGTGAAAGTGAAGTTGCTCAGTCGTGTCCAACCCTCCGCGACCCCATGGACTGCAGTCTTCCAGGCTCCTCCATCCATGGGATTTTCCAGGCAAGAGTACTAGAGTGGGGTGCCATTGAGTTCTCTGAGTTTTTAAATTCTTCTAGTTTTAAATACCGGGAAAGATTGAAGGCAGGAGGAGAAAGGGATGACAGAGGATGAGATGGTTGGATGGCATCACTGACTCAATGGACATGAGTTTGAGTAGACTGGGAGTTGGTGATGGACAGGGAAGCCTGGTGTGATGCAGTCCATGAGGTTGCAGAGTCAGATGAGACTGAGCCAGTGCACCGAGCTGAACTGAAATTCTTCTCAAGCAAACTCTTAAGTCTTTTGGATTTAGGGGCTCTGTCATCTGGCCCTCTCCTGGCAATTTAACTTTATCTCACTTTCTTTAATGTTTCTCTCCAGTCAAGCCATTCCTACTGTTTTCTGATCACAACTTGGTTTTTCTTTTATTACTCCTATAACCCAACTGACCCTGGTATCAGTCATAATTCTGGCAGGAAATGGATGGCAGTCTAAGAGGTAGAGTGGCGTGAGCTCTAGTTAGTAGACTATGGACAAACATGTGTGCATAACCTAAGGCATCCAATGATCACTCCTGGGGCTAGTTTTAGTGGAGAGCTCTCAACATTCCCAGGTCTTAAAGGCAGGCAGAAGGTACAGTTATGTTAGTTTCTACCGTACAGCAAAATCATAGAGCATTAAGTTGTCTTCTCTGTGCTATACAATAAGTTCTCACTGCTTATCTGTTTTATACATAGTATCAGTAGTTTATATTTGTCAATCCCAGTCTCCCATCCCATCTCCCCTTTCCTCCTTGGTATCCATACATTTGTTCTCTATATCTGTGTCACTATTCTGTTTTGCAAATAAGATTGTCTACACCATTTTTTTCAGATTCTACCTTTCCGCATTAACATATGATATTTGTTTATCCCTTTCTGACTTACTTCACTCTGTAAGACAATCTTTAGGTCTATCCACAAATTAATAAGCTTAATCAGAAATCAGAGGTGCAGAGGAAGAGATGTAGTCCCTACAGGTTAGCTATCAGAACACAGGCCAGGGTGACGACAGACAGAACGTGGATCTGAAAGAACAAACAGAAAATAAATAGCACAGGTACAGCTTGTGCAATGAGCTCTCTCCTACTTAGTAGAACCCTATCATATAGGATTTGGCACAGAAAACCTGAATTCACAAACATCCTGAAGCCAGGTTAATAACCTGTATCTGTCATCTACTCATATTTTAGTTGCCCACTGATGCATATTTGGATTCATGCTAATTGGCTCAGAAGCCCTGTTTAAAAACCAAAGAACCTACAACTAAGAACAGAGAGCTGTAGTTTTCTTTGGAAAGTCAGAGGATTGTGAAATAGGATTGATTTAGCAGAGAGGGTCTATGAAGCTTTACCTTGTTCTATATTTGAAGAGAAGGTCATTTACATTCATGATTTTTGTCTAACAATTAGGAGAGGATATTACCCAAGGGATCGTGATTCAGCAACTTCTTTGGTCATTTTCCATGGACATTGGAACATTCAGCGGGTGGGAGGAAGCTTCTTGCAATACACACGTTTGGTCATGGGTTTCTGGATGGGAGGAATGAGAATAACTAGCTCATGAGATGTGTGTTCTCTGATCTTTATGAAAATGCCTTTTCTATTAATTACTTAAAGGTGAGGAGATGATTAGTGGAAAATTCAAGATGTACAACACTTCACACTATGTTCTGTTAGCCAATAGCCATTCTCTTTTTCTCTTGCTAAAAGTATGTCCTGATTTTGATTGTGGTTTTATTCTTCCTCATGTATCCCATTTATTTCAGAGAAAGTGGCATACTTTCTCAATGCTAGAAATAAAGTCTCATTGGTTTAAGACAATTCCTCTGCCCAAAGTGGTTGATGAAGGAACTTAAGTTCCAAATGTGTCCATGGAATGGAGGGGTAACTTTTCCTAAGACTTTTGGAAGAGATGATGTCTTAGTCTTCTCTATGTAAAACAAATGAGAAAGAAGAGAGGCCTGGGGCTGGGGAGGTACTATGAGACAGTGGAGGGCCACCAGGACAGAAAGTGACTAAGCATGAAGCTAACTCCAAGCCAGGCTTCAGCAATACGTGAATCATGAACTTCAAGATGTTCAAGCTGGTTTTAGAAAAGGAAGAGGAACCAGAGATCAAATTGCCAACATCTACTGGGTCATGGAAAAAGTAAGAGTTCCAGAAAAACATCTATTTCTGCTTTATTGACTATGCCAAAGCCTTTGACTGTG
>SJYA01001512.1:3196906-3257383 GCA_006410615.1 Neotragus moschatus
GAAATTGAAAGATGCTTACTCCTTGGAAGAAAAGTTTTGACCAACCTAGATAGCATGTTCAAAAGCAGAGGCATTACTTTGCCAACAAGGGTCCATCTAGTCAAGGCTATGGTTTTTCCAGTGGTCATGTATGGATGTGAGAGTTGGACTGTGAAGAAAGCTGAGTGCCAAAGAATTGATGCTTTTGAACTGTGGTATTGGAGAAGACTCTTGAGAGTCCCTTGGACCGCAAAGAAATCCAACCAGTCAATCCTAAAGGAGATCAGTCCTGGGTGTTCATTGGAAGGACTGATGCTAAAGCTGAAACTCCAATACTTTGGCCACCTCATATGAAGAGTTGACTCATTGGAAAAGACTCTGATGCTGGGACGGACTGGGGGCAGGAGGAGAAGGGGACGACAGAGGTTGAGATGGCTGGATGGCATCACCGACTCGCTGGACGTGGGTTTGGGTGAACTCCGGGAGTTGGTGATGGACCAGGAGGCCTGGCATGCTGCAGTTCATGAGGTTGCAAAGAGTTGGACACGACTGAGTGACTGAACTGAACTGAGCACCAAGGAGGCAGAACCAAGAACCAAAGAAAGCAAAGGATTTTGGTCCCAACATTGGAACTGTCAAAGTAAGCATTTTCTAAAAGTATAAAAGGAAGTTCAGAACATTTTGGTCACTTGAGCCAGTGCATTTCCTTTCTAGTTTGAATTATTTTGATTTGAGTTTTCTTTTAGTGCTACCAAAAGATTATATACTGGTAGAAAAAAGTAGAATCAAAATCACAACTTTAGTGTCTTCTCTTCCTTTAGTCTACTGCTCATTAAATAGGACTTTTGAAAAATGCCTGTGATTCAGTTAGTCAGACTTTGCCTTTTAAAATAGTAATATGTTTCAGTTTATAAGTATAAGAACCATTTCAAACTTTTCTCAAATCATATATACATAGCAATTATTGCTATTACACAATATCTAGGGCAGACTGCGCCTGAACAGATTCTATTATCACCAGTTTTGCTAGGATATTTATGGCAACAGTACAAGACAGAGGATGCGTGCTAAGAAAATTAGCTGGAGTCAATACAAATTGTGTTGGCTAAATAGAAATTTTACAAGGCCTGCTTTTCTGAACAAACATTTGGTCATGTTATCACTGTTACTAATACTTTAAAATTTTAAGAGTCATTTTGGTATTTAGCTAAGGGATGATACACTCTTTGAAAAGAAGGAAATACATGGTGAGGAGTCTTTGATTATGGTTGGTTTTGTGGAATCCATCAGTCCTTGCTGGGTCCTCTAGTTCTTTGAAAGCTGGACAAGTTGAAAAAGAAAACCTTTCAATGGAAACAAAACCTATAGGATTTATTGAGAAAAAAGCCCAACTCACTTGTAAATACTAATTAAACTTTATACATATTACTATAAACCACAATCAAGATGTATTCTGTTCATAATTTGAGGAATGAATAATAATTACTGATGAATAATAATCAGAAATTCTCCTTTGCTAACATAAAACATTAAAAAATTATTTATTTCCTCCAACTGGCTGAAGTTTTATATCAACTATGACAAATTTAATCACAAGAATCTTTTACCAAATTTATATACGTTTATTAAAACCATTTAATAAAAATCTTAGTTCACAACAAAGATCACCTTAATTTATTAAACTTAATTAGAATTGCTAAATATAATAACATATACTGCCCCGACAACTAACAATTAGGGAAAACTATTTCTGAATGTTTGGTCAATTACTTGCTAATCTACAAAGTTCAGTAATATGGCCTTCTGCCATAGTAAATTGAGGTTTCAATGTAAAATAGATGATGCATTCTTTTGGAAATTCCTTTTACAACACAATTAACCTCTTCACCTTTTAGAAAACACATTGTGAGCATATTGGGATGCTATTTAATTTGACATGCTTTATATGGTACAGATCAGTGCCAAATAACATTTTACATTTTCCTAAAATTTATTTTACTTTTGTTAGTTAGGCTTTAAGCTACTAATTGCACCATATTTCTTTTTTTATACAATCCTTTGATCCAGTATATAATAATAATGTGATAGCATTAACTTCGGGGTGTTCTGATAGTGGAACAGCATTATCAAATGTTAGAAGGCTGTTTAAAGAAAAAACCAAAGAAAGTTGCTAGGAATAACTATAGGATTTATTTTGGATGGGACTATTTCAAAAGACCTATCAGGCTATTTCTCTTGTAGAAAATATTTCATTCAAGAAGTAATAAAAAATGTTTCCCAATATAAATAATGAATAAAGAAAATCATCGGCAGGGGAAAACATTAATATAGCAGCAAGGAAATGCTTTGAGAAGGGGTTTATTTTACCCCTTTAACTGTAAAGTATTTTATTTTCAGCTTATATGAAAATTGGATGTGCCCTTAGAAGTGATTCACTGCCACCTTTAACCAAGCAAAGGCCCATGTTATAAAAAAAGCTGTTGAGGGGAATGCCAGCTAGTGCTTCAACACCTCTAGGGAAAGGAAATTCATTTCCTCATGGTGGCTCATTACCTTGATCATGGCATATTAATTTATAATCTAGTTAGCTGCCTACATGTACGTCACATTTCTTTGTAAACTAAAGATAAACTCTAAGTCTTATTCATATTGGTATGCTATTATAATATCTAGCACAGGGCTATCCTTATGAAAGGTACTTTAATATATATTATTTGATGATGAGTAAGAATGGTTATCCATACCATGAAGCTCTAAACAAAGTCTTAATTGTGATCTCTTTTAAAGAATATAAAATACTGTTGTTTACTGTCATTAAGCACATGTATGACTAAAAACATTAGATAACCAACGTGTCTTTTCATTTTACTCTACCATCAGTATGATGCTTTCACTGATGCTTTTGTCAAGTGCATCTGAAATAGATGAATTGTAGCACAAAGGCTTTATCAAGTTTAGGAGGAAAATACCAACTGAGACGCTGGTCATAAAAATTTACTGTTTCAGCAGCTGTGTAGTTATAAAATTATTGTACTAAAAGCTCATAAATATGTACTACACATTCATTTAGAGGGAAAATAGCACTATCTGGCTTTTTCTCAATTTTCAAACATGATTTTCAGTAATGAGTTAAAATAATTCTTTTAAAAAAACCCTCTTATGAATTTGCTCCAGAACTGCATTGTCTCATCATAGTGGTGATGAAGGGCATTGACTGAGTCCTAGGAGTCCCTGGGTTTTGATACTAACATGCTACTTTTTGTCATGTGCCCTTGAAAGATCATTTAGCTTTACAAAGATTCAGCTTTCTTATATGTAAATTGATGAAAACGTATATATCTTGCTTACCTCAAAAAGTAGTAGTAGAATCAAATAAAATGATGTGCTTTGTAGAATGGAAAACCTTATTACATATGAGGGGCTGTAATCACAGAGGAGCTTTAGAGCCTCCAGTCTCTCGCCTTCAGATTTAAGGGCTAAAGGAAGCCTAACAGATAAATCTGAGATACTATACAGCCTTAGGTACTGCCCAGTCACTGCCAGACCTGGCGGACTAGTGTTAAAGTGCTTGACAGAAACAAATAAAGAAGGCACTGTAGCTCCAATGACTCTACCAAATAAAACAGGGTTTATTTCCAGATGTCCTTATTTTGTTAAGTTGCTAAGTCATGTCCTACACTTTTGTGACTGCATGGACTATAGCCCATCATGCTCTTCTGTCCATGGGATTCTCCAGGCAAGAATACTGAAGTGGGTTGCCATTTCCTTCTCCAGGGGAGCTTTCCAACCCAGGGGTCCAACCCACATCTCCTGCATTAGCAGGCAGATCCTTTACCACTGAGCCACCAGGGAAGCCAGTATTTCCAGAGCNGTACTGCCCAGTCACTGCCAGACCTGGCGGACTAGTGTTAAAGTGCTTGACAGAAACAAATAAAGAAGGCACTGTAGCTCCAATGACTCTACCAAATAAAACAGGGTTTATTTCCAGATGTCCTTATTTTGTTAAGTTGCTAAGTCATGTCCTACACTTTTGTGACTGCATGGACTATAGCCCATCATGCTCTTCTGTCCATGGGATTCTCCAGGCAAGAATACTGAAGTGGGTTGCCATTTCCTTCTCCAGGGGAGCTTTCCAACCCAGGGGTCCAACCCACATCTCCTGCATTAGCAGGCAAATCCTTTACCACTGAGCCACCAGGGAAGCCAGTATTTCCAGAGTCAGTTCAGTTCAGTTGCTCAGTCATGTCTGACTCTTTGCGACCCCATGAACTGCAGCAGGCCAGGCCTCCCTGTCCATCACCAACTCCCGGAGTTCACTCAGACTCACGCCCATCGCGTCAGTGATGCCACCCAGCCATCTCATCCTCGGCCGTCCTCTTCTACTCCTGCCCCCAATCCCTCCCACATCAGAGTCTTTTCCAACGAGTCAACTCTTCGCATGAGGTGGCCAAAGTACTGGAGCTTCAGCTTTAGCATCAGTCCTTCCAAAGAACTCCCAGGGCTGATCTCCTTTAGAATGGACTGGTTGGATCTCCTTGCAGTCCAAAGGACTCTCAGGAGTCTTCTCCAACACCTCAGTTCAAAAGCATCAATTCTTCGGTGATCAGCCTTCTTCACAGTCCAACTCTCGCATCCATAAATGACCACTAGAAAAACCATAGCCTTGACTAGAGGGACCTTAGTCGGCAAAGTAATATCTCTGCTTTTGAATATGCTATCTAGGTTGGTCATAACTTTTCTTCCAAGGAGCAAGCGTCTTTTGATTTCGTAACTGCAGTCACCATCTGCAGTGATTTTGGAGTCCTGCAGTGATTTCCAGAGTAGTATCAACTAATTCTCAAGTTTTATAAGAGCTTTACATGCATTAAAATTCTCATTGTTATTTTTTTTAATTTAATGGCTATAAATCTCAGTGAAACATTTCTTCTATTTTGTCATAGTTATTTCTCTACTGGCTCAAATATTCATGAGGTGAGCCCTAAAAGGCTACAGAGTTCCTATTGTATACAAAAATTAAATCCAAATGATTGAAGAACTACAACTCTAAAACTTGTGATAGAAGTTATAGGGGTACATTTACATGACCTTGGATTTGGCAATGTATGCTTAGATATGACAGCAAAAGCATAAACAGCAAAAGAGAAAACAGGGAAGTTGAATTCATCAAAATTAAAATATTTGGGGCATCAAAGAGTCCAAGAAAGTGGGAAAAAGTATGAAGAAAATGGGGGAAAAACCCAAAAAACATGAAAAAATATTTAAAATCACATATTTGATAAGAGTCTAACATCAGAATATGTAAGGAACTTATGTATCTATAACAGAAAACAAACAATTCAATTAAAAAAATACATGCAAAGAACTTGAACATATTTTTCTCAAGATACACAAATGGACCACAAGCACGTGAAAAAGTGTTCAATATCATACACAGGTCATCAAGGAGGTGTCAATCCAAAAACAATGACGATGCCTCACACCCAGTAAGGTGGCAATCATCATCACCATCAACAAAGAGCCAATTTTGCCAAGGGTGTGGGGACATTGAAACCCTTATACACTGATAGTAAGGATGTATAATTGTGTAACTGTTGTTGAACAGAGTTTGGCAGTTCTTTAAAAAGCAAAAGATCTAATTACTATATGAACCAACAATTCCACTCTTAGTTATAGACCCCAAAGAATTGAAAACCAGTGTTCCAACAACTACTTGTACATGAATGTTCACAGCAGCACTATCACAATAGCTAAAAGGTAGACACAACACAAGAATCTGTCAACAGATAAGTGGATACACAAAATATGGTACATATTAATATATAAAATGGAATATTATTCAGCCACACGAAAGAGTGAAGTGTTGATACATGGTACAAGATGGGTGAACATTAAAACATGCTAAGAGAAAGAAGCCAGACAGAAGAGGTCACATGGTGATTCTATTTATGTGAGATGTCAAAAGCTGTTAAATCCATAAGACAGAAAGCAGATTAATGTTTGCAAGGGACTAGGGTAGAAGAGGGGGTTTTCCTGGTGGCTCAGCAGTAAGAATCTACCTGCAATGCAGGAGACACAGGAAACCTGGGTTTGATCCCTGGGTCAGGGAGATCGCCTGGTGGAAGGCATGGCAACCCACTCCAGTATTCTTGCCTGGAGAATCCTGTGCACACAGAAGCCTGGTGGGCTACTGCACGTGGGTCACAAAGAGTTGAACATGCCTGAGGTGACAGCATGCACACATAGGGTAGAGGAGAATGGGAGAAAACTGCTTAATAGGTAAGAGGTTTCATTTGGGCGTAATGGATATGGCTTGGAACTTAACATAGCAGTTGAATACCATCAATATATTAAATGCTGCTCAGTTGTAAGCTTTAAAATGGTTAATTTTATGTTATGTGGATTTCACTTCTGTAAAAAAAATCACTCTACTTATGATTTCCTTTTTGCTCTGGTAAAATCAAAAGTATAAAATGCATCATTTCCTAGGCAATTTCCTTTCTGCATATACTAATTCTAGTTTTTCGTTTCAGTTTGGATAATAAATTGTGTTAAATCCATACACATACAAACTTTGATAAAAATTAAAAGACCCTTTTATACATGTTATGATATGGTGATGAAAGTTCTTACTGTGTTTCTGGGGATATAGTTCTCAACTATGGGGACCATCTGCTCCTCAGAGCACACTTACCTTTTTCTTTGAATTTTTTTCTTCCTGTTTTGCCCAGGAGGAAGGTGGCATTTAAAAAAATTTGAGGCAGTTGTGAAAATGCAACTTGATCATGAGATACTTTATATTCAGTGATAGAATGGAACAGGGTACTAGAATAACAAAGGAAAGAGGAGAGTTATTTTTTAAAAGGTGGGTTGAAGTTCCAATTTGGAAGGAAATGGTTACAACTGAGGTTATTTTGTCATTATAAATTTTTAAAAATCCAGCGAATATAGTATGAATATTTTATCATTTGTCTTCATTTGAAGCTAACATCTCATGTGCAGAACACAAAAGTCTCTTAAAATTATAATGTATCTAGGTTCATCATAGTGTTGACAGATGTTAAAAATACTCTTGAATTGAAATACTTTATTATTGGAGTGGGAGTAAATGAAGTCAAAACATGCCCATATAATAGAGGATTTAAGGATTTGCTTTTGATATTCTTTAAAGAGGTAACTCTTATCACTACGATATTATGTGGCAAATAATACTCTAAATGAAGTTCTCAATTTTATTTAACCTTTCATTTATGTAGGAAGTATGGCAAGATTTTTGAAATATGCTCTGTTTAAAACCAGGTAACCAACAGAAAGTGAAAGAGGAGAGTGAAAAAGTTGGATTAAACTCAAGATTCAATAAATGAAGATCAAGACATCCCATGCCATCACTTCATGGCAAATAGACGGGGAAACAATGGAAACAGTGACAGACTTTATTTTGTTAGGCTCCAAAATCACTGCAGACGGTAACTGCAGCCATGAAATTAAAAGCCACTTACTCCTTGGAAGAAAAGCTATGACCAACCTAGACAGTATATTAAAAAGCAGAGACATTACTTTGCCAACAAAGGTCCGTTTATTCAAAGCTTTGGTTTTTCCAGTAGTCGTGTATGGGTATGAGAGTTGGACTATAAAGAAAGCTGAGGGCCAGTGAATTGATGCTTTTGAACTGTGGTGTTGGAGAAGACTCTTGTGAGTTCCTTGGACTGTAAGGAGATCCAATCAGTCAATTCTAAAGGAAATTAGTTCCTGAATATTCATTGAAAGGACTGATGCTGCAGCTGAAGCTCCAATCCTTTGGCCACTTGATGTGAAGACCTGACTCATTTGAAAAGACCCTGATGCTGGGAAAGATTGAAGGTGGGGGAGAAGGGGACAACAGAGGATGAGATGCTTAGATGGCATCACTGACTCAAAGGACTTGAGTTTGAGCAAGCTCCGGGAGTTAGTGATGGACAGGGCAGCCTGACATGCAGCAATTCATGAGATTGCAAAGAGTCAGACATGACTGAGTGACTGAACTGAGCCAACAGAAGGAATTTTAGAAACTTTACTGGAGAAATATACTATCATCAGAATATTTAAAAAATGGTGATCTTGAATTTTTCTTAAAAGAGCAAGTATAAATAAATATAAAAATAATTGAACTAATTAGTTATTCAATACATGATTGAACCAAAATTATTACAATTGTATAAGTCAAAGATTGATAATTATATATATATATAATTTAATATCATCCAGTTTTTCAATTCACCTATCAGTTCAGTTCGGTTCAGTCACTCAGTCGTGTCCGACTTTTTGCGACCCCATGAATTGCAGCATGCCAGGCCTTCCTGTCCATCACCATCTCCCAGAGTTCACTCAGACTCACATCCATTGAGTCTGTGATGCCATCCAGCCATCTCATCCTTGGTCATCCCCTTCTACTCCTGCCCCCAACCCCTCCCAGCATCAGAGTCTTTTCCAATGAGTCAACTTTTCACATGAGGTGGCCAAAGTACCAGAGCTTCAGCTTCAGCATCATTCCTTCCAAAGAAATCCCAGGGCTGATCGCCTTCAGAATGGACTGGTTGGATCTCCTTGCAGTCCAAGGGACTCTCAAGAGTCTTCTCTAACACCACAGTTCAAAAGCATCCATTTCTCGGTGCTCAGCTTTCTTCACAGTCCAACTCTCACATCCATANTTCAGCTTCAGCATCATTCCTTCCAAAGAAATCCCAGGGCTGATCGCCTTCAGAATGGACTGGTTGGATCTCCTTGCAGTCCAAGGGACTCTCAAGAGTCTTCTCTAACACCACAGTTCAAAAGCATCCATTTCTCGGTGCTCAGCTTTCTTCACAGTCCAACTCTCACATCCATACATGACCACTTGAAAAACCATAGCCTTGACTAGATGGACCTTTGTTGGCAAAGTAATGTCTCTGCTTTTGAATATACTGTCTAGGTTGGTCATAACTTTTCTTCCAAGGAGTAAGCGTCTTTTAAATGCATGGCTGCAGTCACCATCTGCAGTGATTTTGGAGCCCCCCAAAATAAAGTCTGACACTGTTTCTACTGTTTCCCCATCTATTTCCGGTGAAATGATGGGACCAGATGCCCTGATCTTCGTTTTCTAAATGTTGAGCTTTAAGCCAACTTTTTCACTCTCCTCTTTCACTTTCATCAAGAGGATTTTTAGCTCCTCTTCAGCATATGTGTTTTCTGAATACAGATGTGTGTGTGCTCAGTCATTTCCGACTATTTGCAAACCTGCCAGGCCTCTCTGTCTATTGGATCTTCCAGGCAAGAATACTGGAGTGGGTTACCATTTCCTCCTCGAGGAAATCTTTCCCATCCGGGGATCAAACCCAGGTCTCTTGCATCTCCTGCAGCAGCAGATGGATTCTTCATCACTGTGCCACCTGGGAAGTCCATCTTTTCTTTGTAATTTATTCGTAATTTCTTAAAATGAAAAATATTATAGTAACTGTGAAACTATAATATTTTCAATATATATATTTATGCTTTATTATATTTATCAGAACCCTAGAATATGGGTGTCAGAGGCCTCACCCAGATTAATTTAAGCAAAACAAAAGCAAAGGAATTCTTGACTCCAGGGTGATGCTAATGTGTTAATTTGTAGGGCCACCTTCTCCATGTGATCTGAAGATAAAAATATATAAACCTATGGTCATTGATTATAAACATAAAAAAAAAAAATCAAAGCTTTCAATTNTTGGATGTGACTTAGCATGCGTGCACACACACACATACACACACACATTGTTTGTATAGTCCTGTGTCATTTTATCACAAAATTGTTTTCTGTAAATACTACTTCGATTCAGAGAGAATTATTTTATCTTTACCAGAGATATGCTATTCCTTTATAGTCAGACCCACACTCCCTGCCACTAATCTGTGTTCCATGGTCATGATTCTGTCATATCAAGGAAGCTATAGAGATGGAAACATAAAGTATGTGACCTTTCTTGATTGAGTTTTTTCAGGTAGCATAATGCCCTGAGAGCAATGTAAACTGTTACATGTATCGATTGTTCCATCTTTTCCATTGCTGAGTAGTATTCCGTGAATGAATGCATCATTGTCTGCTTACTCATTCCTTCACTGAAGGATACTTCTATAGTTTCCAGTTTTAAGCTACAAACCTGTGTCAACAGCCGTATTCAGGTTTGTCTGTACTCAGATCTTCAGTTGTAACTGACTCTTTGTGACCCCATGGATATAGTCTACGGGCCCCTCTCTCCATGAAATTTTCCAGGCGAGAATACTAGAGTGGGTTGCCATTTCCTTCTTCACAGTTTTGTGTGGAAAGGACACAAATTCATTATTACTCTGGAATAAATGCACAAGAATGCCACTGCTAGATTCTATGGCATCTGTTTTCTTTTGTAAGAAACTACCAAATTACTTTCCAAACTGGCTCTATTATTTTGCATCCCATAACCAATGAATGAGAGACAGTTTCTCTACATCCTAGGTGACATTTTGTGTTGTAGCTTTAAAAATTTTAGCCATTCTGATAAGTGTGTTGTGATATCTCATTGTGGTTTTAATGTGCATATTCTTTAGCTGGTGATATTGAATATTTTACATGTGTTCGCTCTCTCTTTATCCTTTGTAGTAAATTCTTTGTATGTACATTCTTTTTGATAAACTATCTCTCCTTAACTTTTGACCATTTTCTAACTCTATTATTATTTTAATATTCAATTTTGAGAGTTCTTTTAATATTCTAGATACAAGTCATTTGTCAGATATTTGGTCTTGCAAATATTTTCTCTCAGTCTATATCTTGCCTTTAATTTTCCTAATAGGGTTTTTGGAGGGCAAATGTTTTTAATTTTGATGAAGTCCAGTTTATCCATTTTTTCCCTTTATAGATCATGCTTTTGGTGTCATGTCATAGATGTGTTTCACCAGGCTAAAAATCTTAACCCAAACCTCACAACTTCCACAAAAATTAACTCAAAATGGATCATAGATTTCAATGTAAAAGGTAAAATTAGAAGACATTTAAAATATTATATGACTATTTTTATTTTAGTGTAAAATTGGTTCATTTTCTCTTTAATTGAGAGTTGTTTTAGAATGTAGATATGTAAGAAAATATTTCTAATCACTCTATGTAGATTAAAAGAGCAAAATTATTAATTGTGAAATATTTTGGATTCTATCAAAGAAAGTCATAACCTTTATTTAGCCTGTTCCCTTTCTGACATGCAAGGAAATTTTAGCAATAATTGATGAGTTATTCCCTGATGCAAAAAGGCATTAAATCTGACACAAAACTCACCATAGACATTTCCATTAAAATGGCATAAAAATTGTTAATCCTAGAGGCTTCCCTGATAGCTCAATTGGTAGAGAATCAGCCTGCAATGCAGGAGACCCTGGTTTGATTCCTGGGTCAGGAAGATCCCCTGGAGAAGGGATAGGAAACCCACTGAAGTATTCCTGGGCTTCCCTTGTGGCTCAGCTGGCAGCTTTATAATGGTATAAGAATTGTTAATCATAATATTTATGCTATAACAGTAGTTTCAGCATTAGAACTAAAGATTTTGACTGAGATTGAAAGTTACTGAGATGGCTAACCAGTTTGGGGATTCCGGCCACTACCAGAACCTTTGGTGGCAGCACTGAGTGTGATGCCATCTCAGTGCTTTCTGTAGATAGAGACAGCACAATATCTGTTGTAACTGAGGCACTACTGTCCATAGATTGAGGCAGCCAAGTTGAGAGNTGGGTCAGGAAGATCCCCTGGAGAAGGGATAGGATACCCACTGCAGTATTCCTGGGCTTCCCTTGTGGCTCAGCTGGCAGCTTTATAATGGTGTAAGAATTGTTAATCATAATATTTATGCTATAACAGTAGTTTCAGCATTTGAACTAAAGATTTTGACTGAGATTGAAAGTTACTGAGATGGCTAACCAGTTTGGGGATTCCGGCCATTACCAGAACCTTTGGTGGCAGCACTGAGTGTGATGCCATCTCAGTGCTTTCTGTAGATAGAGGCAGCACAATATCTGTTGTAACTGAGGCACTACTGTCCATAGATTGAGGCAGCCAAGTTGAGGGTGGCTGAGAGCAAATGGTCTTTCCGTCCTCCTCAAGGAGTATTTATAATTTCTTACTTCTTCCTAATTTCACTATACTGGTATGGAAATTTCCTTTTGGTAAGAAGAAATAAAGAAGAAATAAACAAATAAAACAAGCATAATGTACTCCTAACCAGCTGGTAGATAAAGTTGAGACCACCAGTTAGAATTCAGGAGAAAACTTTGAGATTCAAATAAGTCAGCTTCTTTGCAAGCACACTAAATGAAAGTGTTGGATGAGTATTGATCTATAAATGAATTTCTACATTTCCTTTTAAGAGTATGTTTAATTCATAAGAGCTATAACTTATTATACACAAAATATTTCCTTACTTTTTGGTAGTTTTTGAAAAAAATAGTATATATTTATGGTGCTCTAAAATTTAGTTTTAAATAATACCAGGTGATTTAATATAAAAGAACTCAGTACCTGACAGGAAACCAGAGTTAATTGTACTCTCTGGGGACCAGAGTTGACTTCTCTGGGCTGCAGTATTGACAGACACTCTCAATGAATCATTCAGAAAACTCAAGAGGGACTGTAGCATGTTTGAGTTGTTGCTAAGCTAAACTTGGAGGCCATTTATGTTTTTAAAATGAACATTAAATGGTAGCATTATATAGAGGTGAAAGAGAGGAAGTACCATTTATTACTGCTACCAACCTCCTGGAGATAATTGGGAGATGTATTTTTGGTTACTGTGAGTTTCTTCTGGGACAATAGTGGTAAATATCACTAACCAGTTTATTAAATCCCAATAGGAATGTTTCCATTATTTTTTTGCTAAGAATTTGTTAGATGTAACATTTTCCAGAAGTACTGGAAAATTTACTTATGTGCCAAAAATAAGAGTGAAATTGACTAGAAGCAGAAAGTCCCTGTCCAAGTTGAGGAAATGCAAAAAGTAAACAAATGGTATAAATAGCAAAAGAATCTAAGTCTGTGGTTAGCAGTGACGTCTGGATGTCCAGTTCAAAGTTTTGTGCTTTATTCCCAAACCTAGTTACAAAATGAATGAAATTTCAACAATATAAATATCCAAATAGTCTTTAGTTAAATGAGCTTTCCATAAATAAGTCATTCTGAAATGTTTTGAGATTTGAATCTCAAAACGATTGTCTCTCTCATAAACAACTATTTTATTTGTTCCATTTAGATTCATGTTCTGGATAAGATCTCTTAACCTAAACATACCTTTAACTCTCTCTCATGTATTCAACTGCTGAATTATGTTGATGATGTTAATTACAATTTAAACATCTCTGATGGAAATGCTTATGGATTTTAGTGATTGTTGTTTAATTTAGTTTTATATTTGGTCTTAAATTTTCAAGATGCTTATTTTTAAATACAAATGTGCAGAACCCAACAAACAAGAAATATGTTTCAGGCTCCCCCTTGCAAGCTGTTTGGGTTGATATTGTCCTAAGTGGTGGTTATCTTGAGCATTTCTGTATTTATAAGATTAAAAACAAATGGAAATCACTGTCAATATCATATAATTTATACATGAATTATGCAATATTTTGGAAGTGCAAAAATTCACTGTTGCAATACACTAAGATACTGGCATTTTCTTTCTAATACTTTGGTTCTACTGAGGATATTGATTCATGTCTTCATAATAAAACATCACTTGATATATAGAACAGTTCATTTCCTTTATATTCTGTATTGAAATTCAATATTGACTTCAATTTCAAAATGTAACTCACAAAAGTTTGTAGTCTAATTTTGTAAGTTTGTATGTCTAATTGTAGGCTCATTATTTTACAATACTTAATGAAATTATTAGACAATATGCAAGGTGATATAAGACCTGAGTGAGGCAAGTGTTAAACCTGCCTTCCTCATATTGAGAATATCATCTTCTGTTTTGAGAAATGTTTCCTACTAAGAAAAATCTCCTTAAAAGAGTCATGGTTATGCTAAAATGTGGTTTTTCTTGACCTACTTTATTTACACTAGCTTTTTCTCGCTTCTTTTTCTCTCTTCTATTATAGTTATTTTACCACTGATTATTTTACTAATGTGTCTGATCAGAAAGGATCTTGGATAATATTTAGACCAATCTCTATATTTTATACATGAGGAATCAAAACTCTTGTGGTATCATACTGTAAGGGAGGAAAAATATATTTTTCCTTCTACTCTTTTGGTTCTCAACTAGTTCACTGGTTTTTGTAAAAAAAGGCAGAGGTGAATAAGTAGGAAGGTAAAGATCATAATAGCTATTGTATATGATAGTTCTTCCCTTGAGTAATGGGGAGCCACAAAAAGATTTTAAGCAAAGAAGAAATAGAACCTAAGTCGAGCTTTAAAGTTCTTTGTGTAAGATTGAGTGGGAAAGGTCTATTCTGGAAACAAAAAGAACATTTAGAGAACATAACAATGCCCTCAGGAAAATATAATTGAACCTAAACCGAGGAAAAGTTTTAATAAAGAAGATATGGTTTGGGGAGATATTTAAGAGAATAAAACATATAGTACTTACTTAAAGTAATTGGATTTTGTACTCAGGGTTTTGTTTTGAGTGATGCACAATGGCTTCATTTATTCATTTCATAATCTTTTATTATATATCAGTTAGCCCCAAGAGAAGTGGTGAGTGTGAAGATACTTAGATAAAAAGACATAGAATCTGTCTTCAAGATTTGAACTTTAGTAAAAGAGGCAGACACCATAAATGACAGGTGAAATAGGGCACTTGCATGGTGGAGTTGTGACTGTTACCTCCCATAAGGACCTCAACAAGGTCTCAACTATGTCTTATCCAATGGACATGCTGAGTTTAAGGTACCTGGAAGACACCCAGGGGAGATNATCTGTCTTCAAGATTTGAACTTTAGTAAAAGAGGCAGACACCATAAATGACAGGTGAAATAGGGCACTTGCTTGGTGGAGTTGTGACTGTTACCTCCAATAAGGACCTCAACAAGGTCTCAACTATGTCTTATCCAATGGACATGCTGAGTTTAAGGTACCTGGAAGACACCCAGGGGAGATGCTGTAACACTTACATGGGGCCAAGACTCAGAAGACACACACTTAAAAATAATCAGGATTGAGGTCACAGCTAAGATAGTGTAAGTGGTATGATCATGAGGGAGATTAAATAGTGTTCTAAGAGAATATGGACAAGGAGACAAGTAAAATTTAAGAGACATCAAGGAAAAGATATCTGCAAATAAAACTGAGAAGAAACTCACAGAGCTAAAAGGATAACAACTGCATCTTATCTCCTATTGTTCTTAAAAGTCCTGTTTTAGTGGTACATAAGGGAGAAGCACCTCTATTATTTCTAATGTCTATTTTTAAGTGCACCTGAAAATTTTCAAAAATTTCCATGACACACACACACAAAAATGGCTTTTATGGTTCTTTGCATAATAGTATCAAGTTAAATGTGATGCAATGAGTTTCTCAAGGTGAGTGCTTATAATTAAACTGAGCATTTCCACCTTTCAGAACTTTTTGCTTGTTTTTAAGTATATTTTNTAGTGGTACATAAGGGAGAAGCACCTCTATTATTTCTAATGTCTATTTTTAAGTGCACCTGAAAATTTTCAAAAATTTCCATGACACACACACAAAAAAATGGCTTTTATGGTTCTTTGCATAATAGTATCAAGTTAAATGTGATGCAATGAGTTTCTCAAGGTGAGTGCTTATAATTAAACTGAGCATTTCCACCTTTCAGAACTTTTTGCTTGTTTTTAAGTATATTTTAGCAAACTAGTGACTTTATTTGTGTTTCTCAATATATTGATATGTGTGTTCTTTGAAAAAAATGAATGTAATCTTCATTTAAGAGTTTTGATGAAATTTATCATTGTTGGCTCAGATGGAAAATCATCTGCTTACAATGCAGGAGACCCGAGTTCAATCCTCAGGTCAGGAAGATTCCCTTGGAGAAGGAAATGGCAACCCACTCCAGTGTTCTTGCCTGGAAAATCCCATGGATGTAGGAACCTGGTAGGTTTACAGCTCACAGGGTCACAAAGAGTTGGACATGACTGAGCAACTTCACTTTCACTTTCACTTTTCATGATCACATGGACCACAGCCTTGTCTAACTCAAAGAAACTATGAGCTGTGCCATGTAGGGCCATGCAAGATGGACGGGTCATGGCAGGGAGTTTTGAAAAACATAGTCCACNGCTCACAGGGTCACAAAGAGTTGGACATGACTGAGCAACTTCACTTTCACTTTCACTTTTCATGATCACATGGACCACAGCCTTGTCTAACTCAAAGAAACTATGAGCTGTGCCATGTAGGGCCATGCAAGACGGACGGGTCATGGCGGGGAGTTTTGAAAAACATAGTCCACTGGAGAAGGAAACGGCAAACCACTTCAGTATTCTTGCCTTGAGAACCCCATGAACAGTATGAAAAGGCAAAAAGATAAGACACTGAAAGATGAACCCCCAGGTCAGTATGTGCCCAATATGCTCCTGGAGATCAGTGGAGAAATAACTCCAGAAAGAACGAAGACACGGAGCCAAAGCAAATCAGCACCCAGCTGTGGATGTGACTTCTGATGGATGTAAAGCCTGATACTGTAAGAGCAATGTTGCATAGGAACCTGGAAAGTTAGATCCATGAATCAAGGCAAATTGGAAGTGATAAAACAGAAGATGACAAAGACATCAACATTTAAGGAAGCATCAAACAAAAGTGGACTGGAATGGGTGAATTTAACTCAGATCACCATTATATCTACTACCAAAGGCAAGAATCTCTTAGAAGAAATAGAGTAGCCATCATAGTCAACAAAAGAGTCCGAAATGCAGTAATTGGATACAATCTCAAAAACGACAGACTGATCTCTGTTCATTTCCAAGGCAAACCATTCAAACTTATGACAATCCAAGTATATGCCCTGACCAGTAAGGGTGACAAGATGAAGCTGAACAGTTCTATGAAGACCTACAAGACCTTTAGAAAGTGAAAGTGAAAGTGAAGTCACTCAGTTGTGTCTGACTCTTTGTGACCCCATGGACTATAGCCTACCAGGCTCCTCTGTCCGTGGGATTTTCCAGGCAATAGTACTGGAGTGGATTGCCATTTCCTTTTCCAGGGGATCTTCCTGATCCAAGGATCGAACCTAGGTCTCCCACATTGTAGANACAAAGGTCTGTCTAGTCAAAGCCATTGTTTTTCCCTGTAGTCATGTACAGATGTGAGAGTTGGACTATAAAGAAAGCTGAATGCCAAACAGTTGATGCTTTTGAACTGTGGTATTAGAGAAGACTCTTGAGAGTCCCTTGGACAGCAAGGAGATCAAACCAGTCAATCCTAAAGGAAATTAGTCCTGAATATTCATTGGAAGGACTGCTCTGAAGCAGAAACTCCACTTCTTTGGCCACCTGATGTGAAGGACTAACTCATTGGCAAAGACCCTGATACTGGGAAAGACTGAAGGTGGGAGGAGAAAGGGATGACAGGGGATGAGATGGCTGGATGGTATCACCAACTTGATGGACATGAGTTTGAGTAAGCTCTGGGAGTTAGTGATGGACAGGGAAGTCTGGAGTGGTGCAGTCCATGGGGTCACAAAGAGTTGAAGGTGACTGAGTGACTGAATTGAACTGAACTGAACTTAACTGAAGGTAACAGGGAAGCCTCTGCTCTGGCATAAAATGAGAGTAGAGAATAGCCAGCAATATTTGATGTTCAAATTGTAAATCTGACTTACATATCATGGGATATTTTGAATAATAAGATAATAAACCTCTCCATCATCCTTCATAAATCTTATGGTTTTAAAGATTATTAATAGAATGACAGAAATATGATTCTGTTAAATGCCATTTAAATATAACTCTCCTTAACCGTGCTTTATAACAAGGAATTATTGTTCAAGAGTAAAAAGTCTTCATGTGCGCTAAAGGTGCCAAATCCAACGTGCCATGTTCTCATGTCTGTGAATTAAAGCCCCTGGCCCTTCCAAGGTCTGCTTTTAATTATTGGGAATGGGACAATGTGACTTCGTAGGATTAGGAGTCACAGAGAGTCATGGAATACTTTCAATATGCCAAGCTCTGGCTTAGATACTTTACTTTGCTTTACCTCATTTAATCCTTACAGTAACACAATGAATTTGGTACGGCTGTTATTACCATTTTATTACTACTGTCAAACCATTCTTCAGTTCAGTTCAGTCGTGTCTGACTCTTTGCGACCCCATGAATGGCACGCCAGGCCTCCTTATCCATCACCAACTCCCGGAGTTCACTCAAACTCAAGTCCATCGAGTCAGTGATGCCATTCAGCCATCTCATCCTCTGTCGTCCCCTTCTCCTCCTGCCCCCAATCCCTCCCAGCATCAGGGTCTTTTCCAGTGAGTCAACTCTTCACATGAGGTGGCCCAAGTATTGGAGTTTCAGCTTTAGCTTCGGTCCTTCCAATGAACACACAGGACTGATCTTTAGAATGGACTGGTTGGATCTCCTTGCAGTCCAAGGGACTCTCAAGGGTCTTCTCCAACACCACAGCTCAAAAGCATCAATTCTTTGGCACTCAGCTTTCTTCACAGTCCAACTCTCACATCCATACATGACCACTGGAAAAACCATAGCCTTGACTAGATGGACCTTTGTTGGCAAAGTAATATCTCTGCTTTTTAATATGCTATCTAGGTTGGTCATAACTTTCCTTCCAAGGAGTAAGCGTCTTTTAATTTCATGGCTGCAATCACCATCTGCAATGATTAGGTCTTTCTAATTTTGTAGCACGTATCACTGGTTTTATAATTATCTCTCTTTTTTAAAATTTTCTTGGTCCTGCTGCGAGGCATGTGCCCTGCACAGCCTATGGGATCTTAGTTCCCTGACCAGGGATCAAACCTGCACCCCTAGCACTGGTAGCACAGTCTTAACCACTGGACTGCTAGGGAAGTCCCTTTTCTAGTTTATAGTTTTCAGTTGTAATAAAGTTAGGGTGATAAAGTCATGTATACAATAAATTTCCACAAAATTGTTTTATCTATTTGAAAGTACTACTTATTACTCTAAAGTTCACACACATATCTGTTTTATTGCTTTACTCTGGAACTATGTTATGGGGTGAATGTGTATTCCAAGCAGAACTGACCTTTGTTCTACATCAATCATCCCCTGCAACCTAAGGTAGTTTGCTGCCAGTAAGTCTACGTGCTTTCACATTTCTTAATGTCTATTTTAAAATATCATCTGTTGATGTTACTCTAAATACTCCCTGCTTTAGATGTAGCACAAATACACATGGGTTCCTTGACAAAATCACCATTTAAATATAGTTTCTTGTTTCTCTAGTCCTTTGTAGGCAGCCTTTCCAAAGGTAAAGTTTATAAGGACAGATCAACCCCAAATAAAGTTATTTGAAAGGCAAATGATAACGATGCTGCTAAATGCTGCTGCTGCTGCTAAGTTGCTTCGGTCATGTCCCACTCTGTGTGACCTTATAGATGACAGCCCACCAGGCTCCTCTGTCCACAGGATTCCCCAGGTAAGAATACTGGAGTGGGTTGCCATTTCCTTATCCATGTTAAATGCTAAATGTCTCCAAAATATTTTGTGTTTCAGTATTTAATTCCACCTGTGAAGAGTGGAAACCAATTATTCAATGCAGAACGTCTCAGTCTATGTTAGAATATGGATGAAGATAAAAAGAAATTCTGAATATGTTTTCCACATAGATCTGATTAGTACCATTATGATATGCTGGATGCTTTCCAATCTGGCCATTAGACTGTGAGTCTTTTTATGTGTCTATGTAGAGATCTTTATGGGTACCTAAAAACAATGTTCTTGCTAGAAATCCTTGCCTGCTATTTTCCCACAATTTTGTAGCATGCATGATCTTGAACAAATCAGTTAAGATGTCTGTATCCCTGTTTCTTTATCTATGAAGTAAGAGGCTAGGTCAGATGACCCGTGAGATCCATGCCAGAACTAAAGCATATTGATTCTGTACCCAAGAATGATGATTTACTGGAACTACTGTGCAGTGTAAACCAACTGCTATTAAATAGAAAATACTCATTTATTCTTTCTATATTTTCTATAAAAATGCTTTCATGGATACTAGAAAAATTATTGCAATCACCACTGTTAGGAAGTACTAAAATCATGCTTGCCCTGGAATTCTTATATATTTTCTTTATACTTTGTAATTTTTAGCAAAGTTTTGGTGAGAGAAGAGATTTGTGGTTGACTGGTTGGGTTCATGAGATATGACTCATGAGAATGAGAGGCCAATATATTGAAGATGCAGAAAGGAGAAATAGAGTTTTGGATAGTAACAGAAAACAAGACAAGCAACTGGACATTCTGTCATATCAGGAAAAGATATCTCTATTTGTGTACTCACAGTTGTTTACATTTTCCATTACTTGAAACTGAATCCACTTCTAAGTAATCAAAGTTTAGAATTACTTCCACTTTAGGATCAGATGATGTTAAGAACTATGAAATCTAATTGCTAATCAACACTGAGCTTTCATGTTATTTCAACCTTTTAATATTTTCTTGTGATCAATGAGANTGTTTACATTTTCCATTACTTGAAACTGAATCCACTTCTAAGTAATCAAAGTTTAGAATTACTTCCACTTTAGGATCAGATGATGTTAAGAACTATGAAATCTAATTGCTAATCAACACTGAGCTTTCATGTTATTTCAACCTTTTAATATTTTCTTGTGATCAATGAGATGTTTGTACTATGTGCTTGAGTTTTGTGTGCTTGTTTTTATTATTTTTCTCTTTCACTTAGTGCTAGTAACTGTAATGGATAAAATTCTGCATTTAGAACTTAATGGTTTGCTGTTGTTCAGTTGCTCAGTTGTGTCTGATTCTGTGTGATCCCAAGGACTGCAGCATGCCAGGCTTCCCTGTCCTTCACCATCTCCCGGAGCTTGCTCAAACTCATGTCTATTGAGTCAGTGATGCCATCTAACCATTTTGTCTTCTGTTGTCCCCTTCTCCTGCTGCCTTTAATCTTTCCCAACATCAGGCTGTTTTCCAACAAGTTGGCTCTTTGTATCACCTTTCCTGAGTGGTAGGGGTGTCAATCCATTATTTTTTGCTGGGAGGCCTTCCTTGATGCCATTTGGTATTTTTAAATTATTATTAAACTTTTTATTTTGTATTGGAGTATAGCCTATTAACAATGTTGTGATAATTTCAAGTGGACAGCAAATGGACCCAGCCACACATATAGATGTATCCATTCTCCCCCAAACTCTTCTCCCATTCAGACTGCCACATTAGCATTGAGCAGAGTTCCCTGTGCTTTACAGTAGGCTATCCATTTTAAATATAACAGCGTGTGTCATATTTATTTCCAATTCCCTCTGGGTCTTTCTTTCACTGTGGTCTAAATAAGACAAGTGGTCAGTAATTTCAAGTTAATATTTGATGTGAGTATTTCCAAGAGTGAAATATTTTAAGAATGCCATGCTCCTGGATTATCAAATCAAAAGTGTGAAAAGTACTTCAAACAAAACATAAGCATCATTTACTGACAACTTCCAAGTCCCTTCTTGAGTCCTAGAGGATAACAATAAGTCTATTTTTATATCAGGATAATAATATTTGATCTGATTCCCATCTAGTCTTTTGAGAATACTATATTTGTCATCTGGGATATTTCTGAGAAGGCAGGTGNAAGTCCCTTCTTGAGTCCTAGAGGATAACAATAAGTCTATTTTTATATCAGGATAATAATATTTGATCTGATTCCCATCTAGTCTTTTGAGAATACTATATTAGTCATCTGGGATATTTCTGAGAAGGCAGGTGCATTGCTTGGCATAAATACAAAACAAAACTAACGACTGAGTAACTTTGTCAAAATGTTAGGAAGGCATACACACACTTCTGTTATCATCATGTTTTCACAGGTAGATTTATAATACCTTTATAAAAGAATATCTTAAAGTTTACACAGACATTTAAAACCAACTCAAGACTATAAGGGGCCCTTGGAGACAGTTTCTAGTCTAACCTTCTCCAATCTTTTGAACACTTCTATTACACAACTTTGTCCAATGTATACCATCAGTTGGTTGACTATAGATCTGGTGTTAAGAAACTCCCTATTCATCAGGCCAATTCACTGTTTTCTTGCACAAGTTGAACTGATGGAAAGTTCTCACAGTTGAGCTGATATCTGTCTTGTGTAATTATACCTATTGGTACTGCCATTCAGTACAAACCATATTTCAATATTTTAAAAAATATTTTGACTCTGTCAAATGTTTTATTAAAACAAAATTTGTTGTACAAATATTGCATTTCAACAATTTAAGAGTCTAATCACTTTTTCAGAAACTGTAAATATGGTTACTCTGCCATTACATGAGTTGAAAGAACACATGCTGTCTTCTAATAATAGTCATTCATTTCTTCTGTACTTTTAAGTCATCTTTTTACCTTTTATTTTTATAAAGTCTTACTTGAGATCAATGTCAAACAAGTACATGTCAAGTTACAGAACATGTTGGAACATATAAAATAGTTATCAAGTTCATAAGATCCATAAAAACTGGTGGGCTATAAAAAATGGCAAGATGAGATTTTCCATTATTTACAAAATATATGGCTTCATGAATAGCTTAGAGTAAGGATTTATCAATTTTGTCAAATATAAAAGGAAGGCTATTTCTTTAGTTAGTTGAACAATATTTAAGAATTAGTAAAAATAAAATATAATTAACATTTAAATTTGTATATAGTTGACTCAGGTGGTGCAATGGTAAAGAATCCTTCTGGAATGCAGGAGGTGCAAGAGATGTGAGTTCAGTCCCTGGATCAGGAAGATTCCCTGGAGGAGGAAATGACAAACAATTCCAGTGTTCTTGCCTGGAAAATTACATTAACAGAGGAGCCTGGCATGCTACAGTCCATGGAGTCGGTATTGGACATTACTGAGTGAGCGTGAGCGTCCAACTATGTATCACCATAGTGCAGCAAATAATCTATAGATGATATTAAANTTAGTTAGTTGAACAATATTTAAGAATTAGTAAAAATAAAATATAATTAACATTTAAATTTGTATATAGTTGACTCAGGTGGTGCAATGGTAAAGAATCCTTCTGGAATGCAGGAGGTGCAAGAGATGTGAGTTCAGTCCCTGGATCAGGAAGATTCCCTGGAGGAGGAAATGACAAACAATTCCAGTGTTCTTGCCTGGAAAATTACATTAACAGAGGAGCCTGGCATGCTACAGTCCATGGAGTTGGTATTGGACATTACTGAGTGAGCGTGAGCATCCAACTATGTATCACCATAGTGCAGCAAATAATCTATAGATGATATTAAAAGCAAATCCATATAATTGATTCTCACAGAATATTTTTTGATTTTTGCCAATCTAGTATATCCAAAAGCAGGGATTACAAATGATGATAGTATAATTCCAACATGATGATGATTGATACNCATGATCTTCGTTTTCTAAATGTTGAGCTTTAAGCCAACTTTTTCACTCTCCTCTTTCACTTTCATCACTTTCTGCCCTAATTTTTAAGATTTCTTTCCTTCTACTAACCTAGGGCTCTCCATTTCTTCCTTTTCTAGTTGCTTTAGGTGTAGTTATGATTAAAAATTTCAGGAGTGTGGAGTACGCTGATTCAAATACAGAGTCCAGAAGAGTGGTCAGGGCTATTGATACACATATTGGAGCTATTGGCATAAAGATGGAGTTGAAACCACATGAGTGGGTAATATCTTTCAGCAGACTGGAACATACAGTAGAAAACTGTCTTATCTGAGGAACATCTATATTGAAAAGCTGTGTAAAATAAGATGAGTGAGAGAAAAATAATTATTCAAGGCAGTTTGGTATTTCCATTTCATTAATAAGGTAACCAAGACTCACTTGTAGATTTTAAGTAAATTTGTTTTAATTCATTTGGTTGATAAGTAGCATGACAGATTGAACTCAGTTTCATTCTGCTCCAGGTTCTTGGTCTGTGTTTCACATTCACTGAATCTCTGGCTANTTATTCAAGGCAGTTTGGTATTTCCATTTCATTAATAAGGTAACCAAGACTCACTTGTAGATTTTAAGTAAATTTGTTTTAATTCATTTGGTTGATAAGTAGCATGACAGATTGAACTCAGTTTCATTCTGCTCCAGGTTCTTGGTCTGTGTTTCACATTCACTGAATCTCTGGCTATCAACTCCAGCCTTTTGATCATTAAGGAAGATGTGTTTAGTACTTAGTAATCCATAGATTCTTCCCTCATTCCCTTTCTGCACTGAAAGATCCATCAGTGTACAACTGTATTCCTTATTATGCAATAGAGAAGGAAGAGAGAAAAGTGAAGAAAGAAAGAGAGGGAGAAAAGAGGAGAGAGAGAAGCTCTTAAAAAATAAATCAGCAAGTTAAGACTGGAACTATGGTGGTCCAGGGTTCAAAAGACAGACACTTAGATTTCAGCTTATTTGGCTTGAGAATATAGCAGACTTTCTCCTGTCCCAGCAGAGGAAGTAAAATATATGAACTGCTAGAGCTAATATTAAAATTGTTCTTACCAATGAAAGATAGGCAAGAGTCAAAGGAGAGAATGAATAAAATTGCTCTTACCAATGAGGCAAGAGTCAAAGGAGAGAATGTAGAGCAAAATGTAGTAAAGACAAGGGAGACACTTACAATTCATCTAGATCAATAATGTTCCTTAGAAAATCTTCAAAGCATTCTGAGGACCTGAGTCATGTTTACAATCGTTCAGGGAGAACACATAGCTGGTTCAGACGCAACAAGTGGTGCCAAGTGAGACAGGAAACAGACCACAGTGTTAACATTCTGATATTCAAACATTTAAAACCTGATCTGACTATACATGTATCAAAGCAAAGCCCCCTAAAAAAGCAGATGAGGTTAGAATTGTGTGGCTGGACTGGGCTGAGGGAAGTGTTAATTTACTCCTACTTATATTATGCATGCTGCTGCTGCTGCTGCTAAATCGTTTCAGTCATGTCCGACTCTGTGCAACCCCATAGATGGCAGCCAAGTAAGTAATCAGAGCTTCACTTTCCAAGATGCTAAAACTCAAGTCAGAATTCAAAATAAAATTGCATAAAAGAGTATCTAAGAAGTCACAAAATATCCCATAATAAATCAATAAAGTGTACATTTTTCAAGTACTGTGTAGGAGGTGTGCATTACAAATCTTGTTATTAAAAACTAGGAAAAAACAACTAACCATTCAAGCTCTAGTTCAAAATAACTCACACCGGTGAATTAACAAAGATGAATATAAAATATTCAATTTTATAAGTGCTGCACAATTGAAAAAGATTAATTGCTCGTTCTAACCCAAAGACCCCAACAAATATAGTCCTTTTGTAGTAGGGAAAAAACCCCAACAACCCCCGAATGCTTTGTATTCAACTCAAGAAACACTCATCTAATGATGTTACCAAAGTGGTAAAACTGGAGGTATTTCCATTTGGTACATATGAATATTTCAAACTATGTTGAGAAGTTAGATTGAATAAAAACCAGATGAGGAATAAATTTAACCCTGAAGCATTCATTATTCAGCATTTGAATGAGATTTGCCATTTAAAGAGATTTGAATCTGTTTCAATATGTTCACAACCTTCTGGTTAGTACAATACTATTAGCCCTGCTTTAAAATAAAGAATATGTATTAGCCCATCTTTTAAATAAGGAAATCGAGGCAGAAAGTCCAGTGGCAGTTTAAAATCTGCCGGTAGAAGCACCTTCCCTTTAGTTGAGGATCTATTCATTTTAAGTGAATTACCTGTTCTCAGGAGCCCCGTGATGGCCCCAACCAGGGTAATTTATTTCCAAGAAGGGAGTTCTTAGCTTTTAAGAGGAAACAGTTTTACTTATTGTATTGTAGAATTGTGTCTGTTATTAATATAGTAAGAAATATATATCCTGACTCCACTAGCATTAAGCCAAATACTGTGTTCTGTTTTTTCTTACCAGATGTTTTATAGTATGTAAGTGTGTTAAGGAAGATTGATAAATCTAATAAACTTATATATAAACCTATCAGTAAAGGATTATAGAAAGGAAATTCTACTTCGGTTTGGAATACTTGTAAGGTTTTGACCATAGATTTTGCTTTACCTTAGCTCAATCTCATTTACGAGAGAATCATTTTTTATCCTATGTTTTGCAGCACTTACATTTAAACTAAGAAAAAGAAATTATGCAAAGCTGTTAACCAGATTCTGTCACTAAGTCAGATCTAATGAAAATATTCTTTGTCTCAGATATTTTGTAACTGTAACATGGAAATGTAATATGGTTGGTTAGGTGCCAGTTTTATTTAATCTGATTTGATTCCTTGAGGTAAAAAGATTGGATTTCTAGAAATTTAAATGAGTGTTATTAAACAGGGAAAATAAGGCTTAAATAATATTCCTATATAACCATGTCATCAATTTAGCTGCTGCAAAATGAAAACATAGTCTATAGGTTAAGTATATGATAAAAATAGTTATTTTTGCAAATTACAAAAAGGTTAACATTGCTAGTATATAAATAATATAGTAAAGAACTATAGAGTAAAAATAACCTTTGAGATTTTGATGACTGTCTCTCTAGACCTCTTCAATGACACACTTAAGTAAACTTAAGTCTTATAGTGCAGATTATTTTACTTCTATGAATGTTTTGTATATGTCTTTTGGTCAACATAAGCAGTGATTTCTGTTGGGTATTTACCTAGGTGCAAAACTGCTGCGTCAAAGGATACTCATATATTCAACTTTAGTAAACACTGTCAAACAGTTTTTCAAACTGGTTGTAAAATGTGGGTAGTTCCTTTCACCAGTCCTTGGTATTGGCAGTATTTTATATTTTAGCCATGTGTATGTGTGTTTGTAGTAACATTACATTGTGCAATTTTTGACTTTTGTATGTGTGTGTGCTTTCAGCAGATGGCTAACGATTTGAGCAGTTTTTCTAACGTTTATAGCTAGTTGGATCAGTTCTTTCCTGAAGTTCATGTTCAAGATTTTTGCCCAGTTGTCTACTGGATTGTCTCTATAGTCTTTATTGATTTGCTATAATATTTAATACATTCTTAATATAAGTTTTTACTGGATGTATATTTAGATCATTTATAATATCTAATTTACTGATGTAGATGGGTTTGTATCTAAATATCTAAATTAGATACTTAAATAGTTTTAGATATTTAGATAAAAATATCTAAGTGTTTCCTATTATGACTAGGAGTCATATTCTTCTTTATCTCTTTTGTTGCTTACTTTTGTATAACCAAATTGATTATTATTATTATATAACTTTTCTCTATTACATTGTTAGTATAACATTATTTACTATTATTTTAGTTTGCTTAGTAACAGTATTTTTATTCTAGATATCATACTATAAATACTTGATTTATTATAATTAATATTAATAATCTGTTTTTCCAGTTCTATTTACCATCATGACTTTTTGGTATTGTTATTTTCATGAATTTTATCTATAATTATACTTAATCTATAGAACGTGCTTACTTACTTTTTTAATATAGCCAATTTCTATTTTATATTGTTGTTCTCCATTTCTTTCTGTATTTTTGTCTTCTTCTGGAAGCATTTTTATTCAGATTAAATTTTCTCTGACTAAATAATTCCCCTTAGCATTTTAAAAATTCAGATCTGGTAATAATTTCTCTTGGTTTTTAATTATTTGAAATTATCTTTAATTTTTTTTATATTTGATAGACACAACAGTAGTGCACAGGTATTTGTGGGGATATATATTTGCACCTAGTGCTTAAGTTTCCACTCTATTTTCTCTGGCTCGTCTATTTTTATAGGGTGTCAGTTGTCAGTGTGGTGGCTTGTACCTATTTTTCTTTGCTTGCTTTTAAAATATTCTTTCTTTCTTTGGTTTTCAGTATTTTGACAATGATATCCCTAAGTATGTTATTTGATTCAACATGATTATTTTATGTCTTACATGGCATATGCAGAGATTCTTGGTTCTCTGATTAACACCTTTTGATAGCATTTTTAAAGCTCATTATTTCTTCAAATATTTCTTCTGTCCAATTCTCTTTCTTTTCTCTTGGAACTCAGTACTTTAGCTCTTTTATATTTGTTGGGTCTCACTCTTTTGTATTTTCCTTTTTTCTCTGCCAGTTTGAATATTTTCTTTTGACCTTTTTCCCAGTTCACTAATTCTCTTTTATATCTGCTTTGTCTATATTTTCTTGAACTAGCTAATTATAATTATATCCATGTTTATTAATGTGGATCATCTGTAGATCTGTTCCAGAGGTATGGTACGGGGAGGGCGGAGGGAGAGGCTTTCAGGATGGGGAACGCGTATATACCTGTAGCGGATTCATGTCGATGTATGGCAAAACCAATACAATATTGTAAAGTAATTAATCTCCAATTAGAATAAGTAAATTTATATAAAAATAAAATAAAATGATCACTGGCCAAAAAAAAAATTGTTCTGTGCTTTCTTTTGACAGGAATTTAAAAAATGTTGATCATTATAATTGAATTCTAAATGTTGCATATAAAAACACGTAGAGAGTTCATGCAATACAACATTACCAGAGGGAATTTTACACTCTTACTTTCCAAGCAGATAGAGTGGGCGACTGACCATCGCAACCTAATCAGGGATTAAGCTGAGTTATACTTAGGTTGCTATTAAAAAAGAAAAAAAAACTTTATCTTTTTCCGCCTGTTTCCAAATTGCAGCTTTCCTGGACCTTTAAGTTACAGTATATTGTGGTTTTGAGGCCTCTACTTGATGGTTTTTGCTTCTTAATATCAAATACTGCTGCCGATGATGCTCAGGACTGTAGAGGGCTGTGGTTGAGGTGTTTAGCCTCTGGTCTTCACAACTTCCTACTTCATCAATGCCTTGTGGGAAAAACTGTCTGTGTATTTGATGCCCTCACATCATCAACTTTTCATTCTAGTAGCATCCCTCTGTTCTAAAAAACCTGGATTCTTAGTCACTTGCTGTAGCCAGAATTAGCAAAGGCTATAGGAATTATGTATCTCTAGACGGTCAATATACTACTTCCACAGAGTATTTCTATACAGCTGTTGTTGTTTAGTTGCTCAGTCATATCTAACCTTTTGCAACCCCATGGACTGTAGCCCATCAGGCTGCTCTGTCCTTGAAATTTTCCAGGCAAGAATACTGGAGTAGGTTGTCATTTCTTTCTTCAGGGGATCTTCCTGAACCAGAGATGGAACACGCATCTCCTGCACTGGCAGGCGGAGCCACCAGGAAAACTACACAATAAATTAGCACAAATTTAGCAGATGAAACTGATGTACATATATTATCTCATAATTTCCATGGATCAGGAGTTTGGGTCCAGCTTCACCTAGTCCTCTGCTTGGGATTCTATAAGGCTACAGCCTTGCTGTTGGGCAGGCAATACTCTTCTTCTTGAGTTTAGGATCATCTGGCAAACTAAGCTGGTTTTGGAAAATTCAGTGCACAATAATCAGCAGCACTCCATGGCAAATAGCTTCCCCCTGCACCTTTGGGGACTTTTGTAGCATAATACCTCCAGCAAGACATTTCTCCCAGAAGAGCTTTTCCTGTACCACAGAAGGAGGATTTTTGCTAAGGTCCAGATTTCTAGCAATCCCTCCAGTGGGTAGCCTCTCTGCAGTTTAGATACTGCAGACATACTTTCTCTAACAAGTTCTGAGGCTCACTTATAGGTGTGGAGTCTCCTCTTTGGGAATGCTATCATAGCCCTAGGAGTAGTGGCTGATCCTTGTTTCTGTTATTCTTTCATTCTCAAGAGTTTTCTGTACTCCTTAGGAACCAATTTTCATTGCTTCAGTGCCCTGTTATAGTTAATAATGATTTCTATTAAATTTTCTCTCTTCAAATTATTATGTGGTTTCTATCTCCTATTTGGATTCTGACTAATACATTCCATATTTGTTTTTAGTGACTCTTTTTCTGTCACTGCCAATTATAACCACATAATCTATGATAGTTGTTCCTTTAATGAAGTTACAGCAAATCTACAATTTCCATAATGTACGTAAAAGAGAAATGTAAGCCATTTGAACCAATAAAGAAAACAAAGTGAGAATTAGAAGTGGAATCTGAGAGAAACAGGGTGATTTTTTTTTTTTAACATAAATCTGACTGGAATAGAGAGCCAGATAATCTGTAATGGAAAACAATGATAGAAGATAAAATTAAATCAAGAAAAGATGATTAGAATCTAATTAAATTTCTATTTTCAGCGTGATGATTAGAATACACTAAGCAAATGAACAAATAAAACTCAAACTCTCCAAATGAAGTATGTAACATATTGGAAAAATAAACATACTTAAAAAAAAAGACTTATGGTAAGAAAATGTAAGGAAATCAATAAATCTATGTGTGTGTGTATATATATATGTATCAGTTCAATTCAGTTCAGTCACTCAGTCGTGTCCGACACCTGATGACCCCATGAATCACAGCACGCCAGGCTTCCCTGTCCATCACTAACTCCTAGAGTTCACTCAAACTCACATGCATCAAGTCAGTGATGCCATCCAGCCATCTCATCCTCTGTCGTCTCTTTCTCCTACATATATATAAATAGGCAACCATGGGAGTCAGCAAGAGTCAAAGTCTTCTTTCACATTCAAGGGCTTCTGCCATTCCCCATGTAACTTCTACTGAGATTAATACAAACTTTCAAGTCTATAATACAAGGCAGGATTTACAAAATTAGCAGTTTCTATTAAACTGACCATGTGTATATTCTATGACCCAGCAATTCTGTGCCTAGATGCTTACCCTAGAAAATATTTTACACAGTTGCCCCAGGATATCCTTACAATATATTCATGAGCAAATTCATGAGGATGAGAATTAAAATGCTTTGAATATCTATCAATAGGTGAATGTCAGTAAAATTGTGGTATAGTCATGTAAGGAAATACTATTCAGCCATGAAAAATATATTAGAGTTGCATATCAATACAACAACAGTAAATCTGATAAACATATTTTTATCTTATTTATGAAAAAATACAAAAGTTGGAAAGAACAGCATGATATAAAAGTAAGAACATATTATTAAAATAGAACATTTATTTTGGTCACTAACTTGAATTATTGTTACTATAAATCAATTTGATATGACTCTAAGTTGCTAATCTTAGCTTCTTATTTTACTTAACTTGGGTTTAAGGAGATAGAGTGGGGAAGTAAATACATGGATGCCTTGATTCACGTGGTAATAAATAACTACCTGAAATATATGTTCAAAAATGTATTCCTATTGTAGAAATTGTTGATATGGCTCAAACTCTTCAAGGAAAAGTAGGAAAAGAGGAGATATAATAAAGCTACTTGTAGCATGGCCTTAGAACAATCTATTTTATTGAAGAATACTACTCTGATTTATGGAATTCTAAGACAGTGCAACCATTTTCATCCTTTAAAATACGTGAAATTATTTAAATATCATGGTATATGACTGTGTATATATGTGTGTGTGTTAGTCTCTCAGTCATGTCTGACTTTTTTGCAACCCTAGGGACTGTAGCCCACCAGGGTTCTCTGTCCATTGGATCCTCCAGGCAAGAATACTGAAGTGAGTTGCCATTCGCTTCTCCAGGGGTTCTTCCTGATTGTACCTGGGTCTCCTGCATTACAGGCAGATTCTTTACTGTCTGAGCCACCAGGGAAGCCTATCAGGTTATAAAACTGTTAACAAGTGTCTTTTTAAAAATTATGTTTGAAAAGAATTCTTATTTTTCAGATCAGTTTATGATATCATTGTATGTTCAATGAAATGTTCTATGGTTAACCTATTGGGTATGGTTGTGTATGTAAGCATGCAAACATGTGTGCATTAGGAAAGAGAATTAAAAAAAAAAAGAAAAATGCAAACACTAAAATAATGGCTGAGATGTTCTAAAAATAAGGTATGTAGGTGTGGTGACTGTAATAGATAAACAATTTGAGGAATTTTACCTTGAGTTAATAAATCATGTTTTACCTAAAAATGGACAAGATTAATTTTATTTTCACAGATTGCTCATTGACAAAAGAAAATGATATCAGAAAATAAGTAAGGTCACAATTAAATCTGTATAGCCTGTCTGTTGACTTTTGATCTTAGATATTTGGGTAGATAGCCTCAAAATATTTTTTTATTTGTAATATTTAAAAATTTCTAACTTTTTTTCAAATTATTCACTTATTTGATTGTCATATGAACTCTGTGTTAGTCAGGGATTGTTAACAGTTTTCTTAATGTGAGAGGAAGACAGTCAGAGACTCAGAAAAGTATATTCAGTTAGAGTATATTTTGCCCACGACCAGATTTTAGGTGGCAGGGCAGGAATTCAGAGCCAAGATTTGGGGCTTATATAGCTCCATCACTTTGCCTAAACAGTAGAATGGCATGATAATTTTTTCAGCATTAATCTGGAAGCAGTGTTTTCAGGTAGAATTGGAGGGGAAGACTGGAAAAAGGAGACCATTTGGAGTACAGTTAAAGAATTCTAGATGGAGTTAACAAAGGCCTGAATTTAAATGGTAGCTGTGGAAATGGATCCTGCTTCCAGCTTCTTAACTGTGTCCTATGTCCTTTTATACATTTTCTGTGAGAACTAGTTTGATTGAGAGTCTTTACAATCCTTTTAAAGGTCTCTCTGGTGTTTTTTACAATGAGCTGAATGCTTTTGGATAATCTCTCTGATTTATCTAAGCTTAGTAAAATGTTCAATAAAAGTGGACTATTTGAATTCAGTGAAAGAGCACAGACTGCTGTTAGATTTTTGGAATGTTTTCTAATTTCTACATATAAAAGGATAACAAATTAAACATTCAAGGAACAGAATATGCTGTATGGGTTTCATCCTTATGAGAAACACTGAAGTTTGAGGTTTGGCCAGAGAGCTTTTGTGGATTTGTCATCTTCCCTATTTCAACTCCACATTTCTTTCTGTTGCCGTGGTTTATTTATACTTGGGCAAGTCAGGCTGTAGTTAGGTGAATATTTCCTTGTGGATTATAATGCTAATTTGTGCATAGTAGAGCAGAATGGGCAGTAATCAAGAACCTAAAAGACCAGCACTTTAGACCAGGCTCTGTTACTTCTTTAAGTTAAATTGTTAAATGACTTAGTTTGCATTGATCATCCTTAATGAACAAGGATTTCTGAAAAAAGAGAGAAGTTTCCTGAAAATAGAGATTCTAAATTCTTTTACTCATTTTCTTTTTCTTACAGATATATTTAAAATCATCAAGCAAGTAAAAATCCCAAAACTAAGTGTTTAAATTCTGGGTGACTCTTGAGAGTCCCTTGGCCTCTTAAACCAGCCAATCCTAAAGGAAATCAATCCTGAATATTCACTGGAAGGACTGATGCTGAAGCTGAAGCTCCAGTACTTTGGCCACCTGATGTGAAGACCTAACTCCTTGGAAAAGACCCTGATGCTGAGAAAGATTGAAGGCAGGAGGAGAAGGGGATGACAGAGGATGAGATGGTTGGATGGCATCACTGACTCAATGGACATGAGTTTGAGCAAACTCTGGGGAGATGGTGAAGGACAAGGAAGCTTGGTATACTGCAGTCCATAGGGTTGCAAAGAGCTGGACATGACTGAGTGACTGAACAATAACAACAACAAAATTATGTCAGGAGTTAATATATCTTATCATTTATTTGCATGCAAAAAAATATATGGCACGACTTGGTGTATGGTATGAGACTACAGCAATTGATTGAAGGCTAATTGATTAGCAGAGGAGGACAATATATGAACACACAATCTGTCCACGTGGCAGATTCTGTAGACTCAATGAATACCATTATTCAATCTCTTTCTACATGCGTTTCTCTTCAATAGAGGCTGGGAAGCTAATAGATACATTTTCTGGGTTTGTATGCAGCTAGGTTTCTGCATGTAATATAGAATCTCTTCAGTAGATAAACCCATTCAGAAGCCAGAGGTGAGCAGTGTGATATGGCAGTTACACCTAATTTTTTTTCAGGGTTCTCCAAAGAAAAATAACCAATAGCCAGTAATACTTTATATATAAATTGGGTCACACAATTGTGGGGACTGGAAAGTTCAAAATCTGTGGGGCAAGTCAGCAAATTGGAAATCATGTAAGAACTGCTGTTGCATTATTGAGCCTGAACAGTTTGGAAATTCAGGGAGAATTTCTATACTTCATTCTTGAGACAAAGTTTCTTCTTTAGAAAACCTGTCATTGCTCTTAAGGCTTTTAACTGATTAGATGAAGCTTATCCACATATTATGGATGGCAATCTTTTTATTCATAATCAACTAATTGTAAATATTAATTACATCTAAAAAATCCTCAAAGCAACATCTAGACTAATGTTTGATCAAACGTCTTGGTATCTTAGCCTAGTCAAGTAGGCACATAAATGAATGTACTTGAGAAGAAAATCTTTAGGGCAGTTTGTTAGCATTTCTACTGTCCAGGCTTTAGTGGTATAGATGCTAAACAATAGATTACAGGACTAATGAATAGTTTTAAATATTCTGGATATGTAGAAATTGAGTTAATTTTCCCAGACATCTAACACATTAAAAAAAAAACCAAAACTTTTTAACAACATCTAGCTAGTTTAAACAAAGTCAAGAGTGGATAACATTGTCTGCAACTACCAACCCTAACAAAAATAGAAATGCTTTCAAATGCCATAACTTCAAAGATATAAAACCTAGAACTGGTTTTCTGACCTAGATTGAGTTTGAAACTGAAAATTCAGTTAGCACTAGAAAATGAGATACTGCTAGTCCATGATGGGCAAGGTCACAAAGTTACTTAAATTATCCTCCTCCTCATGTTGAATAAATTTCCTCATAAAGTTGAAACTTTAGGAGACTGAAAGGAGACTGTGACAGATAATTTTAAAAGGATAAAAGAAGAAAATATTGTGATATGACATGGCTGTTTCTGAATACATTAGGGAACTTAGTGGAAAAAGTGACATGATTAAAGTTTTACATATTTGTTCCAATAAATATTAGATAGTTTCTCAGGACTGAATGCCCCACTCTCCCACCCCCCAAAAGAGAAAAACAGGAAAAGAAGAGAAAGCAATCTCTTCTTTCCCAAAATTGCAACGTTACTATGACCAAAAGTAAGATGCAAAATTTAATTTTTATTATTGTGCTAAATTATAGTGGTTGGTTGGTTGAGTTCACAGCCTCGTGAAAGCTGGACTATCAATTGAGAAAGACTGCAAAAATCTGCTAAATATAAGTTTGAATGGATTTTGAGGCAAAGAGGAAGAAGCATAATTACTGATAGATATATTTACATAGGGCTTCCCTGGTGGCTGGAGATGGTAAAGAATATGCCAACAATCAGAAGACCCAGGTTTGATCCCAGGGTTGGGAAGATCCCCTGGAGAAGGGAATAACTATACATTCCAGTTATTCTTGCCTGGAGGATTCTATGGACAGAGGAGCCTGGCAGGCTAGAGTCCATGGAGTCTCAAAAAGTCAGACATGACTGAAAGACTAACTCTTTCACTTCACTTCATATTTACATAGGGAATTTACCAAGGATTCTGGTCTCAGTGTGTTGAGGAGTGTTGAGAATAACGGAGAGGGGTTCTGTTTACTCAGTTAGTTGACCTATATTGGGCCTCAGAAAGAGTTTGTGCTCAATGAAGTTTAATTAATAACATTTGCTTATGGTAGAACGTGGTGACCTGGCATGCTGCAGTCCATGGTGTCACCAAAAGTCAGACAGGACTTGGCAATTGAAGAACAACAAGAAGATGCAGTGAAAGGAATGCAATAACTTGGACAAAGGAATTTATTATGTACATCCCACTCATCTATCCTCAGATACAGTCCTCAGAACATCCCAAAGGATATTCTTCTCCAAGGCACTTGGGAGAGCAACAGCTTCTTTGCAGAGTACTATGGCAGTTATCCTTTGCAGATTGGGATGAGGGGGCAGATGTTGCCACTGAAGTGGGTTTTCTTATTTCATAGTGGAAGAAGCTAAACATCAGTATTCTCCTGCCAGACAAGATGGCCTGATTATAATGATGGGCACCAGAGAAAGAATGGTAATCAAAATATTTTAGTCCACCCAGGTCCCTGTTGACCTTTAATTTATCATGGAGTCTTTGGTACCAAAATAAAAGGATAAGTTCCTGAAGTCCTACTTGACTTCTAAAAGTGCCTCCTTCACTTAAAAGAAAAAAGAAATTAAAATTAAACACAACTTCAGGTCTAGCAAAAGACAGAGGCTTGGATTGAGCTGCAAAACAGTCAATTCTACCAACTACTCAGTTCCAAGAGCTGAATAAGTTTAGAGGTACATGCTATCAGATAGAATGCAAAGCCCCATCTGTTTGAGGAAGATGTTTGCAACATCACAATTACATAAAGTAAGATTCTTCCTAGAATCCTCAAGAAACCTATGATCATTTGCCAAAACAATTGCTCAGTGGGAAACGGATATAACTAGATTTTTTTTATTATTATTGGACGATGGACACTGAATTATTGCTAACCTCAAGAAAGTAATTTTTCCCTTGTTCAGGGACAATTAAGGAGAGTAAGGTAACAAATGAAATTTAGTCTTGATTGAAAAGATGTAGGCATCTTGATAATTCAGGTCAACTGTTTGCCTGTGTAGGAGACATGTTGGTATTAAATAATGAGAATAGATTATTGTAAAACTATGCATTTAATATCTCAAATGTGGTATGTGATTTTTTTTTACCATATTCATTACTTTTTAAAAATTTATTTATTTTAATTTGAGGCTAATTACTTTACAATATTGTAGTGGTTTTTACCATACATTGACATGAACCAGCTATGTGATTCTTTAACAAAACAAATAAGCATACCATGGCACCTTCTCACTTGTTATGCAATTATTGATCTGGTCAACTTTTTATCCCAGTAAGTGGAAAATACTAGAAATAATTTATTTCACATAACCAGAGAAATACAAAGCCTTCCAAGTCTAACTTCAATAATATATGTCATTTTATTTACCTCTGGGTTGTAATTTCATCTTCAGAAAACTTCATCATTTCAATACCTCCCAGAACATCAAATCTGTCCTTTGCACCTATGACACATGTGAATAAAGCCTAGGGAGCAAGAAATAGCAGGCACTTAGATGATTTGATAAAACACGTGCATACATAAGGGTAGGAGATAAACTCTAAAGACAGTCTCAAAAATAGAGCAAATTTTCAAAAGATACAAGAATCTAGAGCACACTGGAATTTTATTTTTAAAGTATAACTGTATTATCTCTGGTATTAGAAAAGTAAATTTATTTGAATTTTGGAGGCTATATATATATGACATTTGTTCTATGTATAATCGCAGCCTATTTATTGCATAATTAGGCTTTAAGTTTTTAATTGGGCAAAAACACAAAATAAGGCTTTCCAGCTTATTCAGTTTGCAGCATAAGCAGTTTTGTCACTTAGTTCTTATGACTTAACAGATGTAGTGACATTTGCTGTGTCTGCAACCAATTGGGATACTAAAATGAAGCAATAACAAGCCTCAGTGATAGAATCATAGAGGTACGTACTACACAATTTTGAGAAATAACTTTCCTCTGTTGGATACTCTAAGACCATTAATAAAACACCAAGTCATCATGTGATCTGAACTTCCCATTATGGTCTCTGTTATTTAATCCAAAAAATCAGAATTGTGGGCAAAACTAGAAGTGGCAAATATGAGATGAAACTCAAGGAAATTCTAAAGGTATTAGGCTAATGGACAAGTGATATCTTTCTCCCTGTGCCAGCTAACGCTGGATAGCTATCTCCTACTCAGTCTATACTTACGGCTTCAGGGAGTTCCCTACATCTAATAACTGAAGATGATGAACTTGTGTAGATAACTCTGGCACTGATTCAGAGTAGCATCCTCTAGAAATACAATTCACCATTGGCCCTGAAAGACAATGCAGTAAAGGAGCCCTGCCAGTAGGTTACACTCTGAGCAGTGCAGGTGATTTTTCCACTTTGACTGGAAGAAGTGATGAGTAGGCTATGGATTTATTTAAATGTATGAGCTGTAACTAGGTTTTGGTGGTTTTCAGCATCCTCCTGTTGATGGTCCTTCAACAGCTGGTTGCAATTTTGGTGTTCTAGCAATTGTAAATGAGCACTTGTCCTTCTGGTCCACCATCTTGAACCTATCTTCTGTAGCTAGTTTTTGGCCAAAGAATCAGGCATTTCCAAGGATATATTGGGAAGATTAACAACAAGGTTTGAGGGAAATATATGTAAATGTGTCCCAAATTTGAAATATTTGGGCCCCATGTGAATGATCAGCAGATGGCCAGTCTACGGGGGAAACAGTGCACTTGAGAATTTACTTTTCTGTTTGTTTGTTTGTTTTTTTGTCAGGAAGTGCCCTCTGGAATAAGAATCTGAGTTCTTATTCTGTGTGGTCATGAACAAATTGCCATGATGGTCAGGGCTAAGTACACGGACAGGTTTAAGAATACACAACCCTCCTTCTCCTGGATATCCTTTATATTACTGTTCTTGAGTAGAGACATAGAACTCAATATAAACCACAATTTGGAGGGACCAACCAAGAATTGGCTTCCTTGTGGCTCAGATGGTAAAGAATCTGCCTGCCATGCAAGAGACCTGGGTTTGATCCCTGGGTTTTGAAGATCCCCTGGAGAAGGGAATGACTACCCACTCCACTATTCTTGCCTGAAGTATTCCATGGACAGCGGAGCCTGGAGGGCTACTGTCCATGGGGTCGCAAAGAATTGGACACAATTGAATGACTTTCACTTTTACTTTTCAACCAAGAATCTGGGAGATCAAATATGTTGAATCCTCCCATTTTGAAAGAAAAATGATTTCACCTGATTGGAATTGACTTTTATTCTGGATTTTGATTTTGATTTTTCCTTTCTTCCTTACTTGTTTTTTTCTGCAATATTGTTCATAAACTTACTGATTTTTTTATTCTCCATTAACAAACAAACAAACAAAAAAAAAAACACAAAGCACAACAGAACAAACAAAAAGCAAAACTTTTGATCAAGTAATTCATTTTATCACGAAATAAGTCCAGAATTTTTTTAGTTCTCTTGGTATTCATTTTTTTTTAACTTAAAAGAATATATTCTCTCAATCAGACAGTAAACTGCTTTATGCTGCTGCTGCTAAGTTGCTTCAGTCGTGTCCAACTCTGTGCGACCCCATAGATGGCAGCCCATCAGGCTCCGCTGTCCCTGGGATTCTCCAGGCAAGAACAATGGAGTGGGTTGCCATTTCCTTCTCTAATGCATGAAAGTGAAAAGTGAAAGTGAAGTGACTCAGTCATGTTTGACTCTTCGAGACCTCTTGGACTACAGCCTACCAGGCTCCTCATCCATGGAATTTTCCAGGCAAGAGTACTGGAGTAGGGTGCCATTGCCTTGTCCAAAATTGCCTTATATAAAGTGTTTGTTATAAGGATCCTGATCAGAAACAATGCATTAAAATGTTTTGTACTGTCCTATAAAGTACACAACAGTTACTTAGCCTGCAAACATCCTATGGTGATCTTTTCCCCATAGTCAGAATGAATAAGCCTGGGAATTAAGGGGTTAAAGAGATAGTGATACTTTCTCTATAGCACTAAAATGCCCCACTCTTAAAATTTTTGCTTTCTGTTCTAGTGACTTTATACAGTGTTGATTTAGAAGTCTTAAACAATAATCAATACTTCCAACACTGAACAAGTAGTTGAGAAAATCAGCCAGCCATTCTTGGCTTTTCACACCTCTGGATGAATGAACCAATGGGGAGAAAGTCTTGTTTTAATTAGCAAGTAATGCTGCCCAAGAGCAAATAGCATCTGAATGTATAATAGAAGAGGAAAGACATATTAAACACAAACCACAGCTTTGTGGACAATTCCAAAAATTAAAGCTATGGTGCAAAGAGATCCAACCAGTGCATCCTAAAGGAGATCAGTTCAGTTCAGTTCAGTTCAGTCGCTCAGTCGTGTCCGACTATTTGCAACCTCATGAGTCGCAGCACACCAGGCCTCCCTGTCCATCACCAACGCCTGGAGTTCATTCAGACTCACGCCCATTGAGTCAGTGATGCCATCCAGCCATCTCATACTTGGTCGTCCCCTTCTCCTCCTGCCCCCAATCCCTCCCAGCATCAGAGTCTTTTCCAATGAGTCAACTCTTCCCATAAGGTGGCCAAAGTACTGGAGTTTCATCTTTAGCATCATTCCTTCCAAAGAAATCCCAGGGTNCAGAGTCGGACATGAATGAATGACTGAACTCAACTCAACTGAACTGAGATAACCATAATTTTTTCTTTCCTTGGTTATGTGTATGCTGAGGTATTGAAAATTTCTCCCAATCCTATTTTCTTATTATTTCATACAGATTATGAGGATAATAGTTTAATACACTTTAGTACCTAAACTGCTGCTGCTGTTGCTAAGTCGCTTCAGTCGTATCCGACTCTCTTCGACCCCACAGATGGCAGCCCATCGGGCTCCATCGTCCCTGGGATTCTCCAGGCAAGAACACTGGAGTGGGTTGCCATTTCCTTCAATGCATGAAATTGAAAAGTGAAAGTGAAGTTGCTCAGTCGTGTCCGACTCTTAGCGATCCCATGGACTGCAGCCTACCAGGCTCCTCTGTCCATGGGAGTTTCCAGGCAAGAGTACTGGAGTGGGGTGCCATTGCCTTCTCCTTAGAAGTGAATACATGCTGACAATTTGGTTTCTGGGATTCTTAGAGGTCTTTTTGCCTTACCTTTGTTTTTGTTCGGGATTTCACTAATACCACACTTGTCTTCTTGTTGCAGCAGTTTGGCTGCACCTACTTGTGTTCTGGAGTCTGTGATGAAAACAANCCTTCTCCGAATACATAAACTAGAGGATGCCAAACCAAGAACATGACTGAACTATGGTCAGAAAAACAAAAACAAAAACATATCATCTAGCAAAAGATAAAGTAAATGATGAGATCGTGCATCTACTCTTTTGATAAGAAGTGAACACATTTCTTTTCTATAATGAATAGTTAGAACTAGTCAGGATTACATGGCTTTCATTAGGTTTGTTGTTTTGCTTTTTACAATAGGCATATAGGTGTACAGAAGAACTTCATGGGCTACAGTCCATATAGTCTCAAAGAGTCAGACACAACTGAGTGACTAAACACACACACACCACACACACAAATACAAATAACCAAATATCTGCTTTGTGCTAGATATTACAGATTGGTAATAGGCTTGCTAACAGGACAAGTTTCAGAAGGTAGTTGTGCTTATTTAATGTCTATGCTGTTGCCAGTTGTATAGCCTTTAGATTCATTTCTCTAGTCATTTCAGATGTTCGGTGAGTTTCCTAATTCCCTATGGGAAATACCATTCTGCAAAAGTAAATTCTAAGAGCTGAAAGTTAGAAGGAAGTCTGATTAATGACTAATTCATTCACTCATAGAACAAATGAATATTCTACGAATTCATTTCCTACAATGAGGTTGTTGAGTGGTAAATTTCCTCTCTCCTCAGAAATGGAAAATAGGATTTAAATTTGGAAGAACAGAAGATAAGGAGCACTCTAGTTTCTAATGATGGAAAACATTTCTTAAAATTCACCCAGACCATCACACCACCATTCTCCAATCCTTATAGCCTCTCTTTGCCCCATCTGTCTAAATCAGAAAACTAATAATTTATACAGATTAGAAAACAGTATCAGGGTTCTGAAACACTGAGCTGGAGACAGTGCTAGGAGTTTGGAGAAGGGAGAGAGATGCTTACCCATCTACTAAAAACCAGTGAAAGGTATGCAGGAAAACCATTTATAAAGATGATGTATTCAATGGTGAAGGTGAGATTGGCATTTCAGGCTCTAGCTGTTCAAGTGGAATGATCTGAGCCTATGTAAAAATGATCTGAGCCTATAAAGAAACTGGAAAGAAGAATTATGAAACTGGAAAGAGAGGGAGTAGGAAAGAGAGAGAAGTCTAAAGAGGAGCAGTCAGCCCTTTTCCGTTTCTGCATTGTCCTTTGACAAGATAAGGATACACATTTCCCTGTGAAGAGTCTTGGGTTAGGCTTTCAATATCCCTCTCGAGAGATTTAGTGCTGGGTCAGAGGGAAAGATTAAGAGATCAAGTCAAGAAGAGCTCACCTGCCAGGGAGCCATGCCATGGGGAAGACCCCACAGATTTCCCTAAAGAAGGATATCAGCAAGTCAATAATAGCTGAGCAGCAATATGAACCAATGGAGGATTACAATTATAATTACTGATTAAGTATCTATTTGGCCTTTTCATCTCATCCTTTTCAATAGATCTAGATCACAAAGGAACAAGAACCTAAAAAGCAGGAGATGACAAGAGTGAAACATAGATCAAGCTCTGGAATTCATCTGAGTTCCCTTGAGCCAATCTGGCAGAGAGATAGGGGTGCAGGTAGCTATTAAATCATATAAAATGTTGAAGAATGGGACTGGGCAAGACAGTTTATTTCTTTCTTTTTTTTTTACAATAAAATGACCAAGAAAGCATAGACGATGTCTGAGACATTGTTAATAGATGGGAAAGGATCATGTGACATAGCACAATTGGAAGTCAATAATTAGAGAAAATTGTTTTGTGTTTATACTTTATCCAAGTTCACACTGATGATGAACTGAAATTTACCAAGTGGTGAAAAAATATTTTAGTGGAAAAACCCCAGTGATTTGAGGTACAAAATAAGGAATTTGATTTTACTGGGTGAGTCCAAGGGAGTTTTCAGCAAAAGGTTGATGCTGAAGCTAAATGATGAAACTTGTCCAGGAAATTCCAGTGAAGGCAAATATGGGCAAGCCTGTTGGTCAGATGGGACAGCAAATACTTTAAGGCTGAAATTTTGTGGTTTGGCTAAAACATATGGGACAAAGGAAACGACAGGAAATAAGATGGAAAGAGTGAGCAGGGTGATGGTAAGTTCACAAAATCTTTTGATCTGGGAAATACCATGATTAAGTGCATATTTTTTGAGAGATAGTTGTGGTGAGAGGATGGAGTTTGATCTAGAAGAGACTAGAAAAGCAGTCACTTAGAAGCTTGCAGTGACAGTTCATGTGAATTCAAACTGAGATAAGTTGCAAAAGGCAGAAGAATTATATCACAGAATTTTCTGTGATAGAAATATTAGCACTTGAGGGTAGGAATAAGTAATGTGGAAGTTGCATTCCAGATGATAACGAGGTTTCAAAATTTGGACTAGGCTTAGAGTGAAAAATCTTTTATAGGTGGGCACAGCGGATGTGAACACATAAACATTAAGATTTTAAAAATTACTTTTCTGCTTGCTTTTTTTCTCTTTTATTTTTTTCTTCCTCTTCCACTCTGTCTTCTTTGCCACCATCTCCAGCATATCTTTCAGTCTTTCTGTTTTCATTTTATTTTCCCCAGATGTCACACCAATAATTTGGAGTGGTTACTAGTTAATTCTATTCTCTTTGTGGTGTTCTAATATTTGTAACATGAGATTATTATCCACTTTTTCATCTCAGTTTTGGTGTGTGCATGCTCAATCGCTAAGTCGTGTCCAGCTCTTTGAGACCCCAGGGACTGTAGTCCACCAGGCTCCACTGTCCAAGGGCTGCCATTTCCTCCTTAAGGGGATCATTCTGACCCAGGGATCAAACACGTGTCCCTTGAGTCTCCTGCATTGGCAGGTGAATTCTTTACTCCTGAGCCACCAGTTGGGATGCCATGTAATTATCATAGGAAACTAAGAACTTGATCTAATTTTACATTCAGAAACAATGGCAGTCTTATATGCCTTTTGAAAAAATTGTAATTAAAGTAATCATATTAAGCAGTAGCCAATAATCAAGGTGACTTGCTAAAACTAGGCTTTAATAAAACTTTACTTTCAGTTTCCCAATACAAAGTGAAAGTAAGTTGGACACTTGGTCGTGTCCAACTTTTTGTGATCCCATGGACTATACAGTCCATGGAATTCTCCAGGCCAGAATACTGGAATGTGTAGCCTTTCCCTGTACAAAATCATTTGTAAAAAAAGACTGATACTCATAGATATGTTTAGATATAATAAAATGCTTAATGAATAATACACAAAGAAGAAAACAAGCAAAATAAAACTAAAATAAAAGTGATCCTAGGAACAATGACTTGGTAAACAAAATGCTTGATCATTTATAGGTTTTAAAATCATTGAAAAAAATTCAAAAACTGTCTTGGACAATTTTTCTCTTGGATTCATCCAAAATGTGATTTCTTCTTCTCATCTGCTGGTATAAAAAGAGAGAATTTGATTAGATGTGGCCTACTGCCATGGAAAAAAGAGATGTGCCAGTAATGTAACTTATTGGACAGATACATAATATTTAAACCAGATGAAAAAAATCAACATGTTTACTTTTCATCAAGTTAAGGTCAGTAGAAATATTTATATGTAATGTAATATATCATCACGGGGTGTCATCTTGAGAAGGTCAATTTAAATAAGAAAGAAAAACTTGTAGATTAGATCAAAACCACAATGAAGCCTCCAAAGAAATATAAGACTGTAAGTTGTTTTCAGATGCAGGAATGCTTAATAATTGCTTTCTTTAGGTCTTCTCTGGGATAGGTAACTCTAGCCTGTTTTGGGGGGGACTTAATTTGAGCTGCACAAAAGTAATGCCTGTTACTCACAAGGAGAAAAATCCAATTAAAAGGACAGAAACGTGCTTTAAGTGTCANATTCAGATGCAGGAATGCTTAATAATTGCTTTCTTTAGGTCATCTCTGGGATAGGTAACTCTAGCCTGTTTTTGGGGGGACTTAATTTGAGCTGCACAAAAGTAATGCCTGTCACTCACAAGGAGAAAAATCCAATTAAAAGGACAGAAACGTGCTTTAAGTGTCATCATATGTTTTCTCCGCTATGAGGCCTTTATTTAGCATAGCTTCCCCACTCATAACCACAACCAGGGCTGGACTGCCTTAGAGAAGAAATACTGGCAAATTTCCAGATGACTGGTTAGCTAATTAGCTCTCTTTTGGGGATGTGAGAGGAGAAGTAGAGGAAGGAACATAGGTTTCCTNTATGAGGCCTTTATTTAGCATAGCTTCCCCACTCATAACCACAACCAGGGCTGGACTGCCTTAGAGAAGAAATACTGGCAAATTTCCAGATGACTGGTTAGCTAATTAGCTCTCTTTTGGGGATGTGAGAGGAGAAGTAGAGGAAGGAACATAGGTTTCCTGATGTTCCTGAAAACTCTTTAGAAAATGGCATGATGGGAACTTATCAGCTTTGTCCTTTGGGTGTTTTTATACTTAATAGAATGACCCAGTTTCTTCTAGTGTCCAAGTGATGCCATGAAATAAATTTAACAGCGGAAGGAACAGATATTTTCTCCTGCATATAATTTGGCACAATGTTTAAACCAATTAACATCCACAGGGAAGAAAGCTGAATAAATAAAGCACCCTTTTATAATGTGTAATATCTTTTAAAATAAAATACTAAGAAAAATTGTGCAAAATAATTTACACTTGTTCTCTAGTATAATTTCAGGAAACCCTTCAGTGCTAATCTGGTACATTAAAAATTCTGTGGTGTCAATAAAACGTTAAAAGCAAAATCTTATATTAATACTTCTTTCCCAAGCAACTGTTATAAAGAATTAGTCAGAGGTTTTAAGAGTAAGCAAAGAAAGTGTTATACATAATCAGGTTATGAAGTAAATGTGTTTTGTTTGGTAAACACTTTCATCTTCAATGATTTTAATAGTCACAGTGTAGTAAGAAGGTGGTAGCTCTCATCTACAAATCTTTAGAGTTTTCTTTTTTCCAAAGAATCTGTAAGAACTCCTCATTTTTATTGTTGAAGGTGTGAGATATTTTCAGTTAAATGTTTCCAGTGGGTTTTTAAGTTACTAACAGAGCACATATGCTTAAACATTTATAAACATCAACTATGATATAAAAATTTCTAGAAAATTAGTAATTTTTTTCCCCAACAAATCTTCACAGAACATCTACTAAGAGGCAGGTATAGAAGCTACAAAGCCACATGCTAGAGATACAAACATAGAGAAAATGAGCAATACCAGTTCTCTGCCATGGAGATACTCAGGTAAGTCAAGCCATGTAATATCAGTATTCTTTAAATTCTAGCTCTATCTGTATATAGTTGTGTATTAGATATTTTCATCTTGAGTTCTTATGTTAATTTACATTCAAATATCCAAAATCAAGCTACTCATTTCCTTTGTCTCTGCCAACAGTCACAGCTCATACTCCTCACATCTGAATTTTTTAAAAAATATTCTGAGTGCTAATTTGAAACCTTCACATTTTTTTGATTCCTCTTCCTCTCCTTTAATCATATGATTTCTTTTCCTATCCTTTTATGGTCCAACGCTGTATGTGAGAGTTAGACTATAAAGAAAGCTGAGTGCTGAAGAACTGATGCCTTTGAGTTGTGGTGCTGAAAAGACTCTTGAGAGTCCCTTGGACAACAAGAGAGTCAATTGCTAGCAAGTTGATAAGAAGTCTGGGGTCCCTGAGGAGGAGAGAGGGGTCTGGGGCTCTCGAGGAGGAAATAGGTGTCTGGAATTCTCAAGGAGAAGAAAAAGACAAATGCCTTTATTTTTCTTCTACATTCCTTAGTCTTGGTCACATAAAAAGTTTTTTGTTTTTTTTTTTTTAAAGCCCAGAACTGATAATTACACAACAAACAACTCAGTTTAAATTCTGTAATAAGGATAATGTAACAACAATGTATACTGAGAATATACAACAACATATATAAAACAACAATGTATACTTGAGGATAGTTTCTCCTTCTTGAAAACCTTGTGACTAACCCTGTTATTTTAGAATGTATATTGTGGGAGTGGATCTGGTAAAATTTTTACAAACTTGAGACATTCTTCTGAGTTATTGTAATAACTAATTAAAAAAGTATATAACTTCCTTGCTAACACTTGCAAGGGGGGCACTCTCCATCCCCCTTCTGATGTCTATGTTAGATGCTTGTTCTGTCCCTTTTTATACTGTAATAAAACTCAGCTATACAAAAGTTTGCGACTGATCAAGTCTGGTCCTTGGTCCCGAAGTTAAATGTTCTTCAGAGATCAGGAAACCAACACCATTCACCATAAGCTATCAACAGCAATCAAATCAGTCAATGGTAAAGGAAATTAACCATGAATGTTCACTGGAAGAACTGATGCTAAAGCTGAAGCTCCAATACTTTGGCACCTGATGCAAAGAGCTGACTCATTGGAAAAGGCCCTGATGCTGGGAAAAACTGAGGGCAAGAGGAGAAGAGGGTGATAGAGGATGAGATGGTTGGATGGCATCATTAATTCAAAGGACATGACTTTAAGCAAATTTCAGGAGACAGAATGACAGGAAGCCTCACCTGTTGCAATCCATGGAATTGCAAAGAGGTGAGACTCGATTTAGCTACTGAACAACCTATTCTCTTGATTTAATCTAGTCATTTAAAACTCCTCAGTTTCTGCTTTAAAACTACTTACTTACGTTACTACTTTGTCACTCCAGAAGAAGAATCTTGGAGGACAGAGTTTGGTTTCAATCTATGCTCATCCANCCATGGAATTGCAAAGAGGTGAGACTCGATTTAGCTACTGAACAACCTATTCTCTTGATTTAATCTAGTCATTTAAAACTCCTCAGTTTCTGCTTTAAAACTACTTACTTACGTTACTACTTTGTCACTCCAGAAGAAGAATCTTGGAGGACAGAGTTTGGTTTCAATCTATGCTCATCCACATAATTGATATGTGTGTTTAAGAAAGTGATGTAACATCTCTGTGAGCCAGTTTCCTCTAGATTGTTTGTGAGATTAAGAAGACAATGTATACAAAGCACTTAGTAGAGTGTCCGCCAATGCTAGGCAGCAATGCAAACTGGCTCTATTTTTCCCTGCAACCCTTCTTCTAGTTCATTGCCTTATCACTTTGTTCAGTTCAGTTCAGATCTGTCACTCAGTCGTGTCCCACTCTTTGCGACCCCATATTGCGGCACACCAGGCCTCCCTGTCCATCACCAATTCTCAGAGTTTACTCAAACTCACGTCCATTGAGTCAGTGATGCCATCCAACCATCTCATCCTCTGGCATCCCTTTAGCCCCCCACCTTCAATCTTTCCCAGCATCAGGGTCTTTTCAAATGAGTCAGTTCTTTGCATCAGGCGGCCAAATATTGGGTTTCAGCTTCAGCATCAGTCCTTTCAACGAATATTCAGGATGAATTTCATTTAGGTAGGACTTCTTGGATCTCCTTGCAGTCCAAANCTGCTCCAGCAAAGTGCAGCCACTGCTCCTTACCTTGGATGAGAGGTATCTCCACACCACCACCCTTCCCAACCTTCAACGTGGGATAGCTCCTCTAGGCCCTCCTGAGCCCTGGCAGCCACAGCCCCTAGGATGCTGAGTTGCTCCTCGGCAGCCTCCCCTGGCCTCAGGCACTGCCTCTGGTCTTGGGCGTGGGGTGGCTCCTCCCAGACGCCTCCCCTGGGCAAATTCTCTGAGCCTCTCTTCCTAATTGTAGTCTCTCCCTAAACACCACTTTGCACTAATAATTTACCTTTTGTGTGGACTTTTTCTTACTGGCCATTTGGCTGTTCAAAATGGTGTCCTGATTCTCCATTTTCATTAGGATTAAGAATCTTTCAAACCTGATCTTTTTCTCCCATTGATTTTTAATAGCAATTCCTCACTCCAGTCACATTCGCTTCTCTGTGTGTGTTTCTGTGATTTCTTTCTACCTTTTATTCTGGTTACTGTGACAGATAACTTTGAGTGTCCCGGTATAACTTCTGCCTGTTGAGTCCTTCAGTTTCTTCTGTTTTCTCTATTTAGAAGTTCAGTCATTGGATGTATACACATTTGGGATACATATATCTTTGTAAAAAATTGACAGTTGACCTTTATATCCTTATGTGATATTTTTCTTCACCCATAGTGATTGTTTTTCATTTTTGCAGTCTGCTTTGCCTTCAGCTTCTTTTTAAATGAATCATGCTTGCATGATAAATCTTTTGGCATCCCTTTATTTGTAACGTTCATCTTTATATTTATAGTGGGCTTTTATAGACTGTACATTGATGGATCTGGTTTTCTTTTCTATCTGATCTGAAACATCTGTCTTATAATTAGTATATTTAGACCATTTACATTTAATGCAATTCCTCATATGATTAGATTTATGTATCATTTTCATTCGTAGTTTTCTTTGTCCCTTTACTATTTTTCATTCCTTTGTTCATGTTCTGCCTTGTNTTTATTTGTAACGTTCATCTTTATATTTATAGTGGGCTTTTATAGACTGTACATTGATGGATCTGGTTTTCTTTTCTATCTGATCTGAAACATCTGTCTTATAATTAGTATATTTAGACCATTTACATTTAATGCAATTCCTCATATGATTAGATTTATGTATCATTTTCATTCGTAGTTTTCTTTGTCCCTTTACTATTTTTCATTCCTTTGTTCATGTTCTGCCTTGTTTTTATTTTAATAACTTAAATTTAATTAATTGATGTGTCTCTTCCTGCATTTGTGTGTGTGTGTGTGTTTGTAGTTTCTCTAGACAATAAAATGTGTAATTTGAGGGTATTGTAGCATGCTGCTGTTGCTGTTAAGTCGCTTCAGTCATGTCCGACTCTGTGCGACCCCATAGATGGCAGCCTACCTGGCTCCCCCGTCCCTGGGATTCTCCAGGCAAGAACACTGGAGTGGGTTGCCATTTCTTTATCCAATGCATGAAACTGAAAAGTGAAAGTGAAGTCGCTCAGTTGTGTTTGACTCCTAGCGATCCCATGGACTGCAGCCTACCAGGCTCCTTCGTCCATGGGACCTTCCTGGCAAGAGTACTGGAGTGAATCGCCATTGCTTTCTCCGATTGTAGCATACACAGAAATAAATAATCATATTTTAATATAATAGTATTTTATCTGATACAGCTGAAACATTACTTGGTAACTCTTTTGCTAAACATGTGAAATAGTTGAAATGCAACACATATCTACGTTTATTTACACATATTTATACAGAAACTATATTTAAATTTTTATTATTGTGAATTTAATAAAAACTATTTTTAAAGGTACATTGGTATATCTATTTTAAGTAAACTTTAAGTAAACTTGTGGGCATGAATCTCTATGGATGTAATTTCTCACATTTAATTAACTTAAAAATACTTATAATTCTATTAAGTTGTACAACTGAACTTCTGTTTAGTGCATGCTTCTACCACATATATATATTTAATCTCTGTATGATCACCACTGTATTTAGGTTGTTTCCCTAATGACTTTGATTAAATTACATGAGGAATATGAACCTTAATTTTTTAAAAATATTGTTCTGGGAACATGGAAAAATACTTCATGATGAGATAAATAAAGGAAATTATTTTAGGTACATATTTTGTGGCTAAAATAACAAACCAACACTACTGTTTATACATAATCAGAGAGGTTTTTTTTTTCTCCTGTTTATATATAAAGAACTGATGCTGAAGCTGAAGCTCCAATACTTTAGCCACCTGATGCAAAGAACTCACTCATTGGAAAACATCCTGATGCTGAGAAAGATTGAAGGCCAAAGGAGAAGAGAGTGACAGAGATGTGATGGTTAGATAGCATCACTGACTCAATGGACAAGAATCTCAGCAAACTCTGGCAGATAGTGGAGGACAGGGAAGCCTGGCATACTGCTGTCTATAGGGTTGCAAAGAATCAGACATGACTTGGTGACTGAACAACAAAAACAACAGTATATAGGATGATCACTCGAACTAGAAATTCTCAGTTCAAATAGAGTCACATTGAATGATCAATGTATAAAAAGATAAGCATACAAACCAAATGTTGATCAATGAAGCTAGAGATGTTACAATAGCAAACACAATTTAGGAATAATGATCAAAAGTAAAACAAGTTAGAAAAAATTTTTATTAATGTTATTGACACATCGCTTATAATAAGATAACACAACTATCATGGATTTTTAAATTTCCTATTAGCTAGTAAAAAAGCAAATGTTTATAATTGTTGGTATGATACTGTCATTGTTAGTCAATCAGTGGTATCTGACTCTTTGTGATCCCATGGACTGCAGACTGCCAGGCTCCTCCATCCATGTAATTCTCCAATTACATGGGAGTGGGTAGCCATTCCTTTCTCCAGAGGATCCTCTTAACCCAAGGATTAAATCCAGTTCTCCTGTATTGCAGGCAGATTCTTTACCATCTCAACTACCAGGGAAGCCTAATGTTAGCATGTTTAAATATAAAAAAAAAACAAGAAAAAGCATCAGATTTAAAATAGATGGTACCAAGTAAGAGGCTCTACTCTTCTCAATACCTTTTCATAGTCTAGTCTAAAAATCTGTTCTCATCTAAATAAAGATTGGTGTGTAAACAAGTTTAGTTCAGCTCAGTTCAGTTGCTCAGTCATGTCTGACTCTTTGTGACTCCATGGACTGTAGCACTCCAGACTTTCCTGTCCATTACCAACTCAAATGCATGTCCGTCAAGTCAGTGATACCACCTAACCATCCCATCCTCGACGTCCCCTTCTCCTCCTGCCTTCAATCTTTCCCAGCACCAGGAAACTGACTCATTTTCCAGTGACTCAGTTCTTTCCATTAGGTGGCCAAAATATTTATTGGAATTTCAGCTTCAGCATCAGTTCTTCCAATGAATATTCAGGACTGATTTCCTTTAGGATTGACTAAAGTCCCTTGCAGTCCAAGGGACTCTCTAGAGTCTTCTCCAACACCACAGTTCAAAAGCATAAAAATATAAACAAATAACATTTTACATTTATTAAAGATATGCCAATAACACCTTGTTATCAGAAACAATTTTTGAATTTATAAAAAATGATTTTTAGGATTAAAAATGTCTTCAAAAACTTTCAAACTAGCCTATAATACTGGGAGATCTTATGGCTTTTTAATATTACTAAGAATAAAAGCACAATATTCAAAAATACTTGGTCTTTTCTACCAAGACATTAGTTTAGATATATCTGTGATTTTACTTTCAAGACTCTGTCAGATTCTGATTGGAATGATTACTTTTGTTTCTGAGATCAGGAACTTTATTACTCACATAAAACACCCAAGAAAAATAAATAATGTAACAAACAAATAAGTTGCCACTCTGGGTTAGATATCAGATGTGTATAAGAGACAGCAACACTACTGTTTATGCATAATCAGAGAGGTTTTTTTTTTCCTCCTGTTTATATATAAAGAACTGATGCTGAAGCTGAAGCTCCAATACTTTAGCCACCTGATGCAAAGAACTCACTCATTGGAAAACATCCTGATGCTGAGAAAGATTGAAGGCCAAAGGAGAAGAGAGTGACAGAGATGTGATGGTTAGATAGCATCACTGACTCAATGGACAAGAATCTCAGCAAACTCTGGCAGATAGTGGAGGACAGGGAAGCCTGGCATACTGCTGTCTATAGGGTTGCAAAGAATCAGACATGACTTGGTGACTGAACAACAAAAACAACAGTATATAGGATGATCACTCGAACTAGAAATTCTCAGTTCAAATAGAGTCACATTGAATGATCAATGTATAAAAAGATAAGCATACAAACCAAATGTTGATCAATGAAGCTAGAGATGTTACAATAGCAAACACAATTTAGGAATAATGATCAAAAGTAAAACAAGTTAGAAAAAATTTTTATTAATGTTATTGACACATCGCTTATAATAAGATAACACAACTATCATGGATTTTTAAATTTCCTATTAGCTAGTAAAAAAGCAAATGTTTATAATTGTTGGTATGATACTGTCATTGTTAGTCAATCAGTGGTATCTGACTCTTTGTGATCCCATGGACTGCAGACTGCCAGGCTCCTCCATCCATGTAATTCTCCAATTACATGGGAGTGGGTAGCCATTCCCTTCTCCAGAGGATCCTCTTAACCCAAGGATTAAATCCAGTTCTCCTGTATTGCAGGCAGATTCTTTACCATCTCAACTACCAGGGAAGCCTAATGTTAGCATGTTTAAATATAAAAAAAAAACAAGAAAAAGCATCAGATTTAAAATAGATGGTACCAAGTAAGAGGCTCTACTCTTCTCAATACCTTTTCATAGTCTAGTCTAAAAATCTGTTCTCATCTAAATAAAGATTGGTGTGTAAACAAGTTTAGTTCAGCTCAGTTCAGTTGCTCAGTCATGTCTGACTCTTTGTGACTCCATGGACTGTAGCACTCCAGACTTTCCTGTCCATTACCAACTCAAATGCATGTCCGTCAAGTCAGTGATGCCACCTAACCATCCCATCCTCGACGTCCCCTTCTCCTCCTGCCTTCAATCTTTCCCAGCACCAGGAAACTGACTCATTTTCCAGTGACTCAGTTCTTTCCATTAGGTGGCCAAAATATTTATTGGAATTTCAGCTTCAGCATCAGTTCTTCCAATGAATATTCAGGACTGATTTCCTTTAGGATTGACTAAAGTCCCTTGCAGTCCAAGGGACTCTCTAGAGTCTTCTCCAACACCACAGTTCAAAAGCATAAAAATATAAACAAATAACATTTTACATTTATTAAAGATATGCCAATAACACCTTGTTATCAGAAACAATTTTTGAATTTATAAAAAATGATTTTTAGGATTAAAAATGTCTTCAAAAACTTTCAAACTAGCCTATAATACTGGGAGATCTTATGGCTTTTTAATATTACTAAGAATAAAAGCACAATATTCAAAAATACTTGGTCTTTTCTACCAAGACATTAGTTTAGATATATCTGTGATTTTACTTTCAAGACTCTGTCAGATTCTGATTGGAATGATTACTTTTGTTTCTGAGATCAGGAACTTTATTACTCACATAAAACACCCAAGAAAAATAAATAATGTAACAAACAAATAAGTTGCCACTCTGGGTTAGATATCTCTCCTCCTCCTTGCAAAGAGTTTCTCTTTTAAGAGTAATCTTCCATTCAGAGGGCAAATTGACTAAAGTGAACACTCCTTTATCCTGTTGTTCCGTGTTCTGTTTGAGTCACCCTTTGTTCACTGATTCACTGTTAACAGTTTGGCACTGGGAAGTATTAGTTTTGGGGGAATGCTTTTTCCTCCTTCCTCCATAAACACCAAAGACAGTCATTGCTGACAGAACAGTTTCAGGGGAAGCCAGGCCTGTACTGAAAGTCTTAGGTAGGAAGAAATACAAGCAGTGTGGCTCAGTTCCATCTTAATATTAGAAAATGCAGTCTGCTATGAGTCCCTTGGACTGCAAGGAGATCCAACCAGTCCATCCTAAAGGAGACCAGTCCTGGGTGTTCATTGGAAGGACTGATGCTGAGGCTGAAACTCCAATACTTTGGCCACCTCATGCGAAGAGTTGACTCATTGGAAAAGACTCTGATGCTGGGAGGGATTGGGGGCAGGAGGAGAAGGGGACGACAGAGGATGAGATGGCTGGATGGCATCACTGACTCGATGCACATGAGTTTGGGTAAACTCCAGGAGTTGGTGAGCCTGCCTGGCCTGCTACGATTCATGTGGTTGCAAAGAGTTGGACACAACTGAGTGACTGAACTGAACTGAACTGAACTGATGGGTCCCAAATTTTTTTCCTTATTCTTGCTATGAATGCTAAGTATGCCATGTCCTGACTACACTCTTCTCCTGGACTATTTCTTAAGGCTATTATCTAGATTTGCAGTGAGCAACCTTGTAGGATGAGTGCTATCTACCTCCAGACACAGAGCAGGCATTTTTCTACTCATCCAAAATCAATAGAGTCCTAATAATCAGTAGTTCTCTCTGACAATGCAACACATTACATGTGCAGACATCCATTACTGAGCTGTGTCCCTCCATAATTCGTATGTTAAGCCCCAAGCCCCAACTGACTGTATCTGGAAGTCAAGTCTATTCAAGATAATTAAGGTTGAATGAAAGAATATGAATGGGCCCCTAATTCAATAGAAATGCACCCTTATAGGAAAAAGAAGAGAGAGATCTTTCTGTTTCTCCAAACATGTGAGATCATAGGGAGATGGCAGCCATCTACAAAACAAGAAGAGAGTTCTCACCAGACACCAACTCTGCTGGCACCTTGATCTTGGACTTCATGTACATCAAAAATATGAGAAAAGAAGTTTCTGTTCTTTGAGCCACACAATCTGTAGTATTAGTCCCCCAGACTAATATCAGGCTTTGTGTTTGTCCTGTGAAATTTGAACGTAAGTAAGCGGAACTGTCATAAACAAAAATGAAGCTCTGATTACTGCTTTTGCTGTGATTAATGTGTGTGTCTTTTGTCTCTTACCCAATAACGAGCAGATGTTTTAGCTTGTAAGTAAGGTAAAACCTGATTCCACACACATTGCTTGATACTAAGAAGCCCAGGCTCAACCAAAATGATCAGCCATTAGTCAGTGTTAGATATGATGATGATGACAATGATGGTAGTTCTTCCTTTCTCTGCAGCTGTGGCTACAACCATGCCTGTGTACCAGGCACCTTGTTCAGCACTTTTTATATATTACCCCAATTAATCTTGACAGCAACTCTATGAGGTAGCTAACATTAAATAAGAGTCTTAACTGATCTGAATTTTTTTCATAAGATTTTTCTGACTGATATATAGACAATGGAAGCAGAGTAAAGTCTACAGCTATTGAAATAGTCCATATGAGATACAAGTTCCAACTTGTGCTGGTAGTATCTGGGAGATATTATACTGTGTCTCTATTTATGGTTTTGAAATAAAATATTTCTGAGATGCCTATAGGCCAGTTTTAACACAGAAACTTCAGCGCATTCAGTGTGCTTCTATTCTATTTTGTAGTTCAAGTTTCCTATATGCACTGCTCCTTTTTGATATACTTAGATGAATTTAACAAAAATCAAATGATGTTTAGACACAATGATATATTAAATACCAGTTTGGTATTTCTAATATTTCTGAGTAAGGTTTCAGTCATCTCTGTTGAATGAAATCTGGATTCTCAGCATGTTTTTATTTTCATAGCCCACACTGAGTGGCAATGAGACTGATAAAAAATAATTAGTATATCTTTATTATAATGATACAGTTTATGTCCTTTAAAAATGTTTTCATAGAGATTTGTTCATTTCCAAAAGATATTTATAATGGGCTAGGTTATATCTGCATGAAAAAAGAAATCCTTAATTCCAGTCTCTTTCGAGGAATCAGAGCTATGGTCAAATTCTGGCCCTTTCCTCTCAGACTGATTAGATTTTTCCTCTTGTCACATTGTTCTCATACGAGCTGCAGAAAATGAATGAGTGTCTAGCTTTAAATTTCCCACATTTCTTTAAGTTAAAGAATTATGTTCATCTCAATTTATAAATAGCTGATTTCTATTCTTTGTGGCCAAGAGAAGGCAGTGAAAGATACTCACAAAGTCATCTGCCCTGGAGGGCTTTGACTCCCTCTTGGAAATTATTTCCTTGCCTTTCCAGAAGCCCTTCTTCCTGGACAAAACTTGTTTACTTCCCACTTCAATACTGCATACTTTAATACTCAAGTGTAAGGCTCTTTGAATCAACCACCTGCTCCCTATGACTTGTACACCAAATTTTGCAAAGAACATTCCGTCTCTGTGGTGTTTTTCCCTTTTTAATTGCTTTTTAGGGAGACGTACTTGCAATTGTGAGAAATCTGTAGAAAAGTTTAGCAAAGAACAGAGAGTAACACAAACTATTCATTCTGTTATTGTTCTGAAACATGTCACCAAATACTGACTAATACATTAAAAATACTTAAAATTTTATGTGGAAAAATGGATTTTTGAAAGCTGTGCCAATTTCTAGAACCACTTCCTCATAACATTTTGTATATATATTACGGAGATCGAAATGCTACAATATTTTTATTGAAAGATACTTTGATTAATCAATTACTGAAAAAACTATAGAAGCTAATATTATCAAAAATCATAGTTTTATTTATATTTTATTTCTTTTTATTTGTTTATGTTTTAAGCTGTCAGGACATTTCTTATGTTCTCCTGTGGTCAACTGCTTGAATAGGCTTCACTCATTCTGAATATTTATTAGTGATGGTTGATTCATCATGATCTAATAACAAATTCCAATTTCATATTCTTGCTCTGACTGTTCTTTTTGTGGAAGCCCATGTAAAAACCAGTTCTGAAGTCCTCATTCATATGTGAATTTTCCCTGTGCTCTGATCATCTACATTAAAAGATCTGTAGGAGATGGCTATTCATTAACATAGTTTCAAGATGGGAGACTAGTAATAATATTGCCTACCAAATAAGTTTATTGAGAAAACTAATTAGTACTTGTGAAGCTAATTATATAATAAGAATTTAGGTTTTTTTTTCCATAGCAATGCACACATCATAAAGGAAATGCAAACATTCCTTTAAAACACTAGATGATGTTGTATTTAAAGAGCTAAGCTATTCGATCTGAAAATTATCTGCCAGGATTTTCTCTTTAATGAATAATTCAATGTTTAATCTATTAATATTAACCTTTTCATTTTAAATATAGCTTTATGTCAAATATATATCAAAAAACTCCTTAGAGTTAATATGCCTTTTGACCAGAAATTCTGCCTCTAGGAAATTTTCTCTAAGGAAATTATAATGAATATGTACAAAGGTCTAATGAAAAGAATATAGATCAAAACTAAAATTAAAATAGAGAAAAATAAACAAATGAAATGACCAATAGGGTAAGGGCTACATAAATTATATCACAGTTATAAGTTTAAATACACTGGGACTTTTTTGAAATTGCACTGTATAAGAATATTTACTTAAAGACAAAATGCACTTAACATATTGATAATAAAATGGCTATAAAAATCTGTCCCATTAAAAGATAGCTTGTATGATATAATATCTAGTGTCCCTTATAAGATATGCTATGAAAGCTAGCAAGGAGGAAATAAATCAGTATTGGAAAAATGTTATGATTATTAGAACTGAGTAATGGACACCATGGGGTTCCCTACGCTATTCCATCTCTTTTTTGTGTGCTTAAAGTAAATTTATGCAATAAAAAGCTAAATTTAAATATGCATCAATTTCTGTTTGAAAATATACAAATGCATACACATATATACACATAAACATCTATGTATTTAGGCATAATAAGTATGCATGTGTGTTTATTTGGAAGATAATGGAGTGATTCATAAACTTTTATTCTCTTATGACTTCCCATATATATTAAAACAGTTCAGCAGTGAACAATTGTGAAATTTAGAATCAGAAAAATATTTTTTTTATGAAGACATATAAAACCTAGTATAAAATTATTTCTCCATCTTTTAGGGACTTAAAAGTATGAAAACCTTCAGTTTACCAATTATCTAAATAGTCAGAGATCATTGGATTTATCTATAATAAAGGACTTTAATAAATAATCCTTTCAGGAATTTGTGAATATAGTTCATTGATGGTGGAATCAATGGTCATTTCTAAGGAAGCTGGAATGTTTAATGAATAAAGCCTTGATCTGAATATTATATCCAAAGCACTGAGACATTTATATTCTAGCAGGCAGGATCATTTAAACCCTGATTAGTTAACAGGCTGTATTCATGAGAATGGTGTATTGATTTCAATGGCTTTATTGATTTTCAGTCTGTTGAACCTAGGCACCTTGCAAATTTATGGTCTGGCTTCATTGACTCTCTTTTGATGTGATATATAGTTGTTTTTAGAAAGTGCTATAAAAATTTTCTGGCATCTGACCTTCTCTATACAAAATCATTAACCTGTTTTATTATTATTATTATTATTTTCAAAGGTCTTTCATAGAGGGATAGTAAATCATTAATTTTAGCTTATGTTATATATAAAAGGAAAAAACAAAAGATAGGTAGTATAAAAATAAAATATTTTATATTAAATATTTCATTAAAATTTAGTTATTTTAAATATAACTTTCTAGGTGAGTGACTTGTCTAAAAGAAACCAAATTGAGCTGGTATTTGACCCCCTTGGGTTACTGACAAAAAATATAGAATGCTAGAAAAATAATGTTGTTGTTATGACAGTTTTTTTTTTAATTCACAGTTCTTAATTGGATCTTACAGAATTATTTTAACTCTATCAAATCAAATTTGCTGAGTTTCCTATAAAGTTTCGATTTTGAGTCTTTTTATACTCTGAATTCAAATTCAAAATATCACACTATTAAAACAGAACAGAAACTAGTTCTACTTTTATTACATACTGTGAATCACATAAAACTTTTGAAAATTGGAAAAATATTTCTTTCTCGAGTCATACCATTACCAAAAACATCTAGAGTGATTAATTTGATTATTTAAATTCTGTCTGGATTTCACTTAAATCTTCCTGCCACAGTTATGTAAATAAAATAAAAATCTGATTTTTATGACTTTGGGTATAGATATGTCTTTTCAAATTTAACCTAAGATTTCTTACCAAAATTCTACATTCTTTATGACATTGCACATGGCTATCTCAGCAATATCTCATTATTTAATAATTTGAATAGCTTACTTTCACTTATGTCTTTAATATTTTCCATTAAATAACCCACTTGCACTCTGTGCTCTTATCCAAGTAGTTAATACAAGTATTAAATTGAATAGTACTATGGTTTGGTGATATACTTCCCTTTCTAGATTGACATTGATCCATGATTCAATTCAATCATAAAATAAAGACAGAATCTCAAACAAACAAGCAAATGTCTATTGACAGTCTAACATATGCCAGGAATTTGCTCAATGATTAGCTTAGTGGCTAAGGATTTCAATATTGGATTTTACAGCATAAATTAGAAATTTTTACTAGCTATTTGACCAATGATTTGCTGTACTTTGTTTTCCCAACTGTAAAATATGTAACTCCTGGTTAAAAGTAACCATGTTAAAAATTATGTTTACAATAAATAAATGAATATACCTGAACCATGAGAACAGTGTCAGTCACAGTAAGCCTCAATAAATACTAGCTATAGCCATGTCATACTAAAATTTACCATGGTATTTTAGACTTTAACTATTATATGATTGTTATTCTTAAATCATTTTTGTATTTTTTGCCTAGTCAACAATTAACACAAAAGAGAGGCTCAAACTCCTCTTATACCCATATCTCAGTCTCTAAAGATCATCTGTAGTTTCCTGGGCATAGTGTTAGACATGTTCTTTGCATGTACATATAAATGCTTCCTCTTTTCTTTCTAACACATATTCAGTTCAGTCTCAGTCATGTCCGACTCTCTGCAACCCCATGAACTGCAGCACGCCAGGCCTCCCTGTCCATCACCAACTCCCAGAGTCCACCGAAACCCATGTCCATTGAGTCGGTGATCCCATCTGACCATCCTATCCTCTGTCATCT
>SJYA01001512.1:3257420-3380662 GCA_006410615.1 Neotragus moschatus
TTTTTTTCATTTTCATGGCATGATTTTTTACAGTAAGCTCTGGTTACTTATTTATTGCTGTTGTTTTTAGTTGCTAAGTCATATCGGACTCTTTTGGGACCCCATAGACTGTGAGAGCTTCCCTGGTGGCTCAGAGGGAAAAGAATCTGCCTGTAATGCAGGAGACCTCGGTTCGATCCCTGGATTGGGAAGATCCCTTGGAGAAAGAAATAGCAGTCCACTGCAGTATTCTTGCCTGGAGAATTCCATGGACAGAGGANTTTTGGGACCCCATAGACTGTGAGAGCTTCCCTGGTGGCTCAGAGGGAAAAGAATCTGCCTGTAATGCAGGAGACCTCGGTTCGATCCCTGGATTGGGAAGATCCCTTGGAGAAAGAAATAGCAGTCCACTGCAGTATTCTTGCCTGGAGAATTCCATGGACAGAGGAGACTGGCAGGCTAAAGCCTGTGGGGTCTCAAATAGTCAGTGATTACTAACACTTTCACTTTCAGGCTTACCAGGCAGTGCTAGTGGTAAAGAATCTGTCTGCTAACGTATATTTAGGTTGTAAGAGATGTGGGTTTGATGCCTGGGTCAGGAAGATCACCTGGAGGAGGGCATGGAAACCTATTCCAGCATTCTGGCTAGAAGAATTCCATGGACAGCGGAGGCTGGGTTACAGCCTGTAGGGCTGCAAAGAATCAGACACAGTTGAAGTGACTGAGGGCTTCCCTGTGGCTCAGACGGTAAAGAAGCAGCCCACAGTGGGGAAGACCTAGGTTCCATACCTGGTTTGGGAAGATTCCCTGGAGAAGGGAACAGCTATCCACTCCAGTATTCTGGCCTGGAGACATGGACGGAGGAGCCTGGTGGACTACAGTCCATGGGATCACAGAGTCGAACACAACTGAGTGACTTTTACTTCCCTTCACTTCAGCACATAGTACGTGCACTGTAGATTGCCAGGCTCCTCTGTCCATGGGATTTCCCAGGCAAGAGTACTGAACTGGGCTGTCATTTCTCTCCCCAGGGGATCTTCCTAACCCAGGAATTGAACCTGCATCTCCTGCACTGGCAGACAGATTCTTTACCACTGAGCCACTAAAGAAAACCTATTTTATTGATACAAAACTTATAAGAAAACAATACAATTTAGGTTTAAAATAATTATTTCATTGAGTTATGTTGCCATGTTGAAAACAGAAAAAAGTTTCTTACGGTAGCATTTTAATATACCCTACTACTTTCAGAATTACCAACTTAGGGCTCAACTATTTTTTTTTTCTCCATGCTAAATGAACTGCAGTTATGAATCTCATGTCAGTGCTTCATGTGAACTCATCTATGGCTTAGTTTGCTTCGNTAGGTTTAAAATAATTATTTCATTGAGTTATGTTGCCATGTTGAAAACAGAAAAAAGTTTCTTACGGTAACATTTTAATATACGCTACTACTTTCAGAATTACCAACTTAAGGCTCAACTATTTTTTTTTCCTCCATGCTAAATGAACTGCAATTATGAATCTCATGTCAGTGCTTCATGTGAACTCATCTATGGCTTAGATTGCTTTGGTCATATTTCATAGAACAAAGAGCCAGATACTTGATCCCTAGACAATGCATTTTTACCAAGAATTAATCCCTGCCATGCCCATTAGTTTTGATGTGTGTAATAGCAATGGTAGGCCCAATATTCTAGAGGGCTGAAATTTTGGGGAATGAAATGCCAAGAAAACCAAGTTAGAGCTTTAATTTTTTTGCCACAAATCTCAATATTTTCAACGAGAAAGAGAAAATCATTGAAAGTATAGGAAAAAAACAGCTGAAGGATTAATTAATTAAAACAACAACAAAAAAAGAATAGCTCCTGAGCTTTTGGCTTAATTTGGCTTTGGAAATCATTTATTTTGAACAGTGATCATTTTGTCCATATTAAATACACCTCCTATTGATCAATTTTGCTTTGCTTTTTGTGACTACTGATTTTCCACTTAAAGCCATCAAGTTTGACCTGAACTGTTTCAATTTTGTAAGATATATCACATCTCCCAAACTGTGCAATGTATATTTGAATGGGATTTGATTAAACCAGACAGCGGTGATTTATACCTATTGTGAAATGACAAAATAGGAAGGAAAGTTCCAGTACAATTTTGAACTACCTAGGGGGCCAGTTCATCTTTTACTGCTTTGATATATGATTAACTATTTTCTTAGTTTCAATAGCACACCAGACACAGGCATTCATAGGTAACAGTAGCAATAACATTTATCAATTGATACCTGTGAGCAGATCTCCTTTGGGAAACATGTTAGAATTAAACTAGCATTCACAATAGGAAGACAAAGAACATGTTTAAAAGCCTGAAAAAAATAATATTTACCTATTCATTCAAGAACTACTTTTCCTTGGGGAAGGGGACATAGGAGATCATTTCATTCTGATTCCAAACCAGAAAGGTGAGTCAAGGCCTTCACAGGTTTAGCAGGACCTTTCTGACCTTGAATTAACATGACTATGTAGGAATTATCATAGACACTGTTGATTGTTTTCAACATTTATGTCTGAATGCTGTTGTTGTTCAGCCGTCCAGTTGTGTCCAACTGTTTGGAACCCCATGGACATCAATGTGCCAGGCTTCCCAGTCCCTCACCATATTCCAAAGTTTGCCCAAGTTCATGACCATTGCTACAGTGATGCATCCAGCTATATCTCATCCTTTGATGCCCTATTCTCCTTCTGCCCTCAGTCTTTCAGGGAATTTTCCAATGAGTCAGGTGTTTGCATCAGATGACCAAAATACTATAGTTTCAGTTTCAGCATCAGTCCTTCCAATGAATGTTCAGGGTTGATTTCCCTTAAGATGGGTTGATTTCCTGACTGCTTTGATCTGTTTGATGTCCAAGGGACTTTCAGGAGTATACTTGTGTCTGGATATCTATAATAAATTCTTGTGTATGTCTTGATATCAATATCTATATTGGTGGATATACGGCTTTCTACATCATACTAAATAATTACACTTATTGTAATTTAAATTCATTGCAATCACACTGAATCATTTTTATTTTTCTCATTTCTGATGAAGCGTTCCAGCTGGATGCAAATAAAATGTGCCTTTCAATTCTAATAAGACATTATTTTTCATGTACATCTGTGTAACTTACCAGTTAATGCTTAAGATTCAGTTCAGTTCAGTTCAATCACTCAGTCGTGTCCAACTCTTTACGACCCCATGAATTGCAGCACACCAGGCCTCCCTGTCCATCACCAACTCACAGAGATCACTCAGACTCTCATCGAGTCCGTGATGCCATCCAGCCATTTCATCCTCTGTCGTCCCCTTCTCCTCCTGCCTCCAATCCCTCCCAGCATCAGAGTCTTTTCCAGTGAGTCACTCTTCCCATGAGGTGGCCAAAGTACTGGAGTTTCAGCTTTAACATCATTCCTTCCAAGNGCTCAGTTCCCACCAGACTCTCCTCTGTTCCAACCCTGAAGATTCTGGTACTTGAACCAGAGGTCATTTGTCACCTCCTGTGACACAGGTCAGGAGCAGGATACAAAGTCCTGGTGCTGGAGGGGGGTGGGATTGAGACAGGAGATGGAGGGGGGGGTCACAGGGGAGGGGACAGCACCCCAGCAGTGCCTCTAACGCCCTGGGTTTCCCACTCAGCTCTCCCCTCACCCACTGCTGATGCTGAGCTCCCAACTGGAGCCCAAGATCCTGCTGCAGGCCCGCCCCCCACCCCGGCCATCCCAGTCAGAATTGCTGCCTCAGGCAAGTCCCACCCGCGAGCATCGCTGCAGACCAGCCGCCCAGCAGGACTTGGGGTTCCAGCCCTGCTGGTGAGGCTGTGACAGCCCGGATGCTGCCCTGGAGACTTGGCCCTGAGCTGACCTCCTCGTGGGATGGGACACCGGGGCCCTTAAGGACTGTGCGGCTGTCCTCTGGGTCACGTCTGATCTGAGCTCTGGACCGCAGTGCCTAGGACACAGCGGGGTCAGGCCCCCTGAGATACATCACATGCACCTGCTCAATCCTCAGGAGTAAGTTTGGGGCAGCACCGTGCAAAGATCAGAGGCACCTAACATGGTGCAGACCTAAATGTGTGTCTACAAGCTGTAAGAAAGTAATTTACAACTGGATTTCTGTAACATTGTCTGTTTTTACAGCGGGGACAGTCTGAGCCCTGAAGGGGTTTATGGAGCAAGAGAAAGACATTACTCAGGAAAGAGCCCCAGTTTGTGATTCCCAACACTAGCTGGCTTCACTCCATGTGAGGCTGCCCTGTACAGCCACCTGTCCTTCACTTGAACAGTTGAACTGTGTAGGTTCCTACTGAAATCTACCCCCTCCTCCCCTAAAGGCTGAACCCACGCCAATCTCCAAGGTGCCAAGAATGTCCACCCAATGGCCAGACATCAGCGACAAGCTCACAGTCTCCACCCTCCCCCCAAGAGAGACGATCTGTTCACTCGTCTCAAGTGGCAACCCTGCAGTTCAAATGAGGAAACTACTCTTGTGAAATTAAGAGGCAGGAGAATACAAGTACTTTGAACCTGGGCAGACGTTTATCTTCCCAGCCGAAGTCAGAGTAAATAATACCCATGACTCAGGTGACTCAGTGACTCTGGGTTTACTGTGGGTGGATCATTCATGCCCATCACTCAACTCTACACCCACCCGGTAACAAAAGCACGGTAGTCCTCTTGCACACCTGCCTGGTGTGGAGGCCAGCACTTGCACGCCAAGAGCTGGCTTGTAGCTCAGCTCACACAGGTGGAGACAGGCTCTCATTACTAAGCTCATGTACCCACGCTCCCGACAGTAACCATCCAAATACCCGGAAACGGGGGTAACTTTCCATGACCACAGTTAGAATACGTAAACAATGTACAGGAAGGGTTACCTGAGAGCTGAGAATTTCCCGTTCTTTACTTCCAAAGAAGGAAAAACAATTGTAATAAACAAGAACATTAGAAGGATATGAACAAAACTCAAGGTGTGTACACAATCTGAATTACCTTTCCATGGTTATATGGTAGTCACAGTAGCTTATTATGAAAACGTGGGCCATCTCACTCTACGAGGAGGCTGAACGATGGCTCTAATGACACAATTTGTCACTTTTGTTCTCAGGATCATGTCAAAACAAATGCCTCAGGTGAAAAGGCACAAACAAAAGTAATGTGGTTTTACTTTGTTACATGCCTAAGATAGACGCGTCGACGTCTTAAAAACAGAATTACCTTCAATTTCCCAACAGCCTAGGCGCCTCTTACTTTCTGGCCTGTGCACACGCTGGTCATCCTGCGTGAGTGTCCTTTCTGCTGTAAAAAGGCACCTTTTCCATTTTCTTGGTGAAGCGCTACCTACCCACCACAGAGACATCGCTAAGAACTTGCTTCTTCCCAGAAGCCTTCTGGGATCTCAGCTAACCTTGCAGGGTTGTCTGGGCTGGTGTTTCAGTCTCTGAAATGTCTTCAACTTTGTTTTTGGCATTAAATCCTTTTTAAAAAAATTTTGTTTATTTTTTATTAGATGGGAAATTGCCTACAATTTTGTGTCGGTTTCTGCCACACAACAACGCAAATCAGTCATAACTATATATAAATGCCCCTTTGTTTTTTCTATGAAACTCTTATGACTTAAAGGACATGAAACTTTATTATATATGATGTTATAAAGTGAAAGTGAAGTCATTCAGTCACGTCCGACTCTTTGCGACCCCATGGACTGTATTATGCCAGGGTCCTCTCTGTCTATGGGATTCTCCAGGCAAGAATAATGGAGTGGGTTACCATTTCCTTCTCCAGGGGATCTTCCCAACTCAGGGGTTGAACCCGGGTCTCCTGCACTGCAGGCAGACTCTACCATCTGAGCCACCAGGGAAGTCTATGACGTTATAAGGTCTACTGTAAATTATAACTTCCTAGTTCATTTTTAATTTACCTCGTTTATTCTTTAATACAACATATTACTTAGTACCTACTCCTAATGAGACTTTGCTGAATTGGATTGGCTGTATGTTTCTGAATAAAGCTGGGGAGGGTGGCTAAGTGGCTGCTGGGGTGAAGTGTGGGCAGTTCATTGCTTAATTAATGCANGGGGAGCCTGGTGGACTGCTGTTTATGGGGTCACACAGAGTCAGACACGACTGAAGTGACTTAGCAGCATATACTGTGCTTGGTCACTCAGTCACGTCTGACTCTTTGCGAGCCCATGGAAAGTAGCCCGCCAGGTTCCTCTGCCCATGGGGATTCTCTGGGCAAGAATATTGGAATGGGTTGCCAAGCCCTTCTCCAGGGGATCTTCCCAACCCAGGGATCAAACCGAGGCTTCCTGCACTGCAGGCAGATTATTTACCTCTGAGCCACCAGAGAAGTCCATGAGTACTGGAGTGGGTAGCTTATTCCTTTTCCAGGGGATCTTCCTGACCCAAGAAGCAAACTGGGGTCTCTGACATTGCAGACAGATTCTTTACCAGCTGTGCCACCAGGACGGTCAGGATATTTCTATTTAAATAGGAAAATCCATTTCAGATCTTTAAGAGCCAGAAACATACATTTCTGATAGTGGGATTTCAGACCTTATGCAAGTCAATGGGGGATTCATTTTTGGACAAGTAATACTTCTTATCTACTGCTACAGAGATGCAACAACTACTGACCTAGTTATTTATGACAAACAGGATTCCTTTTTTTCCCTTTCTCTTCTTTTCTCTAATGCTTTCATGTCATCCCTAGAGGATAGTGTTTTTTCTTTTCAATTTCTCATGATTTTAGACAACCAATTTTAGTATGTCATAAATAGTTCAGTAGGCAGTCATTATCTCTAATATCTATACTTTGGAAGTAAATCTAATATTCTACTCCCTCTATAAATTACAGCTTAATAAAATGTGATACTACACAAGGTTTCTCTCTATACTCTAATGCCTTTTCTGTATGTTTGTTTTAGAAATGATCTCCTAAGGTTTCATATCACTTTGATCTTATTAGGTAACATAAGTGTCTATATATATTTTATTCCAATGTAAAAGTACTTAATAAAAGTTTGGGTCACACTTTGTCATTGGAAGGCAGAATCAATTTTTCAATTTTTCTTTTTTTTTTTAAATTTTTATTAGTTTTCTGTGTACTCTACAATAGAGAGGTATCATTTATATTTATATTAAATAATTTGTGATACTTAAATTTGTCAAAATTATTTTCCTTAGTAATTTATTTAAATGAGTTTTGCACATTTAAAGTGATTTATCTACTTGAAACATAAGAGACAATTATAACACTATTAGAAATTTATTTTTTTTAATTTTGGCTTATTGGCAGATCAAAAGAAATGTTACATGGGCAAAATAGCTTATTAGTCAGTTGGCATCAAAATTTTTATTAATTTGATTAATCTGAAAAATTTAAATTTATATTAATCCAATAATTTTATATTATTTCAACTGATTGATGTCCATTAATTTTTCTTTAACAATTTTGCTAAAATGCAAATTTCAAAATAGTTAACTAATCTATCAATGGCATCTGGTCCCATCACTTCATGGCAAATAGATGGGGAAACAATGGAAACAGTGACAACTTTATTTTTGGGGGGCTCCAAAATCAGTGCAGTTGGTGAATACAGCTATGAAATTAAAAGATGCTTGCTCCTTGGAAGAAAAGATATGACCAACCTAGACAGCATATTCAAAAGCAGAGACATTACTTTGCCAACAAAGATCTCTCTAGTCCAGGCTATGGTTTTTCCAGTAGTCATGTATGCATGTGAGAGTTGGACTATAAAGAAAGTTGAGTTCCAAAGAATTGATGCTTTTGAACTGTTTGTTGGAAAAGACTCTTGAGAGTCCCTTGGACTGTAAGGAGATCCACTCAGTCAATCCTAAAGGAAATCAGTCTTGAATATTCATTGGAAGGACTGATGTTGAAGCTGAAACTCCAATATTGGCCACCTGATATGAAGAACTGACTCATTTGAAAAGACCCTGATGCTGGGAAAGATTGAAGGCAGGACAAGAAGAGGATGACAGAGGATAAGATGGTCGGATGGCATCACTAACTGGATGACCATGAATCTGAGTAACTTCCAGGAGCTGATAAAAGATAGGGAAGCCTGGCATGTTGCAGTCCATAGGGTCGCCAAGAGTCAGACATGACTGAGCAACTGAACTGAACTGAATCTATCAATAAATTTTAATTTACCTAAAAGTGAAAAACAAAACAAACACTGGGACACTGGATATGATAAACATTGTTCTGAGACCCCACCTTGTGACTTATTAGCTGAAATACACATAATTTCTGCATTTCTTTAACCTGTCTGTAGCCTCAGAAGGGCTATTATAAAACCAAATTAAGATATACATTCCGTGTTTTTTGAATGATAATATAAGGTCTTTTTTTTTTTAATTCCATAGTAATCTATGTGGAGATGTATGTTGCACTGACATCTGACTGCTGATGGTTTAAAAATATCCATAGAGAGTAGCCTTGGTTGGCATTGAATTTGTCACTTTCACAATGGCCACTTTCATCAGGGATATTGATGTCTTTTTCAATCAGTTTCAGGGTAGTGTTTGCAACACATGGACGGAACCGTAGCATTATACTGTGGATTTCCAATGGAAACTCATGTTGGAAAACTGNTAAAAATATCCATAGAGAGTAGCCTTGGTTGGCATTGAATTTGTCACTTTCACAATGGCCACTTTCATCAGGGATATTGATGTCTTTTTCAATCAGTTTCAGGGTAGTGTTTGCAACACATGGACGGAACCGTAGCATTATACTGTGGATTTCCAATGGAAACTCATGTTGGAAAACTGGCAACTTGGTGGGCTTTTCTGAGGTACCTTTCATTAATGCCTGGAAATAACACAAGGAACTCAGTGGGAAGCAGGGTTGTCCCTACTGGATCAAGAGAGGAAGGACCATATTTATCCACTTGCTTCTTTAGCAGACAGAGTTTTCTGGTACTAAAACTTTACTCATTAACCCATTACAGTGAGAAGATACCATTGATGTCTACAATGTCCCAGAAAAGCACTCGTTACTGTCATATACCCACCTTCTTTCTGAAGGCAGAGTCTCTGTCCACTGAATTGGAGAAGAGAAAGCAAAAATTGATCCATTGGAGAAAAAGAATGGAGAATTGATCTGGGAAGATACTAAGGCACTGCTGATGGTTGTGTTTGTTCAGTTGAAGTACAGATAGGGATGAGAATCCCTTGATGTTTTTAAGAGACTTGGTTGATGAGCAACAAGGAAGAAAAACAAGAGAAGAGTTATCAGCTATAAAAGAGGGATGAAGCAATGAGGAACTGGAATTTTAAAATGAGTGATGGTGTTCTCGATAGATGCTCTTTCTTCTGCTCTTCACAACATGATCATTAGTGAAATGTTGAATCCTTGCTTTACATTTTCATATTCAGTAAAATATTCCTTTCTTGTTTTAATTTTTACATATAGTAGCATTGACTTAGAGTGAACTTGAAAGGTTTTCTCCTCATAAAATAAAATTAAGTATAGGAAAAAAAGAAACATTTGGTCTTGATAGATAATGTCTTTGGACTCATACTACAGAAAATATGATCACATCTTGAAAGTTAGATATAATGAAAATTGAAAGCGTGATCCCAAAGCTTTATTTCAAAGCATCCATCAGTGAGAGAAAGAGAGTAAATTAGAAAACGGGGACTTTTTTGATCTGCCTTTGGAGGTAATATTAGAGCTGCTTAAAAGAATCAAAAAGTTCAGGAGTGTTGAGCCATAGCTCTGAGAAAGGCTTCAAGAGAAATGAAATGTTTTTTGTGTTTTAAGATATACATGTAGGAAAGTCATTTAAAGCTATTTCTGGTGAGGTACATCAAATTAGATTTTGTTTCTGTTTTGACAGCCATAGTGAGTTTAAGTTTTGTTTGGCCAAATTATGTTAAAGAATAGGAATAGAATTTTAGGAGTCACTGTGAGCAATATCATATTTTGGGTTCCGAATTATCTACCCTGGTGATTAGAGAATTTCAGGAACCTTGATTTGATGGTCTTTGAAAGGAAAGATTAAGTGAACTTNATACAAAGTTGGGAATTCAAGCCTGAGAATCCTCAAATAGGCATGCACCATCAGTGGGACTATATAGTCAAAGGATGGGCTAGGAAAAACATTACCAGGGAAAAATTAGATTCCCCCATGAAATCTGTCATTTTCAGAGTTGTTACTGGGGGAAATACTATAAATAAGACTCTTTACAAATAATCTGTAGTCATTAGCTTCCTCTCCTATAAGTCTAGTGTTCTAATTTACACTAACCAGTGAGTCAGGAAAACCTCAGGTTGAGATCTGAAATTAGCATAGCCATTAAGCAGAAGCCATCACAAATCCTCTCTGGTAGAAAGTCTATTCTACTTGGGCTCTCCGGATTTCTACAAATTGTGTACCAACAATACCAACAATATGTGTTCCCAATTCAAAAGAATATTACTAAACATAGTAGGAAATGTGCCATCTTGATTGAGCATCAGCAGAACAATACTCAAATTCTCATATTGAAATTATTGGATAAACAATAAAGACATGTTTTTCAAATGTATAAAAAATAATAGAATAAAAAATAACCGGAACACTAATGACTACCTAAAGTAACTGGATAGATTAAAAAAAAAAAAAAAAAACAACACATATATCATGTGTACAACCTATAATTGTTAAATGAAAACAAATGAATAGGCTGAACACAAGACTAGACATCTCTGAAGAAAGCAGTAGTAAACTGAAAGATAAAACTGAATACATATCTTAGAAATGAAGACAGACAAGGAGATGGAAAATATGAAAAGGAGGTTAAAAGACTGAANGAAATGTGCCATCTTGATTGAGCATCAGCAGAACAATACTCAAGTTCTCATATTGAAATTATTGGATAAACAATAAAGACATATTTTTCAAATGTATAAAAAAATAATAGAATAAAAAATAACCGGAACACTAATGACTACCTAAAGTAGCTGGATAGATTAAAAAAAAAAAAAAAAAAACATATATCATGTGTACAACCTATAATTCTTAAATGAAAACAAATGGATAGGCTGAACACAAGACTAGACATCTCTGAAGAAAGCAGTATTAAACTGAAAGATAAAATGAATACATATCTTAGAAATGAAGACAGACAAGGAGATGGAAAATATGAAAAGGAGGTTAAAAGACTGAAAGATTACCTTGACCAAATTTGTCATCTATCTCATTGAAATTCCAGAAAAAGATGAAAGAACAGAGAAAATCAGGAATAACAAATATTAAAAAAAAAAAAAAAACTACTGGAACTATTATACAATAAAAAGATATATCCAAATATACAAAGCATAGCGTTTACTAAACAGTACAAAGTAAAAGAAATTCACATGTAAATACATAGAGATCAAATAGAAGCAAATTCAGTTTACTTAAAGAGAAAGAGAAAAGATGTTCTTATATAAAAAGGAGACAATTTGAATGACAGTTGACTTTTTAACAGTCTGAGCCAAGGTTGTAATCTTCAAGTTCTGATGTCCCCAGGGGGAAAAAAAAAAAAAAAAATACGAAGTGCCAGACAACTTGCAACACCCGTTATCTATTTTATAGACGCTAAGACAAATGCAATGTTTGTTTGTTTGTTTGTTTCTTAGCAAATTATTCGTTTTATGTATTTATTTTTATCTTTGGTCACACAGCATGTGGGATATTAGGTTTCTGACCAGGGAGGCAACCTGCGCCCACTGCAATAGTAGCATGGTATCTGAACCACTGGACTGCCAGGGAAGCCCATAAAATGCAGTCATTTTAAGATAAGCATATTCTAAGACAGAAGTAGGAAGTGACACAGTCAGTGTCCAAGAGTTTGTTCTCTATGGAAATTGAGTATACTTCAATCGGTAATGATTTCTCTGTTATGTAAATTTAGGAACCAGACTGCCTAGAGTCGGAGAACTGAATTTGCTTCTATTTGATCTTGAACAAGTTGTTTAAACTTTCAGGGTCTTAGATTATTCATCTGTAAAACTGGAATAATAAAAGTTTATGACATAGGATTTTTATAAGGTTTGAATGAAATATGTAAGGAGTTTAGAATGATGCTTGGCACATAGGGAGAACTGAAAGTTTATCTATTGTTTTTGTTAATATTGTATATTTCCAAAGAAAATTTAAAAAGGAAATGCTCTCCAATTACTTTGATGTGGCTTCTTTAATAGCAGAGACAGGAACAAAAATGTGCAAGAAAGGAAAATTATAGGCCAATGGGAACAGTAAATATTCAGAAACCTTAAATGATAAAAATATAAAAATTTTGGCAAATTAAATCTCCCAATGTATAAAAATAATTTACTTCCTGACCAACTGGAAATTGTTCAGTTGGCTCACGAGGATGGTTTAGCATCTTTTAAGGTAGTCTATTTACTCATGTAGATTAAAAAAGGAAGAGTCATAGATAGTTATCTCACTTAAAAATATTTGACAAAGTAGAACACTCATTTTTGCAAAAAGATATTTAGAAAAACAGAAAATTTCTTAACCAAATGAAGGCTTTAAATAAAAAATATGAATATAACAATTTATCACTGATAGTAGTGAATCCTTGGAAGCAATCTGTTTAATATCAAGACCAAGAACTCAGCATCTAGAATCAATGACTCCAACCTGTCACTGCAAAAAAAATAAAGAACACAGAAACGAAAAAGAGTTATAATCAATACTGCCACAATGAGTAACGGTAATGATCATGCTATGAATGATGCTTCTGGAAAGACAGGCCTGACTTTTAGATGGGGAAGAATGAGGTAAACCTGCTGTAATTCACAGAAAAAAGAATGCCTTTGTAACAATCCAAACTATCCACACAAAATGTTAGAACTAATGATAAACTTTAGCCAAAGTGATATGTAAAAATGAATTGCATCAGAATTAGCAAAGATAATTAGAAAATCTTAAATAATAGCAATAATAAGATATCCCATTATTCAAATAACATGCTTCTTTAGAGTATTTCTATCCCAAAATGCAAAATCATCTGGAAGGAGAAAACTATAAAACTTAATTGAAATACATTTATTAAATGAAAATGAAAGCCATGCTTTTAGCCAGCAAGTATCAAGATCATGACAATGGAAGTTCTTCTTAAGTTAATGTATATATTTAATGCAGTTATTTAAAGGTTTTCCAACAGAGTTATTTTTTAAAATAGATAGTGATAACTTAATCCTGAATTTCATTTGAAAAAGAAGAGTGAAGATGTTTTTGAAGAAAAAGGAGAGGATATTTACACTGTTTTGTGTAGCTGATGTTCAAGTCTGATCCTTTTGAAACCCCATTCACTATAAGCTGCCAGGCTCCTCTATCAATGGGATTTCCCAGGCAAGAATTCTGGAGTGGCTTGCCATTTCCTTCTCCATGGTATCTTCCTGATCCAGGGATTGAACCCAGGTCTCCTATGTTTCCTGCATCACAGTCTGATTCTTTACCACTGAGCCACCCAGGAAGCCACCATATATAAATATACATTGAAACTGCTAAGTTGCTTCAGTCGTGTCTGACTCTGTGCAACCCCATAGACGGCAGCCCACCAGGCTCCCCCGTCCCTGGGATTCTTCAGGCAAGAACACTGGAGTGGGTTGCCATTTCCTTCTCCAGTGCATGAAAGTGAAAAGTGAAAGTGAAGTCGCTCAGTTGTGTCTGACTCTTAGTGACCCCGTGGACGGAGCAGTCCATGGGATTTTCCAGGCAAGAGTACTGGAGTGGGGTGCCATTGCTTTCTCCAATATATTGAAACATATATATGCAAATACATTTATGTACGGCAGCATACACACCATAATCACATACCTATATGTATCTCTGTATGTATGCATATGTACATAATGGCATTATCTTATGATGTGCGTACAGGTCTGTGTATGCTGTAGGACAGGTCTATACATGTATGTGTATATTTCTGCATATATATGTGTGTGTGTGTTTCTTTCTGCTAATACTACTATATCTTTATCACAAGTTTTACTGTTAGTTCAAATATTCTCTCTTTTTTCTTTAAAATAATGTATATCAGTATATATATATATATGTGTCTGTGTATGTGTGTGTGTATATATATATATATATATAAAGAGAGAGAGAAAGAGAGAGACAGTGATATAGAGACAGAGATATAGAGAGATAGAAACAGAAAATCCAAAGAAACAGAATATTGGCATGAATTCTTTTCTATCTATGGTTTAATATTTTATTATGTATATACATTTCTCTAAATAAAGTTACTTGCATTTTTATTTTTCTCTAAATATTATCACACTAATCCTATCACCTAATTAGAGATACTGAGGCTCTGGAATTGAGACAATTTGGTGATCTAATGACGTGGCAAGATAAGGGAGAGTGAAGAGCCTGGGAAGATTACCTAGTTCTTTGCTGGGATTCATGGTGAATACAGCTGTCTTCACTAGCATTTGGGATGCAAGGTAAGGATAGGCCTGGAATAATAAATAGTGAGCCCAGTTCTCAGATCCTTCAAGTGTGGGATTTCAGGTGAACATTCAAGAGGCTATCTGTGCTTTGCAGAGGAATTCAGGGAAATAACGTGGGTTCAGAGTAGAACAAGCAAATAGGAGGGAGAATTTGGAAATATCACTTTCCAGGGGAGAATAGACTGATGATGATTTCCAGGTGTTTATATAACTTATATGGTGCTTTTCTTTTTAAATAGAAATACTTATCAACTTATGGTAGAAATACTTACCAATACTTAACTCAAACTAATCTTCATTCAGGACGTACTTTCTATCACAGTCCTTACTCAGCTGCAGTAAAAGTAAAGGCACAGATTGTGTCCCTTCAATTCTGTTTTTAAGATGTGTCAGATTCTCTGTAACATTAGTAATGTTTAGTCTCATCTCTGAAAAATTCTAAATTTCACTTGCTTTGCCTTTTACACACTTTCATGATCTGGCCTTTCCCTTCCTTACCTCTGGCCTCAGGGTATATGTCACCTCTACGAGCAAGACTTCCTTGATTCATTATCTCCACCCTACCCAAGAACAGGGAAATTCATCAATAAGAAAGACTGTATCTTTATTGCTGGCATAAACCCAGCTCCCAATATGGTGCCTGATAATGAGCATTTAATCAGCATTTGTTAAATATTAAATGTTGTTTCCTTAAGACATAGGTCATGCACACCAAGGGCTTATAGTCAAATCTAAGTGTCGCGTGATTTGCTTGGAATCATTCTTTATAGCTTTATGCTTGTGTGTTTTCCCAGTTAAATATAAATAAGTCAAGGTTGAGGACTGTATTTTTTACGTTTTGAGGATTGCTCATCTTGTCTGAAATAGTATTCAGATCATTTGTATAGCATTCAGCTAAGCAATAATTTAAGTCATAAGTGAGATGATCACATTTGCACTGTATTTCCAAATTAAATATTCTATTGCAAACCTAATGATTTGTGTATTTAACTCAGGACTGATTTCTCCATGAGGACCTATTAACAGCTCAAAATTGGCTTTGTAAACCTGGTAAAACCTGATGATTATCAGCTATTATTAATTTGTTAGATCCTTTATATAAAATTTAAAAAAAAGAGCAGAATGCTTCAACTTAGCAGCATTATCTGGTTATGATTTTAGCAAGAGGGCAAAAGTTGGAATATGATTTCTCAAATTCTTTGGTGAAAGAGAAATTTTGAACTTATTATTTCCTAGTTTTGGAATTTCATTTTCATTTTACTTAAATAGAAAAAAAATTGCTTTATCTGAAATAGGAAATGCATGTGGAGCTTGAGTGTTAAAAACTGTAAAAAATTTAAGTTTTGTGTGTTGCTGTTTGAGCTAGGGATGCGTTGGCCTGTTGATTTAATTTCTTTTTCTAAAGCATGCCTCTGTGTTTGAGATAGAGATGGAAAGAAATGAGAGTGAGAGAGAAAGAAACAGAACATTTGACTAATGACCTTTTAAAGGGATCAAAACAACAATCTATTTATATCTACTGGGAAATGTTCATTCCTTTGAAGGCATCTCAGTCTCTTTATCCTATGTGGCCTTTTTAGGTGTTCCGTTTTAATCCTGATCTAAATAAAGAAAGTAAATGTTGCACAGGATCAAATTTACAAGCTAGCTACATGAGAAATCTGTTTGGTTAGAAGCTCTGTAGACAGTTATATTGCTGTGGACTGACTTATTTTTCCCCAATATCAACCTTGACTATACCCACTAAGCACAGTCTCTCATCTGTCTGTCCACTCTACTCATTTATCATCACCTGGAGAGCCCTGTATGGCTCTGTCTTTTTGTAGCACATCTCTGTGTGGAACCATAACTTAGATGCTAAAAGTTTCATCGCTGAGACTCTATCAGTCTCTTGGAGATAGCTATGTGTTCACCATTTTTCTCACTAATAGAACTCCTGTAATTATAGAACCTAAAACTAATGCAAAATGTAATCAATATTAGTAAACAGTGCTTCTGCTTTCATTTCATTACCATCTTAGACTTTTAAAGTTTATATTAGCAAAGTTCAGGTCAAATAAAATCAAGCAGTGGTCCTTTTCTAAATTCACCCACTAAGAAAAAATTCTTAGTTTTTTCTATTGTCAGAAGGACAAAATATTTTTGGTTTTCAAATAGAGTCCTTGAAAAGAAAAGCTTACAGCCTGTCAAGGCTTCTATTTTTGAGGACACAGATATGTGTTGTAGCTGAGGAAAATATCATTCTTTGCGTAGGTGAGGAAATATCAGATAGATTTTTTTTTCAGTCCTGGTATTTTCAAATACTTGCTCATACTGATCTTAAAGAAGACTTGCAGCTTTAATAGTCCCTAAAGAACCAGGGAATCATGAAAGCAGTTATGAGCATGGAGGCTTTATCTTTGAAAATCAGGACACTTAAAAAAATAGAAAGAGTCTTTTAAAAATTATGCCAGTGCAAAAAGCATAAACCAAGTCCATGACCATGCCTGGAAAACTGGAACCTTTGGTCACCTTAATTATGAGGGGAGGGCAATTAAAACTGAATGCTAATGGAATCTATTAGAACTGAAGGACTCAGGTTTAGTTTGGCAAACAGTGATATTTATTTGATAAATCTGATGAATAAATATGAAGCCAACCTCCTATATTAATGTGGAAGGTGAATAATTTGATTGGAGTTATTAAGACCATTAAAACTGATTGCTTTAAGATTTGTTGTTATTCTCTTAGATTAAAAGATAAATCAATGTCAGCTTTTTACTGGGACTCTCCCAGCTAAATCAATCAATGACTAACTTAGTGTGTGCTTTCCATTTCCAGTCATTTTGGTTTCATTTTCAGAGACTGATTTTTGCCCTTGAAAGTAGTATTCATTGTACTTATGTAGAATGTGAACTATGCCACTTCTTCAATTACAGCTGTTGAAGATTTTCATTCAAAAATATGCAGTTACTTGCTTGGTGGAATTGAGACCTTGCACATCTTTAAGCCACTTAGAAGAAATGTGTGCATGATTTATAGAACAAGCAAACAAAGCATGACCTTTCCTGAACTGATTAACAGTGCTATTCTTCAGAATGACAGTTTACTATAGATTTACTCACACTGAATGATTTTATAAATGTGTATAGGATACAAGTACATAACATGAATATACAATGGACTTGAAATAAATTTGAACCAAACATTTATACCATACTGTTGTTATAAGGAAGAAAGCTCCAATTATCTTCCTTGAGCCTTGTTTACTAGTCATAAAATAATGCTTTATATAAAATTTGAGGATCCTATGAAAGTAATTATTTAATTTTTAGTTTTAATGTTAAAATATCTTTCAAGTTACAAATGTGACCACACACCATGCATGTATGTCTGCCTTAAAATGGAATACAATTTAATTAACTTAAGCACTCTTAAAGCTAAATGTTGATAGATATTATTATTTTTTTCTGACAAATTTTATTTCCCTTCCTATGACTCAGGACATCATGTGAATACAGGAGTATGATACGAAGTCATTTAAAAATCAATTCTAGCTTTTTAGGTTGATCACTTTTGCAGTCCCAGAAAAAAGAAGCACTTTGAAAGACTACAAAATTACAGTTCTTTTGTGTTTCCATCTTGCAATATCAGGTTCTTTCAAATAAAATAAGATAGGTTGAGAATGGTTAGGTTATCACATTTTTTAAAGGAAGATGCATATCAGAATTCACAACACAGTAATACAATATGAGTCATATACCAGAAAATAGCAGTCCTTTTCTGTTGACTTGGAAGTTGCTGTCGGTACTGTTGACTTTAAGTTCCTTGGAGGCAGGGCCCATGTCAGTATACCTCTCTCTTCGGATTCTATGCATTAAACAACAATGTTTGGAGATTATTTTCTTTTGTGGGGGCTATTTTCTAAACAGAATGTAATACGGAAAACCAAAACTTTAATATTCTCAAGTTGAGAGTATTACTGTAGTTGTAGAATTTTATTTGTTTCCTTTTGGTTAAAAAGCAAAATTTTGTGAGGTTCCTCTTTTCAAGGAAATTCTTCAGAAAACCATTCTAAATATGTTCTTCCCTACCTCTGCCCCCACACAATATTTAACTTACCACAGCTTCATGCTCATGGGGACATTGAGTAAATATTTCTGGTCAATAATCTCAAACCAAGTATTTTCAAGTCAACTTATTTTTCTTCTAGCACCGTTCACAGTCCTGTTTCCTTTAATATGGAGTTAATTTTCAGATTGGGCTTTGTTTCAAAATTTTTTTATGCAGTGACTTTCAACTTACTTATATTGTAAGTATATAAAAGGAAACACTGTTAATCTAGGGAGAACTATTCCTAGGAAAAAAAAAACAAAAAACTGAGAAGTAGGCAAAGTCTCTTTTTGTGTTCTCTCCACACATCCTTTGAGCACTTCCCTCTGTTTCCCAAAGAAGCCACTATTTCCTCCTCGCCTAGGCTACTTCTTACAACAGTGAAGAACACAGGAAATGCAGATTAGAGTTTTCTAACTGATGGTTTGTATTTTAAACAAAACCATGGAACTGCAATTTTGAAACAGTGAATACTATTTAGTCATGCATATGGATGGCCCCCAAATGAAAACATGGCTGTGCCTTTAAATAGCTGAACAATTGAAATAGACAAGCTGACATTTTGAAAAAGTCTTTATTAATATGAGGGCTTCCCAGGTGGCACAGCACCAGTAGTAAAGAACGTGCTTGCCAATGCAGGAGACACAAGAGACGCAGGTTCAATCCCAGGATTGGGAAGATCCCTTGGAGGAGGGCATAGCAACTCACTTCAGTTTCTTGCCTGGAAAATCCCATGGACAGAGGAGCCTGGCAGCCTACAGTCCATGGGGTCAGAGTCAGACACGACTGAAGCAACTTAGCACGTACACAGTTAACATCAGCATCTTTTATTGAAAGCCTTCCACAAAGATCAACTGAAATAAGAAAGCATAGGTCAAGCCAAGGCCATATTTTAAGTTGTCACTCTTTCTTGTTCAGTCACTAAGTCATGTCCGACTTTTTGCAACCTCAAGGACTGCACACTCCAGGCTCCACCATCCTTCACTATCTCTCAGAGTTTGCTCAAATTCGTGTCCATTGAGTCAGTGATGCTATCTAACCATCTCATCCTCTGCTACCCACTTCTTTTGCCTTCAATTTTTCTAGCGACAGAGTCTTTTTCAGTGAGTTGGCTCTTTGCATCAGGGTGTCACATTATTGGAGCTTCAGTTCCAATTAGATATTGGATAGGACAATAGTCGTTTCAGCTCCAATTGGACAATAATGATATTATACAATTATTGGGCAATATTTTTGTAGGAAGTGGGACCCTCCAAAAAAGGGCCCCAAGATTGGGCTCTTGTCTGACACTCAGAAAAGAATTGTCTGAGAAGACAATGTGCTGACAAAGAAAGAGATTTTATTGGGAAGGGCACCCGGGTGGAGAGCAGTAGGGTAAGGGAACCCAAGAGAACTGCTTTGCGGTGTGGCTCTCAGTCTCAGGTTTTATGATGATGGGATTAGTTTCCGGGTGGTCTTTGGCCAATCATTCTAATTCAGGGTTTTTCCTGGTGGTGCATGTATCGCTCAGCCAAGATGGATGCTAGCGAGAGGGATTCTGGGAAGTGGACAGACACGCGGTGTCTCCTTTCGACCTTTCCAGAACTCTTCCAGTTGGTGGTGGCTTATTAGTTCCATATTCCTTATCAGGATCTCTTGTCATAAAGCAACTCATGCAAATGGTTACTATGGTGCCCGGCCAGGGAGGGTGGTTTCAGTGTGCTTCCTCTAACAATATCAGTCCTTTCAATGAATCAGTCCTTTCATTCTTAACTTAAGGCTATTAAAGCAAAATAAAATTTAGAAAATGGTCTGATTTTGTTACAATATTTTGTATGTGAGGTCAATTTACCTTTTAAAATAATTCACCTCAATTTTTCCCTGGGTGAGTGAGGAGAGAGATGCTGTAATTTTTTTCAAATTAATAGGATCAGGATATGGGGAAGAAAGTTGGAGCCACTGCCACATATCTGTCTATATGTTGTTGGTAATGATCTGCTTTCTCTGTTTCCTATATCCTTAAAGGAGAAGCCATGGAAGCATGCAATGGTCTCTCTTTATTTTGAAGGGAAGCAAATATGCCACCCCAAAATGTATTACCTGGACAGGTGGATTATTTTGAGTTGAGGGTAATCGAGATCCAGCTGACTCAAGAAAAACTAGTACCTCTTCCTTAATTTCCTATAGGAATTTTGATAGGAGCCTGACTCAGAAATAGAATATGACCAGGGATACTTTTTATTTGAAAGACCTACCACCCTCACAGGATAAACACTTGACTATCAAATGTTTGTTCTTATTATCTGCTGTGAATGGCCCTGCTCTGCTTTGAAGCCCCAGGCCCCTATCCAATTCCTTAGCTCAGAGTGGCATATAAACCACAATTTCTTGACTGCCTTTGAGTCTCATAGTTCATGAGGATCTTATATGCACAATACTAAACGTGGTTTTCTCTTGTTAATTTGTCTTAGGCAGGGTCCCGGTGTGTTCGTTTGTATGTCTGACTCTTAGAGACCTGGTGGACTATAGCCCACCAGGCTCTTCTGTCCATGGAATTTCCAGGTAAGAATACTGGAGTGGGTTGCTATTTCATCCTCCTGGGACTCTTCTAGACCCAGGGCCCAAACTTGCATCTCTTGCATCTCCTATATTGGCAGGCAGATTCTTTTACCACTGCACCACCTGGAAAACCCCTAGTTTGTCTTATGCCAATTTAATTATTAGACCAGCTGAAGAACCTAGAAGGAAAACTTTTCCACACTAACAATTTCTTCTAGGGTGTGATCCAACTGGTTTTCTTGGAAGCTCAAAGTGTGGAATGTAATGTCATGGCAATCATACAACTGGGAAATAGTATTTCTAATTAAACAAAGGAAAGAAAAAAAAAAGCATTTAAAAGTGAATTAAGAACCTTTCTATAATTGAAAGACATAAAGCCATTTTACTACTTGAGAAGAACTCCAAGTAGGAAAGAAAAAAGAAACAGTGAGCAGTAATCCTTCTCAATTCTCTGTGGCCCCAAATACTTCAAACAGTTAAATACAAAGAGAATCCCTAAGAAGGTAAATACAAATAAGAGGGAAAAACCTCTTTCATGTTAGACAACGCATCATCTAAATCACCAGAGGAGAACAATGAAGGCTTCTGTACTTGATAACAATATGATACTAACTTTAAACTGTCCTAAAGCTCAAAAAAGAATGTGAAAGATTTATTCCTGTAAGCACAGAGAAGATTCTTCTTTCTTCATTTGTCTGGCTCTTTGATATTTTTCTGATGTGCCTCCTGTGAGCATCCTTTCTTTTAGGAATTTTTATTCTGAAAACTAATTCATTTTCTTTAACTGAAATGACTGTAATAAAATGTGCAGAATTAATTGCTTAGAGTATTGATATTCTTAAGACTGATGTCCTCTCGATAGCCATATAGTATGATAACCAAGAAAAAGAAAGAAAGAAGAGAAAAAAAAAAAAGAATTAACCTGCTCCTCTATAATAACTGACCTTTCCTAGAAGGTACTTCCCAAGGTGATCTTAGAATTCTTTTAATGTGACTTCTTAAATTTTCTCATCTGAGTTAATATATTTGATTTCTCCTAATATAATCCTGTTTTACTAGGAAAAGGATGAAATAATTTATAGCTATATTTCCTGTAAAAATTTAGAGGTGATATTAACAAAGTTGTTTTATTAGTCAGGATAGGCTAGGTTCTGCTGAGATAACAAACTAATACCATATTTCAGTGGTTGAATAGGACAAGCACATTTCTTCCTAGTCTTAAATGTTCTGCAAGGATCAGCTGGGGGACTCTGCTCCACAAAGTTTAAGTCTGCTCTTCAGACTTCAACTGCTCCACCATCTTGAAGCTAAGTTGTGTAGAATAGGTGTCTTTCTTGGTCTTTGTAGCAAAAAAAAAAAAAACCAAAACAAACAAACAAACAAAAAAAAAACTGGAAGATATTGCCCTGGCAAGTAACTGCTTAGCCTAGCAGAGATATACATCACTTCCAACTTCAGCACAGTGGCCACAGCTGTCGCAATAACCTGCCTATTTTCAAGAGCATTGGGAAGTTTAATCATCCAAGAGATCAAGAAAGAAAGAATTACTGGATGTGGCTGTGTTCTTTTTCTATCTGCTCTATTATGCAGACATGTACAACTGACTCAGAAAAACATTTGAGGTATATCATTGCAGAAGTATAAACTGGAAAGTTAGTCTATGGTTAGATTGTGGTAGACCTTGATTGTTGGGCAAAAGGAATTTTGCTTGATCTTATAATCAATGAAACCCATCTGTTGATGAGCCTCAGAAGCTCCTCAGTTCATCCTCAGGAGGATGGATGCACTATGCTTTGGAGTGGTGACAGCATTCAAGATGGTCAAATGTAATGGGAGATATAGACTTAATAAAATTTCCTCTAGGATGTCACAGCTTGCAACTACTTCTGCTGACATTTCCCTAGCAGTCACTGAATTTTGTTTACATGTTTTCTGGATCTCCACCTTACACTTTGACTCTTATGAAAATGAGAGTTGCTCAGTTGTGTCTGACTCTGCGACCCCATGGATTGTAAATTCTCTTAGCCAGAATACTGAAGTGGGTAGTCTTTCCCTTCTCCTGGGGATCTTCCCAAGCTGGGATCAAACCCAGGTCTCCTGAATTGCAGGCAGAATCTTTACCAGCTGAGCCACAAGGGAAGCCCAAGAATACTGGAGTGGGTAGCCTATTCTTCTCCAGTGGATCTTCCCTACCCAGGAGTCAAACCAGGATCTCCTGCATTGCAGATGGATTCTTTACCAGCTGAGCTATCAGGGAAGCCCTTTGCTTGTTCTGAATGTGATCTTATTCCTTACCTAAACCCACAACTTCCTTCCTCCCACAGATCAATTTTGAAAAGACATTTGTGACAATTGTAGGGAAATTATATATTCAATAACTGCTTTAATATAGTAAAGTTTAGTACAGATATGCTATAAGGGATATAAGTTAAATTCAGGATATTATTTAATTATTTTTCTGAAGATAATGTGTGACAGCAGTGGGACCAGAGAGACTTGAAGAGAATGTTACACATTAGCGTCTGAAAAGGATGAATTAGTAGTTTATATGAAAATATGAAAGGAAAATCATAGAATACTGCCCTTAGGGAGACACATATTTCCTTTTCATACAACATCAATTCCGTTCATCATGTCACTGCCAATTGTATTTCTAAAACACAGCTCTATCCCTGTCCCTTCACTAGTAAAATATCTATAGATTCTTATTATGTGGACTGTCATTTCCCAAAATGTGCTAATACTATTTAATGTTACTTTACAATGAAGTATGATGCCCTGAAAACATTGGAAAATGCTAAATTACACAAAAATTGGTAGTGTCTTCCCTAGAACAAACAAATAGTATATACATATATATATGTATATAGTATATGCATATAGTATATGATGTTTCCCAAAATTTCTTCAACATAAAATTCTTGCTTTTCTTTGTTGGTAGTCCTTATTTTTGTTGCTTTTGTTTAGTTGCTAAGTCATGTCCAACTCTTTGCAACTTCATGGACTGTAGCACATAATGCCCCGATGTCCATGGGATTTCCCAGGCAAGAATACTGGAGTGGGTTGTGACTTCCTTCTCCAGGGAATCTTCCCAACCCAGGGATTGAACCTATGTCTCCTGCATTGGCAGGCAGATTCCTTACTGCTGAGCAACCAGGGGAGCCTTATAACTAGGTGAAATATTGCAAATATATAGAATCATTGAAATATACTTTTGGAATTGAATGCTTCAGCTGGTTTAATAATGAAGTGGAGACTGAACAGGTTTTATTTCCTCAAAAAATATTCTAGTAAGGAAAATGAGAACTGGTTTGGCAATAGTGAGGTAAAATAAAGATATTTATAACAGTCTGATGGAAACAGAATGAGGTGGGCACTTTGAGAATTCTTTAGGAGCTTAAATGCTGAGCTCTGGTGGTAGAATTAGAATGGAGGTATGGGCCTAGTATAATTTAAGCATGACTCAGATTTGTCTCTTGGGTAAAACTAGCTAAGAAGTGTGAGAAATGTGAGTTAAGAAATAATAATGATACTTAACATCCATTAGGTATTTACTATGCCATGTCATGTTCTCAACTCTTCTTACTTTAAGTCGCTTAATTCTCAAAATGATTTTGAATGTTTTCATATGAGAAGATCAAGTCAGAGATTAAGTTATCCAAGATATTCATGTTTTAAGTGTTAGAAGTAGCCTATGAACTCAGATATTTGATGAAGCCCATGCTCTTAAATCCTATGCTATAAAAAATTTTTTTATAAATGCATAACTAATTAAAAATCTTAAAAATGTAGTGATGGAGTGGGGTGAGGATGTCACTAATTTGGATATATTGCATTTGTGGTAGCTTTTGGACATTCAATAAAAGCAAATAATGTATGGCTCTATATTCAAAAGAGAAGTGGGAAGGTATAGATTTGAAAGTATCTAGCAGAGAGATGGGGCTTCCCTGCTTCCTCAGTAGTAAAGAATTTGCCTGCAATGCACAAGACCCGGTTTCGATCCCTCAGCTGGAAAGATCCCTTAGAAAAGGGAATGGCAACCCACTCCACTCGGAAATCTCACAGACAGAGAAGCCTGGCAGGCTACAGTCTATAGGGTCAGTCAGACACAACAGCAATGACTAAAGTGTGGCAACAACATCAGTTCAGTTCAGTCCATTCGCTCAGTCATTTCTGACTCTTCGTAACCCCATGGACTGCAGCACACTAGGCTTCCCTGTTCTTCATCAACTCTTGGAGCTTGCTTAAACTCATGTTGTTCTAGAAGGTGATGCCATCAAACCATCTCATCCTCTGTTTTCTCTTTCTCCTTCTGCCTTCAATCTTTCCTAGCATCACGGTCTTTCTGAATGAGTCAGTTCTTCACATCAGGTGGCCAAAGTATTGGAGTTTCAGCATCAGTCTGTCCAATGAACACTGAGGACTGATTTCCTTTAAGATGGACTGGCTGGATCTCCTTGAAATCTAAGGGATTCTGAAGAGTCTTCTCCAATTCTACAGTTCAAAAACATCAATTTTTTTTTTTTTTTTGGTGATCAGCTTTCTTTATAGTCCAATTCTTACATCCATACATGACTACTGGAAAAACATTTGTTGGCAAAGTAATGTCTCTGCTTTTTAATATGCTGTCTAGGTTGGTCATAGCTTTTCTTCTAAGGAGCAAACGTCTTTTAATTTCATGACTACAGTCACCATCTGCAATGATTTTGGAGCTCAAGAAAATAAAATCTGTCATTGTTTCCATTGTTTCCCCATCTATTTGCCATGAAGTGATGGGACCGGATGCCATGATCTTAGTTATCCTCCTCTTTCATTTTCATCAAGAGGCTCTTTTGTTCTTCACTTTCTGCCACACGGGTGGTATCATCCGCATATGAGAGGTTATTGATATTTCTCCCAGCAATCTTGATACTAGCTTGTGCTTCATCCATCCTGGAATTTCATATGATGTACTCTGCATACAATTTAAACAAACAGGGTGACAATATACAGCCTTGATGTACTCTTCTCCTGATTAGGAAGCAATTTATTGTTCTAGGACCAGTTTTAACTGTTGCTTCTTGACCTGCAAACAGATTTCACAGGAGGCAAGCAGGTTCAGTTCAGTTCAGTAGCTCAGTTGTGTCCAACTCTTTGTGACCTCATGGACTGCAGCATGCCAGGCTTCCTTGTCCATCACCAACTCCCAGAGCCTGCTCAAACTCATGTACAACAAGTTGGTGATGTCATCCAACCATCTCGTCCTCTGTCATCCCCTTTTCTCCTGCCTTCAATCTTTCCCAACATAAGGATTGGTCCAAATGAATCACTTCTTCACATCAGGTGGCCAGAGTTTTCCCACTGGAGTTTCCCATTGGAGATGTCCCATCTATTTAAGAATATTTCCCTTTTATTCACATCTCTTTCAGAATTTTCCATAGTTTGTTGTGATCCACACACTCAAAGGCTTTGGCATAGTCAATAAAGCAGAAGTTGATGTATTTCTGGAACTCTCTTGCTTTTTCAATGATCCAATGGACAAAATGTGATCCAAATGACAAAATGTGGTTCACTGGAGACAGTAATGGCAAACCACTTCAGTATTGTTGCCTTGAGAACCCCATGAGCAATATTAAAAAGTAGAAAGATATAACAGTGAAAGAGGAACTCCTCAGGTTGGTAGGTGCCCAATATGTAGCTGGAGAAGAGTGGCAAAATAACTCCAGAAAATGAAAAGATAGAGTCAAAGCAAAAACAATGCCCAGCTGCTGATGTGACCAGTGATGGAAGTAAAGTCCAATGCTGTAAAGAACAATATTGCATAGGAACCTGGAATGTTAGGTCCATGAATCAAGGTAACTTGGAAGTGGTCAAACAGGAGATGGTAAGAGTGAACATCAACATTTTAGGAATCAGTGAACTAAAATGGACTGGAATGGGTCAATTTAACTCAGATTATCCTTATATCTACTACTGTAGGAAAGAATCACTTAGAAGAAATGGAGTGGCCCTCATAGTCAACAAAAGAGTCCAAAATGCAGTTCTTAGGTGCAGTCTCAAATATGACAGAGAGATCTCTGTTCATTTCCAAGGCAAACCATTCAATATCACAGTAATCCAAGTCTGTGCCCTGACCAGCAATGATGAAGAAGCTGAAGTTGAATGGTTCTATGAAGACCTATAAGTCCTTCTAGAACTAACACCGAAAAAAGATGCTCTTTTCATTATAGGGGACTGGAATGCAAAAGTAGGAAGTGAAGAGATACCTGGAGTAACAGGCAAATTTGGCCTCGGAGTACAAAATGAAGCAGGGCAAAGGCTAACAGAGTTTTGCCAAGAGAACACACTGGTCATAGCAAACACCCTCTTCCAACAACACAAGAGAAGATGCTACACATAGACATCACCAGTTGACCAACACCGAAATCAGATCGATTATATTCTTTGCAGCCAAAGACTGTTGAGCTGTATACAGTCAGCAAAAATAATAACAGGAGCTAACTGTGGCCCAGATTGTGAGCTCCAACTCCTTATTCCAAAATGCAGATTTAAATTGAAGAAAGTAGGGAAAACCACTAGACCATTTAGGTATGATCTAAATAAAATCCTGTAGGATTATACAGTGGAAGTGACAAATAGATTCAAGGGTTTAGATCTGATAGACAGAATCCTTGAAGAACTATGGACAGAGGTTTGTGACAGTGTACAGGAGACAGTGATCAAGACAATCCCAAAGAAAAATAAATGCAAAGAGGCATTTTTTTTTTTTTTCCGAAGAGGCCTTACAAATAGCTGAGAAAAGAAAAGTGAAAGGCGAAAGAGAAAAGGAAAGATATAAGCATTTGAATGCAGAGTTCCAAAGAATAGCAAGGAGAGATAAGAGAGGCTTCCTCAGTGATCAATGCAAAGAAATAGAGGAAAACAATAGAGTGGGAAAGACTAGAGATCACTTCTAGAAAGTTAGAGATAGCAAGGGACCATTTCATGCAAAGATGGACACAATAAAGGACAGAAATGGACCTAACAGAAGCTTAAGATACTAAGAAGAGGTGGCAAGAATACACAGAAGAACTATACAAAAAAGTTCTTAATGATCTGGATAACCATGAAGTGTTCACTCACCTAGAGCCAGACATCCTGGGATGCAAAGTTAAGTGGGCCTTAGGAAGCATCACTACAAACAAAGGTAGTGGAGATGATGGAATTCCAGTTGAGCTATTTCAGATCCTAAAAGATGATGCTGTGAAGGTGCTGAACTCAATATCCCAGCAAATCTGGAAATCTCAGCCGTGCCCATAGGACTGGAAAATGTCAGTCTTCATCCCAATCCCAAAGAAAGGAAATGACAAAGAATATCCAAACTGCTGCACAATTGCTCTCATCTCACTCATTAGCAAAGCTCAAAATGCTCAAAATTCTGCAATCTGGGCTTCAACAGTACATGAACTGTGAAATTCCAAATATTCAAGCAGGATTTAGAAAATTCAGCAACATATAGAGATGATCAAAGCCAAATGTGATCATTACAGGAAATTCAGGAAAAGTTGCTAAAAATAAAGTTTCTTGTACTGTATAGTAGGAAAAAGGTCAATGATTTTAGAGATCTGAAAGTCATTGATGATCTTACCAAGGGCCATGATGGGTGGGAGAATAAAGCTAATGTTGAGTGGGACAAATAATGAAAATTAAGGAAACTGATATTTTCAAAAAACACTTTTCAAGAATTTAACTACAAATTTAGGGAGAAAGTAGAGAAAAGTGAGAAATAAATATTTGTTTAAAGGGAAGAACTGAGTACTTTTAAGTCTAAAGAGAAATATTTTTTTTAGGGGAAAGTGAGAGAAAAGATATCTAACAGTTAAAGCTTCCTGAGAAGAGAGAGCAATTTATTAAATATTGCATTATTAAATTTACTGAAAAAAAGACTTGGAGGGTTAACTTTGTGAATTATGAGGTCATTTTTCCTTTAAAATGTAAAAAGAGAAAAGATGGGAGGATAAATGGGTACCCAAGAACCTAGGCTCACAGAGTACATTGTGTGGTGTGGAAGGGTGCTTGAGGGCTTCTTTTTCTAGATAAAGCAGAAGGGAAACCATTTGCTAAGAAAGATAGATGAGATATTATTTAAGTAGCAGACTCTTTCCCAAGTACTCTAGAAAATATTAAGGGATAAAAATGTTGAGAAGAAAGTCATACACCATATAGAGTTAGTAAGGCAATTATCATCAGTAACACTGAAAAATCAAATGGTTAACATTTTTTATATAATCTAATTCAAAATTTTCATATTCCTATAATATTGCAGAGTTTATAGACCACTTCCACTTCCACTCTATTTGAACTTCACTATAACAATGAAGTTTACAAGAACTTTATGAGGTAACCACTTCATTTAAAGATGCTACATGATATGAATAATAGTCAACAGTGATCTTCTCATTAAGATGTAATCACCTATAATATTTTGCTATCATTGTTTCTATGTATGCTGTGGTATACATGTCCTCCAAGGAAGAGTCAAAGTGTACATTTCGTTTTGTAATCTATTTTTAATTCAAATCTTATTTTGTATTTTCCTGTTAAAATTATATCAACATAATAGTTTCAAAAGAATTGATATTTTTGCAGTATTGATCACCTGCATATAATTTACCTGTATCTACTCAAGCAATCTTTTGTTGTTTTTCAGTAAAAGTTAATAGATTTCTCAATATTATCTTGTACGTAAGTTCTGAAAACCCTTTTCTTCATGGCTAACCCCATAATTTAATCCTGGTATTGAGCACTGCATTCTTATAAGCCCATCTGCTCTTTATTTTCCTCTATTTTTTTAAAGCTACATTTATTTAAAAGATTTGGGGAGTAGGCAGAATTTCTTCATTTCACAGAGGGAATGCTTTAATTATTTGTTAGTTTATTTGTCTTTGTTGGTGGGGTTTAATCCTGAGGTTGCAAGGATATATATGTGAACATGGATATGAGTCTTTATCTGCTTTATTTATTTATTATAAAGTCATTTGTCATTAGTTCATCTCTCTTGCACAGTACCTTCCATATTGAATGTATTGAATAAGACAGATTTGTCATCTTTAAATTGTTGTGTGGTCACTTCTTCAAGCCCTTTGGGAGATAATACCACAATAATAGTGGTAGAATATTAATGAAGAGGTACAAACTATATTGCAATATTACGAAGAAAAGAAAATTTTGAATTCTTAGATATATACTTTTAAATAATGCCTCCCTTCTTTGTAATTCTTACCATTAGATTAACTCATCATCAAAAAAAACAATTTGTGTAGGACACTAAATGAATATTTTCTTTAAATAATTCTGAAGACTTACAAAAAACTTTAATCTTGCTACCTTGAACATCACCATGCTGAAGAGAAGAAACAGGAGCAAAAATAAAAGGCAATGGAAATAGAAATGATAAATTTAAACTTCGAGCAAACAAAATGGAAGTCATGTTTTTTTTAGACTCAGTAAATGATCTTTATCAGATTCACTGTTCTAAGCATGGAAAAGCATACACGCATTCTCCCTAGGGGGGCTACTAAGATCCTGGGCAAAGCTTTCAGTTTGATTTTAAGATCATAGATATCAGTAATTTTCTTTGTTCTCTCCTTCCCCTTCCACATTCCCAATAAATAAGTAGTGATTACCATTTTTGTCTAAGTCCCTTTGATGTGACATCCATATTTCCTATATATTCTGTTTATTCATGGATATCTAAAAGAACCTGTGAGTAAATATATAGTTCAAAAGTTACCACCTTTTGGCTGTTGTTAAAAGGAATCGTTATTCTTTAGTAAATTTCCAGGAAATCACTGACTCTAATGGTTTTTTAACTGCCTATATTTAAAATTATGAATATTTCTTCTACTTTAATTATTTTATTAAATTCAAAAATTATAACAGAGCAATAATAAATGAATTCTGGGAGCCAAGAAATTGAATAATATGAAATCTCATATGATATGAGAATAATCTGCTCTGAACTAGAAACAAGTCAAACCTATTTATAGAACTTTTATCATCTACTAATAATCTTCTAAAATAACTCAGAGTTTTAAAGTTAAGATACTTTCTAGAATCCATTCATGATATATACAACTAGCTTAAAAATGTCTCCAGTTTTTGAAGTCAAGAAACTTCTTTCTATCCATGTGCCCCAACAGAGAAAGTAAAAATGTGAAAATGTTTTGGATTTACCATTATGAAAACTGTCAGTACAGTATGAAGACAGCCATCCACAAGCATGAGACACTTTAAGGTACGTGAGATCTGATTAAAGCTACACTTCTCTTACTGCAGGAGTTCCCATATATTCTATATGTGTTCTTCTTCACACATATTCTGATGTCATCTCTATTAACTACATTCTTTTCTGTGAGCATCAAAAGAAGCTGTAAAGGTTAGTACACAGTGTGTACTCATAGAATAACTATAAGGAACTCTACTCAGTGTTTGGTGGCAGCTTGGATGAGAGGGCAGTTTGGGGGAGAACGAATACATGTATATGTATGGCTGAATCCCTTTGCTGACCATCTACAACTATCATAGCATTGTTAACTGGCTATATTCCAACATAAAATAAGAAAGAATAATATTAATTTATTCATGTACTCATTCATTTCAATAAGTTAACAGATACTTATTGACAACTCTTGTGTACAGGATGTTCTAAGCAAGGTCTTAAAAATGCAAAATACAAAGAAGTCATTCCTTTAAGAAGGTCATAATCAACAAAATAAATAGAGACATACATATATAAGTTAAAGCTAATATAGGAAAGAGACGTTATAGGAGTCATAGGGATCAAGTTTTTCAGAATTCAGAGAAAAGCAAACATTACTCTTCCAAAGATATCCAGGCCTCCCCAAAGGTGAAAATTGAGCTTCATCCTAAAAGTAAATATGGACTTATTACATAAAAGAGAAGTACTAATATTTTAAGCATAGATACCATATATCTCCTGTCTCCAACTCATCTAATGACAGGTGTGGTGAGAAAAAAATATTGGCTTGAGTTGGTGTCTGTGTGTCAGAAAGGAAGGGAAATGGCAAAATAATCTTGGGGATACTCTTTGTTGGACTGCAAGGAGATCCAACCAGTCCATCATAAAGAAAATCAGTCCTGAATATTCATTGGAAGGATTGATGCTGAAGCTGAAGCTCCAACAGTTTGGCCACCTGATGCAAAAAAACTGACTCATTGGAAAAGCCCCTGATGATGGGAAAGATTGAAGGCAGGAGAAGAAGATGACAGAGGATGAGATGGTTGGATAGCATCACCAACTTGAGGCACATGAGTCTGTGCAAGTGCTGGAAGTTGGTGATGGACAGGGAAGCCTGGCATGCTGCAGTCCACAGGGCCGCAAAGAGTTGGACACAACTTAGAGACTGAACTGAACTGATTCTTTGTTAAGTCAAGGAATTTTGACTTTATTTTGTAGGTAATAAAGAAATAACAGTAGGTTTTTGAGCAGAAAGCAACATGAACATGATCAGATGTTAGTTTTAGGAAACAATAGATAGCAGTGTTGAGTTGGACTTGCATGTAAGAGATGATAGCAAGAAGGCTAGTTTGGAAGGCAGTTGTGGAAGGTCCAGTGGAATATAATGAGGACCTCAGTGGGAGGAAGGTTACATGAGAGGATCTACAGAAGATTACGGAAGGAAGCAGTGGGGTCATTTTTTCATGCCTAAGAAGGACGTTTTCTTTTGAAGGGCAGAGAGAAAAATATAGGTTTTGATTCTTCATTGTGTATGTAATTTGAGACAGTATATCATCCCTGCCTGCAATGCAGGAGACCCAGGTTTGATCTCTGGGTCAGGAAGATTCCCTGGAGAAGGAAATGGCAACCCACTCCAGTAATCTTGCCTGGCAAATTCCGTGGGCTACAAATCCATGGGGTTGCGAAGAGTCGGACATGACTGAGCCAATTCACTTTCACTCTCACCATATAAATACAAGTCTTTGAATAAAATATATGATAAAAAAAAAGAAAAACATAGATAAGTAACTTAAACAAAAGGAAAGGAGGGCATTAGAAACTTTGCTTTTGTGTTTGTTTCATAAAGAAGCTGGCTGGTCTACAGAAGGGTTGAATCTGTTTCATCAGTGATGAACCATGACGTGAAGATTTGGTATGAGATGAACTATGCCGCATTTTGTATTTCCTTTTTGATACTGTTTTAAGAAGCCACCAAATAATACAAATTCATATTTCATATTTAACAAAGGAGAATTCAGTTAACATTGAAGGACCATTTTCTGGAGTATCAAATCTCATTTTGATTTACTGCTGAATTTTTCTCCAGGCAGGGAAACCTACAAGGATTGACTCTTACAATCCTTGAATCTGGATGGTGACTGAACTGGAGGAATGCTGAAGTCATTCAAGCAAAACATTAATTTATAGAGCATTATACTTGCTTACTAAGAGATGAGGTTTGTTAACATTTACATTGCCTCATTATCCTTGAGTAGGTTGCAACTGGGATAAGTCAGGAGAAAAATGCCCACTGAACAAGATTTACTGTTGAGATGCAGGTGGATAGTGGCAAAGCTAATGTACAACAAGCCTAACAATGACAAAATAAAATGTTATTAATCATTTTTCATATTTTAGATATTCTGTATTTTTGTCAATACAAGCACATGACTAGATAAATGTCTACTGAAAAATAGATAAATTTTTAAAACACAGAGTACTGCTAAAATTCTTATGCTATGTTTTCAAGGGAAGATATTAAAATAAATCTGTTCTAAAACCTTTAGGGAAGTCATTTAAAAATGTGGGCATCAAACTGCTCTTTTAATATGTATTCCAACTTTCTTCATCCATCTTGTTATAGCTTGGCATTTGTGTTGTGAGGTCTTGCTGGGTAAAATGCTATTTCCATTACTAAGTACAGATGCACTAAATGTGTTCAGTTCAGTTCAGTTGCTCAGTCGTGTCTGACTCTTTGCAATCCAATGGACTGCAGCACATCAGGTTTCCCTGTCCATCACCAACTCCTGGAACTTGCTCCAACTAATGTCCATCCAGTAGGTGATACCATCCAACCATCTCATCCTCTGTCATGCCCTTCTCCTCCTGCCTTCAATCTTTCCTAGCATCAGGGTCTTTTCCAACGAGTCAGTTTTTTGCATCAGGTAGCCAAAGTATTGGAGTTTCAACTTCAGCATCAGTTCTTCCAATGAATATTCAGGATGGATTTCCTTTAGGATGGACTGGTTGGATCTCCTTGCCGTCCAAGGGACTCTCAAGAGTCTTCTCCAACACCACAGTTCAAAAACATCAATTCTTTGGCACTCAGCTTTCTTCATAGTCCAGTTTTGACATCCATACATGAGTACTGGAAAAACCATAGCTTTGACTAGATGGACCTTGGTGACAAAGTAATGTCTCTGCTTTTTAATATGCTGTCTAGGTTGGCCATAACTTTTCTTCCAAGGATCAAGCATCTTTTAATTTCATGGCTGCAGTCACCACAACTATACATTTTATACTCATGTTTGTCTAATTTTACTCTCAGTAATTGTAAGTTCCTTCAGTTCTTGGCTGTCTTCATACTTCTAGATATATGTAGTAAGAATTGAATACAATTTTAAAGGTTGTGGATTTTTAAATATCTGTTCTTAAGGCTACTTTATTTGAAAGTGAACATATTAATTTGTATGTCTCTTCCTCTTATTGCAGAATTTCTAATTCCTCTTAGTCACTCAAATCTGTTTGGATAATTTATGTTCTATATCATTAAGGGATGGGATTTCAGGGTCATGGAGGACTTTTTCCCCTGTAGTGAAATATTTTATGGTTTACAATTTTGCTTTATAAGATTCTACAGTCAAGCTGTCTCTCACACACCTATAATTGGACCTGGCACACAGAGTTCTAACTCTTAATGTGATTTCTTGCATCATTTTGCACCTTTTTAAACTTCCTCAATGACTCAAATCCTTTGGCCTTTGAAATGTGTTTGTTAACTGGAAAGATGTAAACAGCTCATTTAACTTGACCTTCAAATGTGCCTTCCTTTCTCGTTCCTTTGGTGTGAACACAGCACAGACTGTTAGTCTCCAGTTGTAGCTGAGAAGTGGCATCCACCTTCCCTCAGCTCTTCCCAGTTGTTATGCCAGTCATGCCCTGTTAATACTGACAAGCGATTATTAGTCTTTGTTTGCTTTGCACTGTATATTGGCAAAATAATCATTGAAAGGAACTGTGGACATAGAAACCATTATTGTTGCACTACTGTGGTAACATAGCTCTTAGGCTTGCTGAGAAGATCCATTAGATTTGTCCTCTTATCTAAAAATGATTTCTTCTTTGCTTTGTATTGCTCCAGGAGTTGAATGTTTCACCAATGTCTGCCACATTAGAGATGGATACCTTTATTTATTCAGTGGCTGAGTTCTATTTCTTATTGCCTTTGTTCTCTGCTTAAAGATAATCTTGGTTCATTTCAATTTCAGTTTATTAGCTGTAATTGGGATACTTTTAAAAAGGTCATTTGAAACTCTAGAGCTTTTTTTAAAAAACCTTTTTTTTTTTCTTTTAATATTGGTCTGACCTCAGTGTTTCATCCTCCCAAAATACATTTATATATACCATGCATATAAACAGAACAGTTAGCTAGGTGTTTTACTCAAATTGCAGCTAGGAAAATTTTACCTTTGAAGTTTTGATTATATCAGGACTTGAAAATAGGGCAAGCTTCTCTCATTAAAATTATTCTTTTAAATTTGATCCTAGACTCTTAAGTGCAGTCATTTCTTAAAGGTTTTACCTTGTAGAAATATATGGAGACTACCCAAATTAGAACACGCAGAGGCTAGTTATTCAAAGCTCGCTACTACAAGTAAGTCAGCCACCATTGCTGGAATTTGGCAGCAGAGGAGCAAAGACTGGCAGGGCAGAGAAAAGATTTATGGTGACAAAAAGAGATGGCTTTAGGTGTCAACTACAAATTGACACTTTGCCATAGGTACTTGCCATCTACTTCTAAAAAGATTAAATCAGGTGCTACTGCAGCTGCTGACTTTTAAGACCCCCTGAGCTCACGAACTCTTGAAAAGAGTTCAAGAGCAGAAATGAGTCACTCTGTGCTCTGGGAAAAACTGGCAGAACAGGTCTTCAGATATTTAGATATTTTCAGGAGTTGATTTTATAAGCCCAATTCTTATATCTCCTCATATCTAGAAAAGCACAAAAATCCTTCATGGTGATGGCCATTCCTCATCACTAGCAGTAACCCTCAAGAGACTAGCAGAAAACTTCTGAAAAAAATATGTGCTTGATTGCATGTACTTCCCCTTCACCAAAATCATATATTTTTATTCCCTTTCTCCCTATGTCTTTGGAGCAATTTTTCAGAGCTATCAGAAATGCTGTCTCCCAGGCTATAGTCCTCATTTTACCTCAAATAAAACTTGACTCACAACTCACATTGTGCATGTTTTAAATCAACATAAGTATGCTCTGATTGGAGGTCGTTTGGGTAGAGAAGACTCAGGTGGGGGACCTGGAAGCAGAACGTCCTTTGTGGTTGTTTCAGAAGTATATTTGGCTTTCTTTGGTTGGTCATGAGTTGGCAGGTATGCAAAAAATGGGGAAGCTGCCAATCATCCATTAAGTCCTCTCCATTCTGGGCTAATTGCTACAGAAACTGCATCTCGTTTCTCAAGATAGTTGCTGACAAGATTGTTGAGTTATTATTCTCTTGTCATAGATGATCTTGGACACTTTCTCAGCCTCTAGAGTGTATCTTTTCAGAAACAGATTTAAAAAAAATCAAACCTAGAAATAGCAATGCTTTATACTCTTAAAAAGCCACTGGGATCTATTCATATCTAATGGTTCAGTAACAATCTCTATTTCTTCTCTCTTCCTATTTTTCCATAATGGTTCTGGAAAAAATAAAAAAGTATCTGATGGACAAAGTATGTATTATAAATGGCTCCTGGGAAGGGACTTCTCTCATTTAAATCATGGTTTTGTAGCATACATAGCCTTGAAAATGTCATTCAGTTTCTAAAATGTATTGTACTAGCTAAATTGGAGAGTGTATCATGTTATTCACATGCTTTCTGTCTTTAAAATTGCTAGATCATTGTTATATCATAGAAATAAGAGTGAAAAAAATACCTAGAAAGAAAATACAGAGCCAAAAGTCATTAGAATTTTCAAGACACTGTAGAATTTTGGAGAAGTGATAGAAGTAAATTTTTCCCAGACAGGAAGTTTTGTATCATATATAATAAAGAGGCAGGATGTGAATAGCATCTCTATGTGAAGTCAAATGTTGGAAGAGCAGGCAGGAACTGGAAAAGGTTTGCTTTTATCCATCCCTTAAATGTCAAGTATAGTACCATCCCTTAAATGTCAAGTATAGTACCATTCCTTCTGAGTAGAAAGGGTACCCAAGTTTTAGGGATCATTTGTGACAAATGGAGAGATGACTACCAAGAAAACAATTGTATGCAATATAGTGTCTTGGATTCTCACCCCTCTTTTTTTTGTTTTTTGGTTTTTTTTGCCCTATTCATTTTTACTGGCTTTGACTTAATATAAACATATATTTAAAATCATTATATAAACCTTCCTTGGCTTCCTTAATCATACTTAGACATGACTCTTGATTAAAGTGTTTCTAAGAAGTGACTGCTCTTAACTTCTTATCCTCATCCTCCTCCCTTAGATAAGCAGTAACATTACATTATTACAAAATAATAGAAAGTATCCAGAAAGACTTTTTAATTGAAATAATAGCCATTGTATTTATCTTTTCTGGGTTATTCTTTATATGTGAAGAAAATGTCATAAGAGAGTAGTCAGCATTTCATAGGTGGCAAAAATTATTTTTTCTACTGGAAAAAAATTACTCTCAACAAAGAATTAAACTTGGCATGAATTGTATGTGTATATATATATATATAAATTACTCCCAACAAAGAATTAAACTTGGCATGAGTTATATATAGATAGATAGATATAAAGAATATTTTTTACTGAAATTTGAGCACAGGCATAGATTTAGTGTGCATTTTTTATACTAAGAATATAAGTGTACACGTTTATATATATATATATCCTATTGGCAAACTGACTTTACTAATTGAACAATGATAAATATTAAGGAATGAATAATTGAAGATAAGTTGTGTGACAGATACAAGTTTTCAATCACTTACATTCTTCTAAACCTCAAATAAAAAATGAGTGAATTTTGGTCATGGAGGCCATTGTCATTCTTTTCATTGTGTCTGATTACAATGGTTGGTAGGAGAAAAAGACATTCTTTTTTTGTTGACTGAAATGTCCTGCAGGTACAAAATAAAGGTGCCAAACTTAAGGCCTCTGAGAGCATAAAAAGTTTCAGAGTGAATGCTCCAAGGATGTATAGCCCATTGTACTCAGCGTGAGAATCTAACCTTAGTGGTACTTTTGCACTTGCAATGGGCTATTGATGAAAAAGGGGAAACTGAAAAAAAAAAAGAGGACAGCAGTAGGGTAGGAAAGATGCCCACAAAATGAACAAAATAGCAGAAAGTTTTGAGGCTAAAAAGCCCACAGCCATTTAATCTGAGCCCTTTCTTTGGTTTCAGTTTCTGGTTCAGCCATTTTGATAAAAATCTTTTTCACTTCTCTTACCTTCCATGGATTAATAATACTACTTGGTAGAGCTAGACATGAACAATGGACCTGATTATTGTTGCTTTCTATTTAAGGAGGAGTAATTCTCACCTTGAATGCAGAATATACTACTCTTACGATGACTATCAAAACATACGAAGAGATTAATTGTACATGCTTAGGACTTTTAGAAATGAGAGATGCAGTCTCTTTCTCTATATATTTGAACTTCTGTTATTTTATGTTAAGGGTGAAAATTGAGAGTTTACATTCAGACCAAATTAAACTGGGCAGCTTGTATAAACAAAAACAATTCCAACATGGATTATTTAGGTTAACACTTCAGTGTGGATTTCCTTATTACTTCCAGGCTAATCTTCTTGGCAAGACTGCCTTCTTTATACAACACTGTACTAGTTCCAAATAAACCTGGTTCTTGAGTTCCTTGAATGAATACAGCTACTTAGCACCTTGGCCAATAAGATCTGATAGGCCCTTCTGGAGCCTCCTTATATATTCCTTAGTGGCTTCATATCTGTGATAAAATGTCACATCCTCAAGCAGAGAAATTAGGTCCCTTTATACTTCTGTTATCTCCTTGACTTCACTCATTCATTTATTCACTCATTAAATCAGTAAGTTTCAGTTATTGAGGGCCTCTATATGATGGGCTCAATTCAGACACTAGAAGACATTAATGAACCAAACAAAGGTACCTATGTTCATGAAATTAAATTCTGTGTGGGGGTAGAGGAGAAATAGACAATAAGCCATAAATATTTTAAATAAGCATAGGAAATGTCAGAAAGTAAAATATACAAAGAGAAAAGTAGAGCAAGAGGGATGAATGAGAAAGTGAGGTGAGGAGGTATGTGTACTGCCTTTAATAGTTTGATTCACAACACATACCTAAGAGAAAATGCTAGATTGTAGGGAATAAAAGCTATGAGGGCTTCCCTCATAGCTCAGTCGGTAAATCATTTGCCTACAGTGCAGGAGACCCGGGTTCAATTCCCAGGTTAGGAAGATCCCCTGGAGAAGGAAATGGCAATCTACTCTAGTACTCTTGTCTGGAGAGTCCCATGGACAGAGGAACCTGGCAGGCACAGTCCAGGGATCTCAAGAGTCAGACATGACTTAGTGACTAAATCACCACCAGGGAATTAGAAAAAAAAAAAAAAGGAAAAATGGAGGGGAGTAGAAACAATACGATATAGCAGGTAGAGAAGACAGTAAAAGCTCTAAGTTAAAAGCATGATTGGCATGTCACAAGAATAGCCATATAGAATAGGTCAGGGACAAGAGTTGAGACAAAAGAAAAACCATGAACTGAAAGGAATGAGCTCATAAACAGGTCATTGTCCTGACTTTGGCTTTTGATCTGAAAGAGACAGGAAATCATTAGAGGGTTTTCTACAAAGTGTGATATATTCTTAGATTTTAAAAGATTGGTTGCTTTAGAATCAGTTCTAGGGAAACAAGGGAGGTGCCAGACCTGGGAGGAGATAATTGTTAGTCCAGAGGAGGCAGAAGACTTAAAACATGATATTAATATTCAAAGTGGTAAGAAGTAGAAAAATTCTGAAATTATTTTAAAGTGAAGTCAGGAGGATTTCCTGACAAACAAAATAGGAAGTGTGAGCAAAAGAGCAGAACTAAAAGATGCAAAGTATGACACATGCCAATAGTCATCTTAGATCATTTTTTATCCTGGATATAGTAAGCTTTCTATCTAGTCTCTCTGATTTCACTTTTACATTGCTATTGGATTGGCTGAAGAGATCCTTCAATTTTAAAATAAAAATAAAGACATATATTTTCATTTTCACCAGAACTTTATTGGGCAACATCCTCATATTTTGTTCCATGACCTTCTGCAATTTTCCAGGCAACTTCATAATTCTATCTTCCCAAAATGTTTTACCTTTCTGAGAATAGAACTGTTTCAGGTGCCTTACATAGTCTTTCAGGGAAATGTATTTTTTTTTTCCACTAACAGAATTTTATAAAGACTGTGATTAATGGAAATCTGAAGTTGCAATGTCTGGTGCCAGGGCTGGACCCCAGCAAGTGGTTCCCTGGACCTGCCGGGGCTGGACCCCGGCAGTCTGGTAAATACAGTGGATGAATCAGAACCTCCCAGCAAACTGTAACAGATTTCACCTAGTCATCAAAAAAACATGTGGTCTTGTATTATCCTGATGGAACATTATGTATTTTTTGTTGACTAATTCAATATCTGGTAAGATTTTCATGTATAATTTCTAATATTAAATTGAAAATAACCAGTCATACACTCACAAAAACAATCAAGTTGAGCCACATTAGGAAAAAGAAAGCTAATAAACAATCAAAACATCAACTGGGGCAGCCACTAGTGGAGATAGGTTATTAAGTTATCATATAAGGGCTTTTAATGACTATGGTCATGTTTTCAAAGAATTAAAATACATGATTGAGTCTTTCAACAGAAACATCTAAATTATTTTTAAAAATCTGAATGGCAATTATTGTACTGAAACAACATGTGAAATTAATGTTTTATATTAAGGATGAATAACATATTCATCACAGCAGGAAAAAATATACTCAATCAAAAAATTGGTGAACTGAAATGTATATTTTTATTCAACACAATTGAAAAAAATTGGTGTACCTAGGTAAGATAAAATTTGAAAAGCAACATACAAAAGAGAAAAATGAATGAAACTGTAAAAGAGCACAATAAGATCTAAAAAAAGAAAAGTATGATTGGAATCCATGAAAGAGAAATAATAGATAATGTGGCAGGAACAATATTTGAAGATGTAATAACTGATAACTATTCATCAAGCTGCTGATTTGAGAATCTCTATGAATCTCATAAAGAATAAATACAAAGGAAATTACACTTACGTACACTACAATAAACCTGCTGAATACCAAAGTCAAAGAAATATACTGAAGATATAGAATAAAAAGGCAAAGGAATAGCAATAATAAAACAGATAACTGATCTCTTAATAGAAACAGTGCAAATAAAATAAAATGATATTTTTCAAGTGGTGAAAATTATAAACGACTTCCTAAGATACTATCTTCAATGAAAATATCCTTTGGAAAATAAGGTAATACTTAAGGCATTTTCAGACAAACAAAACAGAAAATTTGCTACAAGTAGCAGACTGCCCTGAATGAATTACTCAGAACAATTTTTCAGGCTGAAGGAGAATGACTCCAAAATGAAGTTTGAAACACAAGAAGTAATCAATATTGGAGAAAAGAATGTCTGTTTGAATAAATATGATTGAATATTGACTGTACACAATAATAATAATGTCTTCCGCAGCTTAGAAGGTATCAATACATCTAAAATGAAATTATCCAGCAAAATAGCACATAGGTTGTGGAGGGGTATAAAAGGAGTTAAAATGTTCTAATACTTTTGTATTTCTAATAAATGAATATGCAAAGTAATAATTTAAACTCCAGGAGATGTAATAACTCCAGGAGGCAGGCCAAATAAATCTCTAAAATAATAATGTAAGAAATGTGTAAGAAAAACTCAAATTGACAGGAAAATTGAAGCATGACTGTATAGGCAAATAGAATATTTAAACCTAAGAAATCAGTGTTTTCATTAAATGTAAATGAACTAAAGGCATCAAAAGAATACTATCATATTAAGTGCTTAATTTTTAATATCCTATTTATAAGACATACACTTTAAATTTAAGGCTAAATAAAAAGATGGGAAATAAAAGGAATGGAAATATATACACTTTGTAAGCATCAACAAAGTGAAACTTGTTGGAGTTGTAATATCATAAAGCATTACTAGAGATAAAGAGGAATTCAAATAAGTTCAGTTCAGTTCAGTCACTCAGTCATGTTCAAATCTTTGTTATCGCATAGACTGCAGCACGCCAGGCCTCCCTGTCCATCACCAACTCCTGGAGTTTACTCAAACTCATGTCCATTGAGTCGGTGATGCCTTCCAACCATCTCATCCTCTGTCATCCTCTTCTCCTCTTGTCTTCAATCTTTCCCAGCATCAGGGGCTTTTCAAATGAGTCAGCTCTTTGCATCAGGTGGCCAAAGTATTGGAGTTTCAGCATAAACATCAGTCCTTCCAATGAACACCCAGGACTGATCTCCTTTAGGATGGACTACTTGGATCTTCTTGAAGTCCAAGGGGCTCTTGAGAGTCTTCTCCAACACAACGGTTCAAAAGCATCAATTCTTCCGTGCTCAGCTTTCTTTATAATCCAACTCTCACATCCATACATGATTACTGGAAAAACTATAGCCTTCTCTAGACGGACCTTTGTTGGCAAGGTAATGTCTCTGCTTTTTAATATGCTGTCTAGGTTTTTCATAACTTTCCTTCCAAGGAGTAAGTATGTTTTAATTTCACAGCTGCAGTCACCATCTGCAGTGATTTTGGAGCCCTCCAAAATAAAGTCTGACACTGTTTCCACTGTTTCTCAATCTATTTGCCATGAAGTGATGGGACTGGATGCTACGCTCTTAGTTTTCTGAATGTTGAACTTTAAGTCAACTTTTTCACTCTCCTCTTTCACTTTCATCAAGAAGCTTTTAGTTCTTTGCTTTCTTTCATAAGGGTCATGTCATCTGCATATCTGAGGTTATTGATATTTCTCCTGGCAATCTTGATTCCAATTTGTGCTTCATCCAGCCCGGCATTTCTCATGATGTACTCTGCATGTAAGTTAAGTTAGCAGGGTGACAATATATAGCCTTAACATATTTCTTTCTGATTTGGAACCAGTCTATTTTTCCATGTCCAGTTCTAGCTCTTGCTTCTTGACTTGCATACAGGTTTCTCAGAAGGCAGGTTAGGTGGTCTAATATTCCCATCTCTTTCAGAATTTTCCACAGTCTGTTGTGATCCACACAGTCAAAGGCTTTGACATAGTCAATACAGCCAAAGTAGATGTTTTTCTGGAACTCTTTTGCTTTTTTGATTATCCAGAGGATGTTTGCAATTTGATCTCTGGTTCCTCTGCCTTTTCTAAATCCAGCTTGAATATCTGGAAGTTCATGATTCACATATTGTTAAAGCCTTGCTTGGAGAATTTTGAGTATTACATGGCTAGTGTGTGAGATGAGTGCAAGTGTACAGCAGTTTGAACCTTCTTTGGCATTGCCTTTTTTGGGATTGGAATGAATACTTTTCTAGTCCTGTGGCCACTGCTGAGTTTTCCAATATAGCAAAATTTTAAATACTTAGTTGAAAAATTATATAGTCTATTTTCATAACACAATTGAAATGTTAGAAATCCATAATAAAAAGATACCCAGAGGCTACCCATATTTTGGAAAATTAAACAATATACTTTAAAATAACCTATGGAGAAATAAATAAGTCACAAGAAAAAGTAGAAAAATACTTCACCTATGATAATGAAATCACCATGTATCAAATTGATGGGATAAAGCTAATGTCATCCTTAGAGGAAAATACATAGTTTAAATGGAAATGTCAATCAAGAAGACAAGCTAAAATGCTAGGAAGCCATCTCTACAAGCCAGAAAAATATTTAACTCAGTGTCAAAACAAAAAGGGTCTTTCATGGTGGCTGAGCTGGTAAAGAATTGCTTGCAATGCAGGAGACCCAGGTTGGATTCCTGAGACAGGAAGTTCCCCTGGAGAAGGGATAGGCTACTCACTCTGGTGTTCTGGGGCTTCCCTGGTGGCTGAGATGATAAAGAATCTGCCTGCAATTTGGGAGACCTGGGTGTGATCCCTGGGTTGGGAAGATCCCCTGAAGGAGGTCATGGCAACCCACTGCAGTATTCTTGCCTGGAGAATCCCCCTGGACAGAGGAACCTAGCAGGCTACAGTCCATGGGGTTGCAAAGAGTGTGACATGACCGAGCAACTAAGTCCACAGCACAGAAAGAAAATGTCAAATATAAGAACTGAAATTAGTAAAACAAAAAAAGCAGACTCTAGATATGATGAATAGAGCCAAATACTGTTTCTTTGATCAGACTTATAAAATTGATAAAAATGTGTGAGACTCAAGGAACAAGAAGAGATAGAATTCTTTGACGATCTAGTGATCGGGACTCTGTGCTTTCACTGCTGAGGACCCTGGGTACAATCCTTGGCCCCATTATAAACTACTTGGTACAGCTGGAAAAAGAGAGAGAGAGAAAGAATACCTAACTGGTCAGTTTTGGAAATGAGAGAAAGGGAATACAACCACAGAACATACAAACATACAACGAGAATATCATGAACAACTCTGTCAATAGATAAAGTGGAGAAATTCCTTGCTGAATTTTATGCGAAGTAAATGTAAAAATTAGTAGTTCCCTATCTGTTAATTAAACTTAATCTGCAATTATAAACCAACTCACAAAGAAATCTCCAGTTCCAGATGGCTTCTCTAGGTCCAGATGTTTATTCACTAGGATTAAACATTTTCAATCTTCCACGAATGCTTCCAGAGAACAGAAAGGAGAAGGAACAATTTCTGCCTTATTTTATGTGTCTAATACAATCTTGATAACAAAAGATGGCAGGAAAACTATAATAAAGTCCAATCTAGTGATGAGCATAGTTACAAAATTGCTACATAGAATATTAGCAAATTAAGAAACATAGATGAAAATAACATATTGTAAGAAAAGTGAGTCTATTCTGAGTGTAATAATTTTAATATTTGAAAATGTCTAAAATTATAATTCATTGTATTAATGAAATAAGTAAGAGAAAATATGATTACCCCACTATTTACAGAAAAGTATTTGTTAAAACTTAACATCTGAAATGGGCTTCCCTGGTGGCTCAGACAGTAAAGTGTCGGCCTGCAATGAGAGAGACCTGGGTTCAATAGCTAGGTCAGGAAGATCCCCTGGAGAAGGAAATGGCAACCCACTCCAGTACTATTGCCTGGAAAATTCCATGAATAGAGGAGCCTTATAGGCTACAGTCCATGGGGTTGCAAAGAGTCAAATGTGAATGGACGACTTCACTTTCACTTTTCACTTAATATCTGAAATATCTTGTTCATTTCAGTTCAGTTCAGTTCATTCATTTAGTCGTATCTGACTCTTTGCAACCCCATGAACTGCAGCATGCCAGGCCTCCTTTTCCAACACCAACTCCCAGAGTTTACTCAAACTCATCTCCATTGAATCAGTGATGCCATCCAACCATCTCATCCTCTGGCATCCACTTCTCTTTCTACCTTCAATCTTTCCCAGCAATGGGGGCTTTCCCAATGAGTCAGTTCTTCACATCAGGTGACCAAAGTACTGCAGTTTCAGCTTCATCATCAGTCCTTCCAATGAATATTCAGGACTGATTTCCTTTAGGATGCACTGGTTGGATCTTCTTGTAGTCCGAGGAACTCTCGAGAGTTTTCTCCAACTCCATAATTCAAAAGCATCAATTCCTTGGCACTCAGCTTTCCTTGTAGTCCAGCTCTCACATCCACACATGACTACTGGAAAAACCATAGCCTTGACTAGATGGATTTGGTTGGCAAAGTAATGCTCTGTTTTTTAATATGCTGTCTATATTGGCCATAACTTTCCTTCCAAGGAGCAAGTGTCTTTTAATTTCATGGCTGCAATCACCATCTGCAGTGATTTTGGAGACCCCCAAAATAAGTCTCTCACTCTTTCCATTGTTTCCCCATCTATTAGCCATGAAATGATGAGACCAGGTGCCATGATATTAGTTTTCTGAATGTTGAGTTTTAATCCAACTTTTTCACTCTCCCCCTTCACTTTCATCAAGAGGCTCTTTAGTTCTTCTTTGGTTTCTGCCATATGGGTTGTGTCATCTGCGTATCTGAGGTTATTAATATTTCTCCTGGCAATCTTGATTCCAGGTTGTGCTTCATTTAGACCAGCGTTTCTCATGATGTATTCTGTATATAAGTTAAATTAGCAGGGTGACAATATACAGCCTTGATGTACTCATTTCCCTATTTGGAACCAGTCTGTTGTTCCATGTCCAGTTCTAACTGTTGCTTCCTGACCTGTATACAGATTTCTCAAGAGACAGATCAAGTGGCCTGGTATTCCCATATCCCCTTTCAGAATTTTCCACAGTCTGTTGTTATCCACACAGTCAAAAGCTTTGGTATAGTCAATAAAGCAGAAGTAGATGTTTTTCTGGAACTCTCTTGCTTTTTCAATTATCTAAGGGATGTTGAGAATTTGATATCTGGTTCCTCTGCCTTTTCAAAATCCAGCTTGTACATCTGCAAGTTCACAGCTCACATACTGTTGAAGAAATATCTTTTAGCAAACCAGAAATAAATCTTTGGTAATGGATAACTACAAAACACTTAACAGTTAATATTGTAATTAAAGATAAAATTTGAAATATTTCATCTGATATCAGGAAAAAAACAGGATGATTACATACTTCAGCAATCTACTGGTGTTCATGGCCAGTGGACAAAGACAAGAAAAGACTTAAAATAGAACTACCATATTAAAATGTTTTATATTCTATAGTAAATTATTTTATGTATAATTAATGGTATTGCGGTCAGTTTGAAATTCTTTTATTATTTATGTTAGTAAATATTTTATGATAAAATATTCAGGGTTCAAAACATGTCTATAATTTGCTTTATACTTATGCAACATAATTTTTATTAAGGAAAATATAGCAAAATATTAACTGCTATTGAGATTCATTTATTATTACATGTTTTTTAATTCCACTATTCAGTATGCTTTTCCAAATACATGAAAAATTTTATTACAACAATAAAAACTAAGTAAGTATATAAACTAGATTATTTCCCTGTAGAATCTGTGCCTCATTTGGGTGATTGCTATGTATTGAATGTATGTATGAGTGAATAAATGAAAGAATAACTAAAGTAAAGGTAAATAAGCAATGGAAGTGTAGTTATTCCTGAAATTCAAAATGAAATATTATTAATTAATAAATAGGACTGAGTATTGCTACAGCAAACTTTTTTAACCTATATATTGATAAAATAGAAATGATCCATTCAACTGAATTTTCTCAAGAAAGGGTTTATAGTTGCACTTTTTATCTTATAAATTTGATTTTGTTAAATAAATGTTTCTCTTGACTTAGATTTTTCTTTTTTTTCTTTGGAGTAAAGGGTTGTTCATTACCTGATAATTAATTTTCAGGCTTTACCTGCACACATAGACTGTGTATGTTTGAGTCTTGCCCGAACAGTTCTTCGGTTATAACCTAGAAGTTAGTACATTTTTTCTCTATACAACCCGATACTTGGTTACTTTTGTTTGATTTGTCTTTTTGCTCTAAAATATTGCATAATGGTTGTTGACATCAAGTGGAGTGGGGAAATATGTCAATTAATCACTGGCTTCTAGTTATTTCGAGTAACATGTCTGTAAAGTAAAGTGAACAGGAGCTTTTGGCACATTGGAGGCACCTTGAGTGGAAGCATCTTGGATGAAAGGAAACTTACCTAATTCCTTCAGTTCTGACTAATAAGATGGCTTTTATTTAAATGCAAATTAAATACTTTTCAAAATGTTCTTTGTGTGTGTGTGTGTGTGTGTGTTGTGTGTGTGTGACAAAGTCTGGCTTGAGGCCAACCTAGAAGTAACTCTAATAGAATCAGTAAATAAAAGGAAGAAAGGCAAACACCCAGTTTCTCCAAAGCTTATAGATGTTGCATAGCAGATGCCTTAAAATCTCTAACTGTAATTCACATTGTGGTTGTTGAGTTGCTAAGTCGTGTCTGACTCTTCTGTAACTCTTGGTTTGTAGCCTGCCAGGCTCCTCTGTCCTCTTGTCCCAGGCAAGAATCCTGGAGTGGTTGCCATTTCTCTCTCCAGGGGATCTTCCTGATACAGGAATCAAACCCGTTTCTCCTGCATTGGATCTTTTACTGTTGAGCCACCAGAGAAGCCCCATAATTCACACTAGAGTTTAGGAATTGTTTTAGATTAACACTGACCTCTTTTTCCAATAAGGCTTCCCTGGTGGCTCCGTGGAAAAGAAGACTGCCAATGCAGGATATGCGGGTTCACTCCCTGGGTCAGGAAGATCTCCTGGAGGAGGAAATGACAACCCACTGCAGTGTTCTTGCCTGGAGAATCCCATGGACAAGAGGAGCCTGGTGGGCTTCAGTCCATGGGGTCACAAAAGAGTCGGACACAATTTAGCAATTAAACAACTTTTTTTCCATTAAAGATAAAGGTTCATCAGAATATGAGTTTTTTTCTGTAGGCAGCTCCTATTTCCAGCCAAGATGTTTTATGCAGTATTCACATTTAGCATAGTGCTTATAATTACACCTTTCCTTGAAGTCATGAGCAGCACTGAGAAAATGATACTTTCATTTGGAATTTGTCTTCCAGCTAAGTTCCAAATTGTTACCACAGAATAGGCTGCATTCTCTCCCTTCTACTGGTAGCATATTTAGGTCTAAGAATTTAAAGCCTAAGAAATCTTATATGCTGCACCAAATAAACAGAATTCTCAATTTACAAACTGTTAATTGTCTGCAGTAATGAAGGTTTCAGTTCAGTTCAGTTCAGTTCAGTCACTCAGTCGTGTCCAGCTCTTTGTGACCCCATGAATCACAGCACGCCAGGCCTCCCTGTCCATCACCAACTTCCGGAGTTCACTCAAACTCATGTCCATTGAGNAGCCAAAAATATGTTTACATTTTAAGCTATCAGAAAAAAAAATACATCCAAATTACAATGTTAAAGTGAGTTTCATGAGCAACTCTGACTATCTGCACTTTGGAAGACATTTTAGTGATTAAAGTAATTACTTTATTAAATGATATTTCTTGGATTTATGAGGGTCCCAAAGAAAGTTATTAAGTCCCTGAGGGACTTAATAACAAAACACCTTCTTATGCCGCATTTTAAATTATTTATTTGGTAGCACATTTCTTCCACTAAACCAGGAGCTCCTTGAGGTCAGAGGAATGGAATGAAAAACAGATGGGCTTTGGTATGAGTTGCCCATGTGTTTAACTACTGGCTATGTGACCTTGGGCAAGTTATTTAACTTTTGGAGCTTTGCTTTTGTTTAATTTCTAAAACCTCCTGGAAACTATTCTGCACAAGCCTGACACATTCAAAGCATATGGTACATCTTTGTGAAGTGAATTAAAAGAATAATTAATTAATTAATGGCTCTACCTATGAAAAGATTTCAATGCTATTTATTAGTATCTGTATGATGAGGAGTATAAATGGAATAAATTTAAGCATGAGTTTTTCTGTATAGAATCAGATGATGATAGAGATGAAATTTGTTCAAAAATAATTCTAAGCCTGTTAATCTCAATAATGAAGGTGAGGAAGCATTTCAGAAACATCTAGTTCTGTGTATGATATATTATATAGATTATCTCCAGAGGGGATTCTGTTATGTTTGAAATTTGGTTATAAGTCATATTCTGACATTTGTTTCTCTGTTATACCATTATACTGTATTGAGATATTTAATTATTTCTTTCATAATCCCTGTCTAAATAAAGAGTCAAATTTTCAGCCAAATAGCTCCATCTGTAAAGGACAAAATTGATCCAAGTTTCTGTGACTTTTGGGGGTCTTGCAGGGTCTAATACTGAATTTGCAATACAGTGCACTTTCTCACTAAACTTTTATGCTTGGGAGATGCCAGACTTAGAAAGATGGAGCCTCATCACAGAAATAATTAAAATGGAACTGAGAAACAAATGAAGAGAATTCATTACCTGAAGAGGTAAATTTTGTCCCATTTAAAATTAATGTCTGTGCTTATCCAATGTTTAATGAGTTAAGGGGTCACAAGATAAAGGAACTAGGATACACAGGGTAACTTCAGACCTTGACTGTTTTATAGTCAGATGGTGTCTGTCTGGTGGTTAATTTAAAAGAAAAAAAAAAAGAGAGAGAGAAAACAGAAAAAGTAGGACTAACTTCAAGCTGGGAAGATATGTTTGCTCACAGAAACTTGCGGAAAGACACTGACTTTAAAAAAGGAGCTGTTTGTTTGGAGCAAGGAAAAGTAGCTTGGAAAGACAAATATTGTCAGAGAGTGAGGCCTGTGGTTAAGTTCAGATGAATGAACACAACACTTTTGCAATCATAGGAACAGTAAGCCTAGGAAGACTAAGCAGTTTTATCTGAGAAGTAGAAACCTTCCTTTGTGGAAGGTTTATAACAGAGAGTGAACACTTTGGATGAAATTTTTGTTACAAAGATATATTTAGTTTTTAAATCTAACGATTTAGAAAATGTTGTCTTTTCCCACTTTCATTTTACTCCATCAGTAGGCCTGGTGAAGCATTTTGATAGTCAAGATCTTGGTACTTATCCCCAAAACCCATCAGGAAAGAGAGTTGCAGAGAGTAACCACAGCTTTACACGGAGCTCACAGCAGATCTACTTGATTATTACACATAAAACGTCACTGTTTCTTTACATCTGATGATAAATGATGTATCACTGATGGAAAGTGTCATGATTTTTTTTTACAATTACAAAATAGGATGAAATCTGAACTTTCATTCCTAAAAATAAAAATGATTCGATTATAATAATTGTCTCATAAATTTTAGATAACATCCTCAAATGGCAAATCTGTCATTGTCAGACACATAGCCCCCAAATCCTTTTAGGGAACAATTAGGAAGCTGGAACTCCATGTATTTTTTTCCATTATGTCATCTTGCCTGGCATGAAAATTGTGAGAGTGCTGAATCTTTGAATATAGTTCTGTTTGTTGGAAAGAGCCCTGAAATGAAAATTAAGAGAATTATGTTCCAGTCCTTTCAAGACTTGATAAACAGCTACAAGACCTTGGCAAATCACTTAACATCTATGTACTTTTATCATTTATAAAATAAAGTCGTTGGACTTAATGATGCATTATATCTAAAATCAAACCATCTTTTATCATCTGGGTCAGATATCCAGGCATCAAACTCAGGAACTTGAAACTCATTCTAGGTGTCAAACCCAATATATCACTATGATCTACTGATGAGTTTTCCTTTAGTAATTCCCGACATGTAATTGTCATTTGGTTTCCAGTTAATTGGTGCAGGCCTTCATCTCTTGCTTGTACTACTGGAAGAATCCCTTACCCACTTTTAATCTGCTTCCTTAGGTGTTGCTAAGACCTCCAGTATCTTGTTTTTAATGCATCTCCTNCTGATGAGTTTTCCTTTAGTAATTCCCGACATGTAATTGTCATTTGGTTTCCAGTTAATTGGTGCAGGCCTTCATCTCTTGCTTGTACTACTGGAAGAATCCCTTACCCACTTTTAATCTGCTTCCTTAGGTGTTGCTAAGACCTCCAGTATCTTGTTTTTAATGCATCTCCTTCAGACAGAAAATTAATGATTACAATGCCCTATCTGAAATAATTTAATAGTTCCACCTAAATCCTTAGCATGCTATTCAAGACCCTTCATAATTATTATTCTCTTTCTAGACTCAATTCTCATCACAATCTTAGCTCCTGACTTTATCCTATCTCTTATATCCTTTCCCTTGTATTCATTAATTTGCATTTTTCTGAAGGCACAAGAGGGTAAATCTTGACATTTTGTAGAGTTATTTTCACTCTCTGGGCTACTTTGGTTCCCGCAGTGAATCTTAGTGAACTATATCCTTTTATAGATATTTTAAGCATCACTCTACTCAAAGGACAGTTGCTTCTCTTTCCACACTGCACATTACCTGTTCAAAGTAGACCCCATTAGTTGGTTGTGTCCACTGCCTTGTGCTTATATCACAGAACCAATTGCATTTCATTGCTCTATATGCATTTATGTGTGCCTATAAATGCATTTATTCCAGTTTTATTGTTATTGTCAACTCTGAGAATTAGAGCTGACAAGTTGACATTTACATTAAAATTCATAAGAATTGCCTTTGTAAAGGTAAACTGCTCTTTAATTCATAGACAGTCTTTGAAGTTCCCTGAATTTGTGGGTACTTTATTGCCTGCAGCTTTTGTCCATATACAGAAAGTAGTTGTGCTGGTTTTTATATCAGGATCTGAAAAATACTGGTTGAGATTTACATGGAGATGTGTATCTGATGATTTGAAGAATTAGTTATCTACTTTGTTTTTCTTAGTATTCTGGTGTTGTAAAACTTGTGATGAATTTAGGGTTGTCCCAGCACAAGTTAAGAAAAATGATGTTTCTTTCATGTGAAATCTTTGAAATTTCTTTATTAGTTTCTATTAGAACAAGAGATCTAATGGTTCCTTGGGTACTACAATGTACTTATAAAAACAATGATATGTCATAATTTTATAATAAAATTGATTTCTCACATGCGCTTTCTCATGATCCTAGACTCAAACTATCTTCCTGCATTCCTTATTTTCCTTCTGAAAGTGCATTAAGCAACATCTCTGCCACTCACTGCGTTAGGAACCTGATAAGCAAGCACAAACACACGCACACACATAAGCCCAGGAAGAAAGCCTGAACTTCTGGAGTGCACATTCTAAGAAGGGGAAAGAAAAAAGAAACACTTACTGAAATGTGGCAACTATAACAATACAAGAAAAATGCAGAGGTCTTTTTTTGTGATGATATTTTTAAAGGAATTTTAGGACTCATGTAAATCACCAAGCAGAAAAAAGGAGGAAAGCATTTCTGTTAAAGGACGAGGAGATATAAAATCTCAAAGTAAGAGAATACCACCTTCAGCTTGTCTGAAGTACAGAGCTTATGTTGGGAAATAGTACGACAAAGGCAGAAGAGCCAATCTTAGGTGAGTTTACAAAGACTTGCTGTGATGCTAAGAAGGTCTAGAGCTGATAAGATTTATTAAAAAAAAAAAAAAAGGGGAGAGAGAGAGAGAATCGTTGAAAACATATTGATAGGGCAGGGACATATCCAATGTGCATTTTTAAATTGTTGCCTAGTCTGTAGTATGGGATGAAAGTTGAAGTAACAAAGAACAGTTACGAAACTCTTGCAATAATTCAAGTGAAGTTTGATGAAGGTTCATATTAATTCACTGGTGATAGGAAAAGAGGTAGCAAGAATACACAGAAGAACAATGAAGATCTTAATGACACAGATAACCATGATGCAGTGTTCACTTACCTAGAGCCAGACATCCTGGAGTGTGACGTCAAGTGGGCCTTAGGAAGCATCACTAAAAACAAAGCTAGTGGAGGTGATGGAATTCCAGCTGAGCTATTTCAAATCCTAAAAGATGATGCTGTGAAAATGCTGCACTCAGTATGCCAGCAAATTTGGAAAACTCAGCATTGGCCACAGAACTGGAAAAGGTCAGTTTTCATTCCAATCCCAAAGAAAGGCAATGCCAAAGAATGTCCAAACTACCACACAATTGCTCTCATCTCACAGGCTAGCAAAGTAATGCTCAAAATTCTCCAAGCTAGGCTTCAACAGAACATGAACAGAGAACTTTCAGATGTTCACTTGGGTTGAGAAAAGGCAGAGGAACCAGAGATCAAATTGCTAACATCCTTTGGATCATAGAAAAACCAAGAGAGTTCCAGAAAACATCTGCTTCTGTTTCACTAGCTACACTAAAACCTTTGCGTGTGTGGATCACAACAAACTGTGGAAAATCCTTAAGGAGTTGAGAATACCAGACCACCTTACCTGCCTGCTGAGAAATCTGTATGCAGGTCAAGAAGTAACATTTAGAACCAGACATGGAACCATGGATTGGTTCTATTTTGGAAAAGAGTATGTCAAGGCTGTATATTGTCATTTTGCTTATTTAACTTATATACAGGGTACATCATGCAAAATGCCAGGCTGGGTGAAGCACAAGCTGGAATTGAGATTACCGAGAGAAATATCAATAACCTTAAATATGCAGATGATGCCATCCTTATGGTACACATTGAAGAGGAACTAAAAAGCCTCTTGGTGAAAGTGACAAAGGCAAGTAAAAAAGCTGGCTTAAAGCTCAACATTCAAAAAACAAAGATCATGGCATCTGGTCCCATCAGTTCAGTTCAGTTCAGTCGCTCAGTCGTGTCCGACTCTTTGTGACCCCATGGTCCCATCACTTCATGGCAAATAGATGGAGAAACAATGGAAACAGTAACAAACTTTATTTTCTTGGGTTCCAAAGTCACAGCAGATGGTGACTGCAGTCGTGAAATTAAAAGATGCATAGTCCTTGAAAAAAACCTATGACCAACCTAGATAGCATATTGAAATCCAGAGACATTACTTTGCTGACAAAGGTCCATCTAGTCAAAGCTATGATTTTTCCAGGAATCATGTACGCATGTGAGAGCAGGACCATAGAGAAGCTTAGGTGTTGGAGAGTTGATATTTTTGAACTGTGGTGTTGGAGAAGACTCTTGAGAGTCCCTTGGACAGCAAGGAGATCAAACCTGTTGATCCTAAAGGAAATCAGTTCTGAATATTCATTGGAAGGACTGATGCTGAAGCTGAAGCTGAAGCTTCAGTACTTTAGCCACCCAATGAGAAGAACAGACTCATTGGAAAAGATCCTGATTCTGGGAAAGATTGAAGGCAGGAGGAGAAAGGGATGACAGAGGATGAGATGGTTGGATGGCATCACCATCTATGAATTTGAGCAAACTCTGGGAGTTGGTAAAAGATAGGGAAGCCTGACATGCTGCAGTCCATGGGGTCGCAAAGAGTAGGACATGACTTAATGACTGAAATGAGCTAAAAGGAATTTTTTAAGAGATAAAAATAAGATTTAGTGACTCATTAGGTATAGAAGATGGAGGAGTATAAGACAATATGCTGGTCGTAATTTAGTAAGACTCTAGAATTTGATGCCTATAAGGAAGCAAAAGTTAAAAGGAAAAAAAGACAATTGCAGGAGGAATAAGAGGTTAGGTTTAAATTACACTAAATATGGGATGCCTTTAAGGCAATAGTCTATATTTTGAAGATAGTAAGAAATGTGGGTCTGTATATGTTAATATCCTATTTGTCTAAGTTTAACAGAAAACCCACAATCTGTGGCTTAACCACACAATGGTTTATTTTTCTTTCATAACAGTAAATCCAAAGGTGCTGACAATGCTCTGCTGCCCAGTAACATTAGGACCCACATTTCTTTCATTATCCTGTTGTCTTTTTTTTTTTTTTCCTCTCATTCTGGTCACCCAGTGGTAACAAGATGGCTTCTCCATTTCACTTAAATTCACATTTGAAGCAGATGAAGAAGGAGGAAGGCAGTGACAAAACCAGAAATAATATCTTTCCAATAACTCCTTCAGAGAAGGCAATGGCACCCCACACCAGTACTCTTGCCTGGAAAATCCCATGGGCAGAGGAGCCTGGTGGACTGCAATCCATGGGGTTGCTAAGAGTCGGGGCCGACTGAATGACTTCTCTTTCACTTTTCACTTTCATGCATTGGAGAAGGAACTGGCAACCCACTCCAGTGCTCTTGCCTGAAGAATCCCAGGCAAGACGGGGGAGCCTGGTGGGCTTCCATCTATGAGGTCGCACAGAGTCGGACACTACTGAAGCAACTTAGCAGCAGCAGCAATAACTCCCCAGAAGGAAGATTTCCACAATAGTAGCATAAGGAGTTCTCTAGGTATATTCTCCATAAAAAACACCCAAAACTGATAATAATTATTTCTTTTAAAAGCCTCCAATATTTGAAGTCTTTGGAAATCGTCTTAAATGTGTGCTACAAATTAAATCTGTAAGAAGAGCAGCAGGTTGGTAGCCTTGGAACCACAGTCTATTCACTCTTTTTCTGAAAAACCCAGATCACCATGCTGGGGCCTATAATCTGGTAGTTTGTGACCAAGAAGATGGGTCTCCCTCTTCCCTCAGCTCCAGTCAAGGGCTGTGGTACCTCCCTAGGTGAAACAGGCCATGAGCATTTCTTGTCTATCCCAGCATTATACTGCCAAAGCTAAATTCCGAGCAAATACATGGATCCCCCTCCCTCCTTTCACCCCTCAGGTTCTACCTCATGTAGGTAGACCAAAAAAAGTGCCGATCACCTTTGTCCCAGTTATCACTTAGAGAATAAGTTCTGTATTGTCATATGCAACCTCAGAATACTAGAAACACTGCTCCAACCCAGAATGCTTCTCTGAAGACAGGGATGTCGTCTCAGCAGAAGTCGGTCACTTTCCCTTACTCCCAGTTTTGACCCAGTGGCTCAGAGATTTTGCCTATAGGGATTAAAAGGGTATAAGAATAGAGAACTATGGTGTGTGCATGCATGCCCAGCCGTATCTGACTCTTTGCGATCCCTGGGATTGTAGCCTGCCAGGCTCCTCTGTTCATGGAATTTACCAGGCAACAATATTGGAGTGAGATCCCATTTCCTCCTGCTGGGAATTTTCCTGACCCAAGGATCGAACCCGCATCTCTTGTATCTTCTGCATTGGCAGGCGGATTCTGTAAAAACTCAGCCAGCTGGGAAACCCTGAGACCTATGGAGCTCTCCTCAAAGCAATTGATTTTATTGGACAGTGTGCAGAGAAGTTCAAACCTAAAGTTGCTCTCTCTATGACTCACACCTTATTAACTCATGAGTGGGTAAATAAAATATTGTCTATTTACACAGTGGGATATTATCAGCAATAAAAAGGAATAATGAACTTTGAGTGATATATGTAAGTATTGAATTTGCTTATGCACTGACACTTTGTGCTAAATCAATATCCAGCAATAAAATATGTTTAGTGCAAGAGAAAAGGAGCAGGCAGAAGGAGATAACTGTGGGAACTAATGAATACCAGGGGGCCAGATGGGAACTAAGAAAATAAGCATGTCATATAATGAACTGGTTCAGCAATGAAAGTGATCTCATGAGAAACAGATTCATAGTATCATCACCCTGTTTGAACTTCGGAGATTTTTTAGAGCTCCGTTCATTTTCAAAGTGAGAGAGTTCCAAACATAGGCTGCTGCCACCTTTAGGGATTAAAATATTCACCCCAGTGAGAGGATAGAGCAGCTTTGAACAAAATCAACCACTTGTGGTTAACAGAGAGGATCCAGAGGTGTCAAACTTGTTTGCTTAGCGCACCATGTTCATTCAGCCTTCCAAATATTAAAAACAGAAAAGTTTGCCAATTATACGTATGTTTAAACAATTCATCAATATGCACCTCCTAGGACCAAATATTACTGCCAGTATTTTTCCAGTTATTCAGTGCTTCAAAAACTTATCTACAAAGGACTATTACTTAAGTTATGTTAAACTTAGTCATTTTCTTTGCTCATAACAGTACTAGAACTCACATCTGAAGAGCTATAGGATGATGGCAGTCTTGTAAAACTAGTTCTTAAAAAAATTAAAGCATGCATCTGTGGTAACACACAGCATTATATTGCTCTTCTGAAATCGGGAAGAGGAGAAACTATATAAAGTCATATGACGGGTTATTATATTGGCTAATGTGAAATGTTCATCTGACAAACTTATTGAGTTTGATTTGTGTGCATAACCCCACAGCAAATTTTACAGTTCATCTCATCTCCTGCCTCCTCCCCCTCCCATGCTGACATCAACAAATGCACCACCTAAAAAATAAATAAATAAATAAGAAAAACACCTGGAGTATTAAAGTGTTTTAACCAGTATGATTTATGTTAATGGTACAGAAGAGAATATTTTTTGGTTCTCAGAAACATAACAGGCAATTGATGTGCCATATTGCAGTATGGTTTTAGCTATCAACATGTCAAGATTTAGTTTTGCTGTTAAAGTTTTACGATTTAGAAGGCTATAAGAATATGTGCAGTGTAGCAACAATACAGGTTTCATTCCCACAGCTATATTTATCAGGCTCTCATTTTTTCCTCTTTTTATAGGAAAAAAATTGAAAAATAAAGAGGGTAGGAGAGACAGGCATCCACTCACTATATTTTCTTTATTATGTCAAGTAATGAGAAATAAAGAGACAGAAAACCGTGCTTTTAACAGCCTATGCTCAGACCAAATAAGATTGTAGACGAAGGAATCACAGTCTATTTTATTGGTTTATTATCTCTAAGAGATAACCATGTCAAAGAATGTACCATTTGATCTCAGACTTTCATCAATTACAAGAGCCCCAAGGTTAAGGATTTATTGTGCAAGCTACTTGATTGGAAGTTCTTGGTAATGTTAGACAAGTGCCAGTGAGTGAGAGGGAGAGGAACGTCACCTGAAGGCTCTAATATTGTTCTTCAAGACTGCAGCTAACAGGGTTTAGCTGATGCATAAAGAGTAAGTTAGTAGACAATATTAATTTATTATATAATCAAGGCTTAATTTCTGACATTTGGAACAAGTCTACCTTTGGCTGGTCATTATTTTCTGGCTCTACACAGATAATGCATTTCTAATACCATTGCTCCTGGAGAACACTGTCAATATCAATATTTATGTGACCATTGATTCTCAAGCTCAATAGCAGACACAGACTTAAATTAATGAGATATGTAGACTATGTACACATATTTATTTCATGACCAAGGAAAATACTTTAGACTCAGCATACATTTTTAAATGATATTCCACAATGAGCCAGATGGAGTTATTTTTAAAATAATTCTATTTTACAGCTTTTTGAAAGGAAGGCTTTTCCTTTTAAAGTGGAATCAGCTATTCATCAAAAACAGAGAACATTATGTTCTTGGCTTAGTTTTTCCATGGAGAACTCAACATAAACAAAAAAAGAAATTCTAGAATGTGTGCTTTATTTCCCATGCATGACAAATTGGAGTACACAGACTTTAGAGGAAAGAATACTTTTTTTTAAAAAAGTGTGTGTGTGTGTGTGTGTAGACATCATTAAATGCCATTAAATGTATTCTCATATATAAGATTAATACCTTTCTTATCAGCTAGAAAATTCACTATTTTTAGTTCTTTACATTTTACTTTTTTAAACATATGCAAAAATATATTTTAGAGTATTTACATTAAGAGCATTAAATGATTGCTATATCAGTAATCACAATGTCAGTAATTATCATGTCAGTCTCAAAAATGTCCTAACAATAAACAGGAAGCTTGTATGTTTATGTGTGCCTATCAGAGGGAGGGTTAGGAGATGAGAAGAAAAAGAGAGAAGGAAAGAGAGATGGAGAGAGCAGAGGAGAAAGTGGAAAAGAGAGAATATGGTAGATTTTCAAGATCAGGGACATATATATTCAAAAATGTTAAGATTTCTTAATGTTGAATATTCTTACCAAAAAGAAAAAACAAAACCAATTCCCCTTCCTAAAAAAACCCACAAAAACTACAAGAACATTTTTGGAGGTGATAGAAAGATTTAGTACCTTGGCTGTGGTGATGGTCTCATGTGTGTATGCATATATGCAAACTCATCAGAGTGTAAAGTTTGTGCAAATTTTTTTGTGTGCCAATCATACTTCAATAAAACTAGAAAAAAATAATGTAATATTTTCCCTCACACAAGAAATGGAACAATCAAGAGAAAGTGTCAGCTTCACTTAGCAGGCCACTCAGTGAGATTAAGGGTACAGGCTGGATTATCACTGGATTCAGGGTATAGGCTGCTCCAAAATAAATTCATAAGTTACAGTGTAGAATAAGTCATACCAAGTACTGGCATTTTGGTTGTCGCTCACTCATCACCTCCCTTTTACAGTGAATGAAGTGAGTTGCTCCAAATATAGTCCTTTCAATCACTTCATTATCACCTAGGGGGGGCTTCCTTAGTGGCTCAGATGGTAAAGAATCCATCTGCAATGTGGGAGACCTGGGTTCGACCCCTCGGTTGGGAAGACACCCTGGAGAAGGAAATGGTGACCCATTCCAATATTCTTGCCTGGGAATTCCATGGGCCGATGGAGCCTGGTGGGCTACAGTCCATATGATCACAAAGAGTTGGACACAGCTGAGCAACTTTCACTATCACCTAAGGCAGAGATGTTCACTTAGCCTCTAGTGTAGTGCTGGTATTCTTTTGAAGATGCTCTAAGTAAGTACATCTTTGGTGTTAAAATAGAAATGTAGCTTTCTTGTTTCAGACAGCACAATGATCTTGTCTGCCTTTTTGTTAGGAGTTTCTGAAGCTTTGATTCTAGGAACTTTGGGACTAGGTCTTTTTCATCTTTATATAAACAATACAATAAATTTTAAAGTTCCCAATACACTCCAAGCAAATCTTCTACATCAAAACCTTTGTGAGAACAGGCAGGGTATAAATACATAAAATGAAACACTGGTCCTGGATGTTGAGCTCAACTGAAAATGATGCCAAATGACATGAAGTCCCAAAGTAGTAACACTTGGTTACTTTGGGTAGTAACTTTGGCCTTCATATCATTTGGCATCTATATTGGTATACAGATATATGGCAAATTGTCTTTCAAATATAGAGATTGAGTATATACCTGAGCAGATCTGATATATTTTACTGAGTTCTCCATACTACAGTACATAAAACAGGTCATTGTTAAATTATTTACAAATGATAAGCCATTAGAAAACCAATGTGGTATAAGAAAATATTATTCCAATGTAAAAAAAAAATCTTCAAAGTAGTTATAATGAAAGGGCTGGCAATAGCCATTTCATAAAATGAATTCTATCTAACAGCATGGCAGCTCATAAAATGAAATTATGTTCTTTCTGTATATGTCAGCTCTGATGCTATCTAATCAATAACTCTGCTGTTGTCAAGTTCAGGTTGAATTTTCAGGGAGGAAAAGCATGTTACATAGTCTACCTATATTATTTCATAAAGAAATGTTCATTTATGTTAATCATAATTCTTTCAGGAATTGTAAATAGAGAAGTATACTTTTTGGTGAGTTATATGTTTAGTGACCAGAAATATTTTTAATATGTCTTAAAGTAGGCTGAAGAAGATTAAAATATTTTCATGTATATCTTAACAGTTTAACAGCCTTATTTCATTTAATTTTTTGGTATTTACAGAAAAGAAAAAGTGGGGGAAGCAATTTCATTTAATATATAGCCATTATAGTCAATTAGAAATATCAATTTTGGAATTTTTTAAAATTAGATAGCAACACATTTTAACCCAATATTTCTTTTCTATTTTTTTATTGAAGAATAGTTGATTTACAATATTATGTTGGTTTCACTGTGCAACATAGGGATTTTATATTTTATAGATTATACTCCATCTAAAGTTATTATAAAATATTGGTTATGCTCTCTGTGGTGTACAGTGTATTCTGATAGCTTACTTATTTTTCACAGAATGGTTCATACCTCTGAATCCCCTACACTTAAGAATATCCCACACTTTTCCTCTTCCAACCAGTAACCATGAATTTGTTCTCTGTATCTATGAATATATTTCTGTAGAACCAAATATTTTTAATGTGTTAACATAATAATACTTTTACTTGTTTAGAGCTTTCCAGTTTACAGTGTTTTTATATAACTATTTATTCAGTACATAATTATTTATTCAGTAACTTCCAGATGTTCAAGCTGGTATTAGAAAAAGCAGAGGAACCAGAGATCAAATTGCCAACATCTGCTGGATCATGGAAAAAGGAAGAGAATTCCAGAAAAACATCTACTTCTGCTTTATTGACTATGCCAAAGCCTTTGACTGTGTGGATCACAATAAACTGTGGAAAATTCTGAAACAGATGGGAATACCAGACCACCTGACCTGCCTCTTGAGAAACCTGTATGCAGGTCAGGAAGCAACAGTTAGAACTGCACATGGAACGACAGAGTGGTTCCAAATAGGAAAAGGAGTACATCAAGGCTGTATATTGTCACCCTGATTATTTAACTTCTATGCAGAGTACATCAGGAGAAATGCTGGACTGGAAGAAACACAAGCTGGAATCAAGATTGCCAGGAGAAGTATCAATAGCCTCAGATATGCAGATGACACCACCCTTACAGCAGAAAGTGAAGAGGAACTAAAAAGCCTCTTGATGAAAGTGAAAGAAGAGAGTAAAAATGTTGGCTTAAAGCTCAATATTCAGAAAACGAAGATCATGGCATCTGGTCCCATCACTTCATGGGAAATAGACAGGGAAACAGAGGGAAAAGTGTCAGACTTTTTTGGGGGGGGCTCCAAAATAACTGCAGATTGTGACTGCAGCCATGAAATTAAAAGACCATTACTCCTTGGAAGAAAAGTTATGACCAACCTAGATAGCATATTCAAAAGCAGANTTAAAAAAAAAACAAAACCTTTTTATTTCGTATTGGCATGTGGGTTTCCTTGGTGGCTTGGTGGTAAAGAATCTGCCTACAGTGCAGGAGACCCAGGTTCAGTCTCTGGGTGGGGAAGATCCCCTGGAAAAGGGCATGGCAACCCACTCCAGGATTCTCACCTGGAGAATTCCATGGACAGAGGAGCCTGGTGGGCACCGTCCATAGGGTTGCAAAGAGTCGAAGACGACCCAGCGGCGAACGCTAACGATGACTAACAGTTGATTCACAATGTTGTCAGGGCTTCAGGTGAACGGCAGAGGGACTCAGGCACACATCTACGTGCACCCACTGTCCCCCAGACGCCCTCCCATCCAGGCAGTCACGTGACATTGGGCAGAGTTCCCTGTGCTGCCCAGGAGGCCCTTGGTGGTTATCCATCTTAAATACAGCAGTGTGTACATGTCCATCCCAAACGCCCTAATTACCCCTTCCGCTCAGCCTTCCCCGCTGGCAGCCGCAAGCTTGCTCTCTAAGCCCGAGAGTCTGTTTTGTAAACAAGCTCGTTTGCGTCATGTCTTTTTAAGACGCCACATATAAGCGATGCCGTGTGATGCTTCTGCTTCTCTGTCTTACTTCTCTCATTATGACACTCTCTAGGTCCATCCATGTGGTTGCAAATGGCATTTGTGATGAAGGCAGTGCTTTCTGATCGTAGTGAGTTGCTGTCTGCAGAGCCTGGCACCAGACTGCCCAGACCAAAGCTTGCTCCCGTCTCCAACCTGGGCTGGAGCATGCCATGCCCACGTCAGCGTCTCTAGCCGCACAAATCGTCCAGAACTCTGAGCTCAAGCAGCGTCATCTCACTCGTCTGTCCTCATCACAAGCTTCCTCCCCTGTTCCGCCCCTAAAGTACCTTCCCCAGAGATGCCTCCTGCCTGGGACCTGCAGACAAGTCACCAAACTTATCCAACTGGGCCTCCCTCTGCATTTGATGTTAAGTGGACAGATCAAGAGGTTTCTAAGGGAGCCCCAAAGGCTGAGACCGACGTGAGGCACTCACTCAGTGCCAGCCAAACCTTTGCCTGTGCAACCTCATAGAAACAAGACGTGCTCAGGATTTACTCTGGGAAACAAGCAGAACGCAGAAGCAGAAGAGGAAAGAAGCAATGTATTTTTTAGTATGTTCAACTTGAAGTCATTTTCATTCAAATTGTTTAAGAACAAAATATTTCAAATTTGTAGGAAAGTTCCCCAAAACGCAACGCCCAGCTGTTCACCTGCCGAAGACGTTACACTGATACTATCATTTTGCCGTATTGGCCTCAGCTCTTTTAGTTTTAAGAGATTAATCATTATAAGTTAAACAATGACCATCTTCTTTTCCCTTTCTCATCTCTCTCCTTAGAAGTAAATTCTCATCTGAAAATGTGTATCATTCCCAAGCTTGATTTTGTAACCTCGTTTGTGTGAGAATTTACACGCCATATATGTAAACCATTGCTTCTGTGTTCTGAAATTCACATCAGTGTTTTCATCCTGTTTATTTTGTGGCTTTCCTCCACAATTATGTTTTTCCATTTTGTCTGTATAGTTTTATATGGATCTAACTCTACGTATAGAACTTGCCTTGTGGGTCCAATGGTAAAGAATCTGCCTGCAATGCAGGAGGCCTGGGCTTGATCCCTGGGAAGACCCCCTGGAGAAGAGCATGGCAACCCACTCCAGTATTCTTGCCTGGAGAACCCTCATGGACAAAGGAGCCTGGCGGGCTACAATCCGTGGGGTCACAAAGAATCGGTTAGAACTGAGTGACTAAGCACAGCTCTACGTAAGTGATATACCAGGAGGCCCAACCTCCGGGCTGTGGACTGGTTCCTCCTGTCAGATCAGCAGCATCATTAGACTAAAGTGCACAATACATGCAGTGCCCTTGAATCATCCCCAAACCTCCCCAGCCCCTCGGTCCATGAAAAAATTGTCTTCCGGGAAATCTGTGCCTGGTGCCCACCCAGTGGGGCACTTCTGTTACACGCTGTCCTAGGCTATGATCAGAATCATAGCCCCCTCATCCATTACACTAAAAAAAAAGAAGTTTAATTTGTGTCTAGTTTTCACTGCTGTATACGATGCTGCAGTGATCATTCGATGCACCTTCTTGAACATTTCTGTGAAAGTGTCTCTAGAAGAGACACCTCCAAGTGGGCTGCTGGCACCATCAAGCTTTTCCCACCTTGCTCAGTTTCTCTTTGAAGAGGTGAGACACTCACAATTCCACCAGGGGTGTATCCGCTTTCCTGTCTTTCCACATCTTCATCAGCCAAAAGGATAAAAGGGAAACTGGCTTCTTCTTGCATCTTCCTAAAAGCTAGTTGCTCTGTTTGCTGATTCTTCTTTCATATCCCTTTTATACCCTTCGCCATTATTTTCCTATTTCATGTTTAAACATTTTCTTATTGACTTGTAAGAGTCCTCTATATAATCTGGATATGATCTTTGCTGTGTAGGTTGCAAATGTCTTCTCCTGGTCTGGTAATCTGGCTAATATTAAGACACAAAGCAGGACACCCCTGGTGGTTCGGGGGATAAGAACCTGCCCGCCAGTTTAGGGGACACGCATCCAATCCCTGGTCTGGGAAGACTCCAGACCCCTTAGAGCAACTAAACCCACGCACTACAACTATTGAGCCTGTGTGCCTCACCACTACTGAAGCCCATGAGCCTAGAGTCTGTGCTCCACAAGAGAAGCCACCACCATAAGCGGGTGCCCCTCAGCAAAGCATGGGCCCCACTCGCCGCAACTAGAGAAAGCCCACACGTGGCAACCGGAAATAGGGAAGTACATAAAAATTTTTTAAAAAAGAAAGAAACAAAACAGTACTTAGGATCGAGTTATGATGCTAATCAGTTCAGTTCGGTTGCTCAGTCGTGTCCGACTCTTTGCNCCCACTCGCCGCAACTAGAGAAAGCCCACACGTGGCAACCGGAAATAGGGAAGTACATAAAAATTTTTTAAAAAAGAAAGAAACAAAACAGTACTTAGGATCGAGTTATGATGCTAATCAGTTCAGTTCGGTTGCTCAGTCGTGTCCGACTCTTTGCGACCCCATGGACTGCAGCATGTTAATATCAGGTCACGTATAAAAATGTCTAAGAAATATTTCTTCTATTGATAAAGATTTCTCTTGTTTTCAGGGCAGAAGGCCACTTATGTTTATCTGAAATGTCATACTGTATACACTTCTGTATAGTTTCAAAAGATGTGACGCTCTTTAATGTTCACGTCTTGGCATTTTACTGTGTATGAATATTGCTAAAGTTGATTTATACAATAAAAAGCAGATCCTAAGTTTGAGATATTAGGGAATGCCAGAGGAATATCTTCCAGCAACTACTTATCTTAGAAGTAATTTTATAAAACAAGTCCTGTGGCTGCTGACATAATTTGCTCTCTGCCCACAGTACCCGGGAGACCTTCATGAGAGGTAAATGCCTATCTGTGTACACATGTGTTTATTTGTCTATGTCTAGGGAGTATCTCTATTTTAATCTTACACTCCAATTGATTAATTAAACTTTGAGGAAACAATGTTTTTATGGCACCAGTACCCCATACGCATCATGGAAAAGTAATTTAGTTATGTCTTAATTCCTCACTCATTTCCACTAAAATAAATCCAGAACAGATTCAGAAAACTGATGCTGAGGACAGACAGTGAATCTGTGAGCCCGTGGCTGGAAGCCTAAAATATTATTTCGAATTAACCTATTAACTCATTTGAGATAATTCTATCCAGATTTGAGTCTGTGTTTACTCAACTGATTTATTGTCTGTTTTTATTTCTCCCAAATGGGACTCATTACGTCTCTTTAAAGCAGTGTTTTTCCATGTTTTCTACCATTTTTATTTTTCAAGGTACTTTATATCATAGCGACTGAGTTATGTGCCATGTCCTACTAATTATGAAACCCAGATTTTACTGTGTGTCCATTTTAGTAAGTTTTTATGTATTTACATGTACACACATGTTTGTTCAGACACTAAGTAGTGTCTGACTCTTTGCAATCCTGGGGACTGCAGCACCCCAGGTTCCTCTGGCCTTCACTACCTCCTGGAGTTTCCTCAAATTCATGTCCATACGTTTTACATCAAAATGGCCTTTTTGAAAGACAGGGATTGCATTTTTAGAAGCACTGCACCCTTCAAACGTTTCTATGGGTATATGGAGACTTCTGACATAAAAATGAATTTCCCCATATGACTGGAAATACTAGAACCAGGCCACTCAGCGATTCACCTGAAGTCTTAACTGATCTGCCACAGAAGAAGGAAGTGGTCTTTGCTTCTCTAATAGCAACGTGGGAAAGTGAGGCTGGGTGGTCTTGGGTTGGGAGCTTACCCCTGGAACTCGGGGTCTTGATGGAGCCACTTAGCAGTTGCTAGTCCACCTGTTAAAGGAACAACACTCATCTGCTGAGGTCGACGTGCGATTAACTGTCCTGGCTCAAAGCAACAAACAAGTACTCAGCAAGCGCTGCTGCTGCTGCTGCTAAGTCGCTGCAGTCGTGTCCGACTCTGTGCGACCCCACAGACGACAGCCCACTAGGCTCCCCCGTCCCTGGGATTCTCCAGGCAAGAGCACTGGAGTGGNGAGAGTAAAAATGTTGGCTTAAAGCTCAATATTCAGAAAACGAAGATCATGGCATCTGGTCCCATCACTTCATGGGAAATAGACAAGGAAACAGAGGGAAAAGTGTCAGACTTTTTTGGGGGGGGCTCCAAAATAACTGCAGATTGTGACTGCAGCCATGAAATTAAAAGACCATTACTCCTTGGAAGAAAAGTTATGACCAACCTAGATAGCATATTCAAAAGCAGAGATATTACTTTGCCGATTAAGGTCTGGCTAGTCAAGGCTATGGTTTTTCCTGTGGTCATGTATGGATGTGAGAGTTGGACTGTGAAGGAGGCTGAGCACTGGAGAATTGGTCCTTTTGAACTGTGGTGTTAGAGAAGACTCTTGAGAGTCCCTTGGTCTGCAAGGAGATCCAACCAGTCCATTCTGAAGGAGATCTTGGGATTTCTTTGGAAGGACTGATGCTAAAGCTGAAACTCCAATATGTTGGCCACCTCATGCGAACAGTTGACTCATTGGAAAATACCCTGATACTGGGAGGTTTGCGGACAGGAGGAGAAGGGGATGACAGAGGATGAGATGGCTGGATGTCATCACTGACTTGATGGGCGTGAGTCTGAGTGAACTCCGGGAGTTGGTTATGGACAGGGAGGCCTGGAGTGCTGTGATTCAAGGGGTTACAAAGAGTTGGACATGACTGAGTGACTGAACTGAACTGAACTCTGTGCCCTATATAAACTGTGCATTTTTTTTTTTTTTTGTATATGACTGGATTAGGAAACAGATTTTAAGACTTTAAGAAGATTTTTAGATTAAAAATATGGAAAGCGAGGATCATAATTTGTGCTCAGTCTATCTTATTTTAATGCCTGAGCCATGTAACCATAAAGAGTATGCTTTGTGAATATTATGTCATTAATTGTTGAGAACAATTCTATTACTCAGAAACACCTGTCCTATTTCTTGGTCTCCATGCACTTTTGAGAATCTTCCATTGACTCTGAAATCTCAATTAGACTTGAAGGCCCAACAAAAGTTATATTTTTTGTTAACAAAATGATGTCTTTTGATGTTGCCAAGTGGAAATGTCTTCTAACTCCCTTTTTGTGTAATATTTTAATTTCTCTTGAAGAACTCTGCCTCAGAATTCCCTTCTGTCCTGAAGTTGAGTTATTTTGTGTTCGTATTTCCCTAACAGAGTCCATAGGATACATAATATATTTGACATTCAAATGCTGAGTGTTTTATTAATTATAATATTTTATACAACACTTATCTGAAGGTTCCTTCAACCACATAACTCATCCAAACAATTCAAAACTTGAAAATATACTACAATATTTTTTTTGGCTATAGTGTATGGCATGTGTGATCTTTTGTTTCCTGGCCAGGGATCAAACCAGTGCCCCCTGCAATGGAAGTGCAGAGTCCTATCCACAAGACCACCAGGAAAGTCCCACTATTACTCTAGAATGTCTCTTGATTATCTATTGTAAACTTTCACCTGTTTTTGCTTTAATTCTACTAAATTTGTCAACTCTTTCCCTTTCTGCTATTAAAGTACTACAAAGACACTGTCTCCCAAATGTTGTCTAAATTGGTGTCGAGGTCTGCTATTGGAACTTCTCATCGTCTGGCTACAAATACTCAACAGCTCTCTAGTATTCTCTGAAAAGCTCAAGACCTCTATTTAATATAGCAAATGAAGCCCTCCATAATCTGGCTCCTGTGCTGTTTATAATACTCTTATTCTCTCCCTCTCTACTCCTTTCCCTCTCCAGTCCCATCCCAAGATAGGACACAAAGCCATTTGTGGCTTTGAAAAGTGAAGTCTTTTTCCAGAAAAGTAAAGTAAGATTAAACGTTCCAAGGGTAAGAAACTAGAAGAGAGTGATTTGAACTGACATAGTGTATACTGTTGAATGTTATGGGCCTGTAAAATGTGCAGGTTGCTTTACACTGAGTCTTCCCTGAAGGCTGCTGCTGCTGCTGCTAAGTCACATCAGTTGTGTTGACTCTGTGGGACTCCATAGATAGCAGCCCACCAGGCTCCCCCATCCCTGGGATTCTCCAGGCAAGAATACTGGAGTGGGTTGCCATTTCCTTCTCCAATGCATGAAAGTAAAGTGAAAGTGAAGTCCCTCAGTCGTGTCCGACTCTTTGCAACCCCATGGACTGCAGCCCACCAGGCTCCTCCATCCATGGGGTTTTCCAGGCAAGAGTACTGGAGTGGGTTGCCATTGCCTTCTCCGTCCCTGAAGACTAACCCATGAAAACCCCGTCCTCAAGACATAATTATCCAAAGATCTGATCTCCAAACATTATCACATTTGGATTAGGATTTCAACACGAATTTTGGAAGGACATAAACATTTAGGCCAAAGCAGTATATATTCCAGCTTTCTTGCCTGGTCTTAAAAATATCTGAACCATATTCCACACCATTTTTCAGAAGTCTCAGGATCTGTTTCTGAGTAAACCTAATCAATGAAGGATTAAATCTAAAAACTTGGGTCGATTTTAAGTTTGTTAGAAAACAACTGGAGACTTTTTAGCAAGGCAGTATCATGACCTGAGTCACTTTTTAATTAAAAATGTCATGTTAGCTGCTTTTCAGTGAACTGAGTTGAGAGGAAGCAGTGTGACCTGCTAGATGATTATTCCAGGAGCCTAGGCCTAGTTTGAGGGTATCTTGAAGTTTATTAATTCACATGAAAGGAAATGCATAATGGAGTTATGTGTCTTGAGAGCAAATTAACAAGATTTAAGGTTTGAATGAAATAATAGTGTGAAGGAAAGGGAGAAATAAAAGATTACACTTAGATTCTAGCTTATTGGATATTGCTACCATTTAAACAGGATGGGAAAAAAGTTGGAAGAGGAGCAAGTTTATAAGTAAAACAAACCATTGTTGTCTGTGTTAAGATTATGTCAAGTATTAAGCCAAAGAGATGTTGTAAGACTCATCTGGAACTCAGAGAAGTTGGTACTGAAGATCCAGCTATGAGAGTTACTGGCATACAGAAAGTATTTAAATGTCATGGATCCAGATGATCTCAGCTAGTTTAAGTATAAATGGAAAAGAAAAGGCTGATAAGAATGGAATGCCTTGTCCCTCACAGGATGTTGTTGTTTAGTCACTAAGTCCTGTCTGACTCTCTTGCCACCCCCTGGACTGTAACCCATTAGACTCCTCTGTCCAGGGGATTCCCCAGACAAGAATCCTGGAATGGGTTGCCATTTCCTACTCCAGGGGCTCTTCCTGACCCAGAGATCTAACCTCTGTCTCCAGGGGTCAAACCTGCATCTCCTGCATTGACAGGCAGATTCTTTACCACCAAGCCACTAGAGAAGCCTCTCATAGGATGAGATGACTGTAAAGGAGACGAGGAAGAAGGATTGTACAGTAAGAGTGAAACCAATAGAGTACCAGGTGGAAAATGCCTTTAAACATGGGCAGAGTGTTCAAGTACCAGAGTAGACACTGGTGTGTGTTGGGGACCTTATCGTTTATCTTTTCAAGATCGAGGTCAGTCAGGTTTGGCATGAAAAGCCTAATACGTCAGGTCTGAAACAGTTAATAATGGCTACATTGCTATGATGTGGGAAATGCAAACAGAGATTTAACATGTCGCAAGAAAAATTCATTGTAATGCAGAGGAGGGAAATGGAAAGGTAGTTGCCCATGTATGGTGATATAGTCAAGATAATTCTTTTCTTTTAGAGTGGAACTTGAAAGATGGTTGTATGCTTACAGAAAATGCTCAGTTTTTGGAAGTCATTATCTTCCACTTCCAGTAGTCATGTATGGATGGACTGTGAAGAAGACTGAGCACGAAAGAATTGATGCTTTTGAACTGTGGTGTTGGAGAAGACTCTTGAGAGTCCTTTGGACTGCAAGGAGATACAACCAGTCCATTCTGAAGGAGATCAGTCCTGGGATTTCTTTGGAGGGAATGATGCTGAAGCTGAAACTCCAGTACTTTGGCCACCTCATGTGAAGTGTTGACTCATTGGAAAAGACTCTGATGCTGGGAGGGATTGGGGGCAGGAGGAGAAGGGGACGACCGAGGATGAGATGGCTGGATGGCATCACTGACTCGTTGGGCGTGAGTCTGAGTGAACTCCGGGAGTCGGAGATGGACAGGGAGGCCTGGTGTGCTGCGATTCATGGGGTCGCGAAGAGTCGGACACAACTGAGCGACTGAACTGAACTGAACCTTCCACTTAACTCCTTTTCTGTATATGATTATTATGGATTGAATGTTTGTGTCCTCTCAAAACTCATATTAAAACTCTACTCCCCAATATGTTGGTATTAAGAGGTGGGGAATTTGGGAAATAATTAGGTTAGATGAAGCCAAGAAGGTGGATGCCCTGCTCTGCTATGTAAGGGTACAGAGAGAAGTTGGTGGTCTGCAACCCGAAAGAGGGCCCTCACTAGAACCTGACCATACTGGCACCCTGAACTCAGATTTCCAGCCTTCAGAACTGTGAGAACTAAATATCTGGTATTTCTAAGCTACTCAGTCTATGCTACTTTGTTTTAACAACACAAATTGATTAAGGCAGCTCAACTTATTATTACTTTCACACTATGTCAATGATAATTACATTTTTGCTGGAAGTATAGCTGCATCATTAATGCTTAGTTTCAGGTTGAATTTTAAAACTAAAAAACAAAAAATATTATAAATCAGTGCAGACTCGACTGTGACTACATATTATTATTAATTCTATAACTGAGTACCATAGCTTAACATTTCCTTTCTTTCATATTTGGTTTGTCTAAAGAGTAAAATTGCAGTTTACTTTTTCTTACTCTACTTGCCTTTATCACTTATTCATTTTTTTTTCAGTTATCTGTTCAATCAGGTACATTTTTTCCAGATGACCACCCATAATTCTTAGCCATTTGCTCCTTTGTGGACTGACGATTGTACTACCTAGGATGTCTTTCCCAGAGACATCCTAGGACCTCCCTCCTCTCTCTTCCCAAATTTGGATCTGATATTTTTTTGTACCCTGCTTTTAGTTTGACTAACTTTCACATTTTCTAATGTTATCTTCCTAAGAAAGAGCAAGGAGTACATATTCTTAATTTTGTATTACAAATGTGTCTTTATTCTCTGCTAAAGGAACACTCAGCTGTGTATAGAATTCAATTTGAAATCACATTTTTCAGAATTTTGAGGGCATTTTTCTGATATGATTTATTATTAAAAGTTAAATAAAATTAGAAAATAAATCCAAGATTAACCTTGTTTATATCTTTATAGACAAGAAGTAATGCTTTCCATTTTTTGTTTTCCTCCCAGAAAACTTTTAGTATCATTTATTTATTTTTTTAACTTATAGACTTTTTCATAGAACAATTTTGGATTTATAGAAAAATTAGGCAGGTAGTAAGTACGGAGAGTTCCCATATGATCACCCAGCATGCAGTTTCCCCTATTTTTCACAACCTGCATTTGTGTGGGACATTTACGGCAGAGTGCACTGATATTTATTCATGATTATTAACTAAGTTCATAGCTGACACTGAGGATCAACTTTTGTGCTCCACATTCACGGGTTTTGGAAAATGCAAAATGTCATACAGTCACCATTACAGCATTACACAGAAGAGTTTCACTACCTTAAAAATCTGCTATGCTTCATTTAATGGCAGAAAGTGAAGAGAAACTAAAGAGTCTCCTTTTGAGAGTGAAAGAGGAGAATGAAAAAAGTGGCTTGTCAACATTCAAAAAATGGCTTCCAGTCCCATCACTTTATAGCAAATAGAAGGGGAAAAAGTGAAAACCGCATTTTTTTTTTTCTGTACTCCAAAATCACTGTTGTTGGTGATTACAGCCATGAAATTAAAAGACACTTGCTCCTTGGAAGGAAAGCTATGACAAACCTAGAAAGCATATTAAAAAGCAGAGGCAATACTTTGCCTACAAAGGTCAGTATAGTCAAGCTATGTATCTTTTCAGTGGTCATGTATGGGTGTGAGAGTTGGGCCATAAAGAAGGCTGAGCACTTTTGAATTGTGGTGCTGGAGAAGACTTGAGAGTTCATTGGACAGCAAGAAGATCAAACTAGCCAATTCTAAAGGAAATCAACCCTGAATATTCATTGGCAGGACTGATGATGAAGCTGAAGCTTCAATACTTTAGCCACCTGACACAAAGAGCCAACTCACTGGGAAAGATCCTGATGCTGGGAAAGACTGAAGGTAAAGAAGAGGTGGTAAAGGATGAGATGGTTAGACAGCATCGCCAATTCAGTGGACATGAATTTGAGCAAACTCTGGTAGATAGTGAAGGACAGGAAAGCCTAGTGTGGTGCAGTAAATGGGGTCACAAAGAATTGGACATAGAGGCTGAACAAAACAATGCTTTATCTATTCATCTCTGTCCCAGTCCTACTTCTCCACTATATTCACCCTACTTCCCAAGTTCCAGAATTCCTGGCTATCACTGTTTTTTGACTACCATAATAGTTTTCTTTTTCCAGAATGTCATATGATTGAAACCATACAATTTGTAGTCTTTTCAGATTGGCTTCTTTACCTTAGCAGTATACACTGATGGTCCTTCTATGGCTTTTGTGGCTTGAATACTGATCTTTTATTTTTATTGTTGAACAATATTCTATTGCATGGATTTACCACAGTTTATTTATCCATTCACTTGCTGAAGGATTTATTAGTTGCTTCTAGCTTATGAACAAAGCTGCTATAAATATTCATGCATAGGTTTTTGTAAGGACATCACTTTCAACTCAACTGGATAAATATTTTGGAGCATAATTAGCTTAGTCATATTGTCAAGACTGTACTTAGCTTTGGAAGAACTACCAAACTGTCTTTCAAAGCAAAACGGCTGTAGCATTTTGCATTCCTATCAGGAATAAATGCAAGTTCTTGCTGCTCCACACTCTCTCCAGTAGTTGGCACTTGTAATTTCTATGGATTTTACCTATTCCAATAGGTTTGTTCTGGTATTTCACCATTTGTGTTAAACTAAAATTCCCTAATAACACATAATATTGAGCATCTTTTCATATGCTTCATACTTGCACATAATTTTTGGAATGGTGACTATTCAGCTTCCTTCCCATTTTAAAACTGTTACATGTTGGAACTGAAACAGGGACTATAAAGCATTTTTAATAATTTTTAGTGGGCTTGCTATTCTCCTAAAATTTGACAATAGTATGAAAAGTTTTTTAAAAAAATTTCACTTTTCTGTACATTGCATATGTTCCTTTAGTATGGATACTCATGTCCTTCATGAGTGCTAAAACTCATGTTATTCATTCTAGTCATAATATTAGTCATATTAGAATATTGACCCTTTAGGTTAATTATTATTTTTTTTAATTGGACCTCTCATACTTTCAAAGGAATTTATTTGAATTTATCTTCCTAAACTATTTTTCTAGCATTTATCTTATTCACCTGAATTTTAATTTTTCACATTTTGTACTTGTTTGTTGTGTGTGATATCTTCTTAAATGTGCCTTAAGACACAGCAGATTCTTTTCTCCTAAATACACATCAGTTTTGTTTACTCCAGAATAATTTTTCTCCTTCTTCATCTTGGTCTCTTTTCTTTTTGTTATAGGATTTCCTGAGACATTTCCTAAAATTGATTTTTGTCTGTACTGGAAAAAATGAGAGTGAAAAACTGATGGAATCTCTTTGTATGTGGGTGGGAACTGTTTTACAGGCAGACTCAGTTTTGTATTAGTCAGAAAGTTGGTAGTTATACTGAGGAAACCTTAAATGAGACAGTGTAAAGTGTTTTCACTGGATGTCCTTTGTGGTAGCAGTAGTTGTGGAAGGGAATTTATATGATCCGTATTTCAATGACTTCCTCTTTTCAGCACTCATTTTACTGTTGTCCTCCAGCATAATTGGGATTTGCAAATTTTAAGCTTTTCCCTCCAAGCCAAAAGGAAGATTCGCTAGGCTGGAACTTCTTCCATCTGCTCTTTGTCCTTCCAAACTTGATTAAATAAATCCATCTGTGTCTCTATTTATGTCTATGTTTACTATCTATAAATATATTCATGTATATCTATCAGTCCATATATCTGTTGTTCTATTTATCTGTGAATGAAAATTAGGAGTCTAAGAACTAAACAGATTTTAAAAATAGCATTACCTAGTAAAACTATTTTGTATATGAAGAATTTTATGAGTAATGAGTAGAAAAAAAAAAACTTGTAAGCATGATTTTTAAAAAGTTTATTTTAAGCAAAAGTTTATTGAATTTGAAAAAAAAACTACCCTTCTCATCAAGGGACAGGGAAGCCTGGTGTGCTGCAGTCCCTTGAACATGACTGAGTGACTGAATTGAACTGAACTCTCATCAAGGATCTCTAAGTGAAGCTTGCTTCATGAATACTGAGGAGGCACAAAAGTATATTAGAAAAGATTTATTACTGTGAGCTACATAAGTAAAGTGGCATCCTTGCTACTTAAGGAGAGAGATTCCGTTTATTCAGTGCCTCATCAGAAGGCTCCATTGCTTTCTGAGGAGTATGAAATGTTTGTAAGTTTGAAAGAAAACATCTAATGTGGGAGAGGAATCTGGCAGGAGACACAGTGAATTTATTGAAGATCTTTTCATGGCAGGACTTGACTTTGCTGGCCATGGTTATATAAATATTGCAATGATTTTAATCTTGCACCTCTCCCCAACCCAATGCCACCATGACTGTCTTTCTCTTCAACTCCATAACCACATGCTCGCAACACTCCACTGGAGCTGTCAGTGAGGAAAGTGAAGATGGTACTTAGGTTTCTGATAAAGCAAAAATCTAATGTACATTAAGTCAAATACTCCCCCTGTCATTCTGGTACTTTAAGGCAAGCTTTCCCCATAACTTACAGAGAGGAATTCATGTTTATATGAAAAATGTTAATATCTGTAAACCATAGATGTCTAAGCTGTTACTCCTCCGGTGTTCACTCCCTGGCAAGGGCCAGTGTCCCACTTCATTCCATTTTTCTTTTCTTTGATGAACATTCTTTTTCTGTGACTTGGTGCCTCTATGCCCAGCTGTCAGCTTTAAAAAAAAAAAAAAAAAAAGACTGGTAATACATACAATTTATTTCTACTTAGGAGGCTACAGCTTACAGTGTTACTTCTGGCAGCATATTTAGTACTTTTGTTAGAAATTTTTCAGGAATTACCAGATCTTTAACACAATGGAGACATCGCTAATTCTAATGAGAAAGACATTGTTACAGACCACCAGTAAAGATATTATAGCTCCTCCGAAAATATTTCCTATGCACCTGGGAGTTGGGTTGGGAGAATTTCTCAGCTATAACTTGAAATACATATCAAAAAACAAACAGTCCAGCAAAAAAAAAATAAAAAAAGGGCAGAAGATCTAAAGAGACATTCCTCCAAAGAAGATATAAAAATGAATAACAAACACAGAAAAATATTTTCAGCATCATTAATTATTAGAGAAATGCAAATCAAACTGCAATGATGTCATTTTACAGCAATCAAAATGGCCATCACCTAACAGTCTACAACAATAAATGCTGGAGAGGATGTGGAAAAGGACTGTTAGTGGGAATATAAATTGGTACAGCCACTATGGAAAACAGTACGGAGGTTCCTCAAAAAACTAAAAATGGAGCTACCATACCCAGCAATCTTACTCCTGGGCATATACCCAGAGAAAATGATAATACAAAAAGATATATGCACTCCAATGTTCATTGCAACACTATTTACAATAGCCAGGACATGGAAGCAACCTAGATGTCCATCTACAGAAGAATGGATCAAGAAGATGTGGTCCATATATACAGTGGAATATTACTGAACCGTAGAAAGTAATGAAATAGTGCCATTTGCAGAGACTTGCATAGACCTAGAGACTTTCATAAAGAATGAAGTAAGAGAAAAATAAATATTGAATAACATCACATATATGTGGAATCTATAAAATTTGTACAGATGAACTTATTTGCAAAATAGAAATAGAGACATAGATTAAGAGAACAAATTTATAGATGCCAAAGGGGGCAGAGGGGATGGGATGAATTGGGAGATGGGAATTACATATGTACACCACTATGTCTAAAATAGCTAACTAATGAGAACCTACTGAGAACCTACTGTATATAACCTACCATATAGAGTAATACAAGTAACTCTATGGCATGCTCATTGGTGACCTAAAATGGAAGGAAATCTTAAAAAAGAGGAGATATGTAAGTGCAGTCACTCAGTCGTGTCCAACTCTTTGTGACCCCATGGACTCTAGGCCACCAGACTCCTCTGTCCATGAGATTCTCCAGGCAAGAGTACTGGAGTGGGTTGCCATATCCTTCTCCAGGGGATCTTCCCGACCCAGGGATCAAACCTGGGTCTTCCTCATCACAGGCAGATGCTTTACCCTCTGAGCCATCAGGGAAGCCCAATGTGTAAGTGATTCATTTTTTCTGTACAGCAGCAACTAACACTACATTGTAAAGTAACTACTCCAACCAAAATTAATTTAAAAAGCATATTGAATAGTAATTAATACATATAAGACTGGCCTTGAATTAAGTAGGTACAAGTTGAACATTGCTGATTCTTACTTGTCTTACTTTGTTGGGACACCTGCCCTTCTCTTGTTTAAAACAAGAATGACAATTAGAAGGAAAATGTACACGGCAACACACTCTAGTATTCTTGCCTGGAAAATGCCATGAACAGAGGACCCTGGCTGGGCTACAGTCCATGGGTCGCAAAAGAGTTGAACGTAACTTAGTGACTAAACAACAACAACAACTAACACCCTTTAGCAGAAGCACTAGTTGCCATAAAAATATTATGACCATACTTTGGGTAATATTGTGGCTCTCCTCTGTGTTATGAAGCATTATACTCAAGAGAAGATGAATTGTAATTAATACCTTGCCTTTGAATTTCAACCTGTGAGTTAGACCACTAAGACCCTAAGTTAAACTGAATTTGGGAATGGATATCAATTCAAAGTAGTTAGAAAGAACATATTTATTGGAACCACAGAACTTCATAATTTTCTGGCCCCAGGGCTGAGGAAGCTGATGAAGGAGATCCAGGTGAACTGCAGAAGCTGCCTCCTAACTACAACCAACACCTAGAAAACAAGCCCGCAGATCAGTGACATCCTGTGTGAGCTACAGCGGCTGAGGCACCTCTCACAAACTTTTAGAGTATAATGTCTGTTGCTCTACTTCTGTTTCTACACTCTGTCCTTTGCACCAATGTTTCTGGTGGGTGACCCTAACCAGGAAGGAGGCAGGGAAGGAAATTCTGGGGAAATATAGTTGCAGCTTAGCTGGTCAAAACAGTACAAAACAACCACAACTGGTAATACTGAAAGTGCAAAATTGCCCACGATGTGCATTCTGCCCCATTTATGCTGTTGCTGCACTGAGCAGTAGCTGAGTAATTAAAATCTCACCATCAGAGGTGTCATTATTAGAACCCTGTTGGGGCTCTCAGTTGTGAAGTCGAGCATGGTCCTTTATTATATAGCATCCTGTAAGTGCCTGCACTTTATCAGCAGCTAGTGATTCTTTTGATGGTACAGCAATAAAAATATACATTTTATGGCTATAAAATGAATGATACACTTATATCCATAAAAGCTAAAAGTCCTCTCTCCTCCTTTTCTACTGCATTTTTACACACACACACACACACACACACACACACACACACACACACACACATGCAGCACATAGCCTGAAGTAATACCATAAATTACCTCAACATTAAAGAGAAAAATTGTTCTGGGTGAGTGTCTTTAAGGAAAGCACTATGAATGCACATGGAGATGACGCTTGTGCAAATAAAATTAAGAGAATTTGGTTTTGATCTAGTGGTTTCATCGATTTTTCCTAAGCAGGATTGTAATTACCTGCATAGGAGCTTGCAATCATATGTGTGGGAAGTTCCAGGAGTTATCTTATTAAATGAATATGTTATTTGTATTCTATATGGAAATGAGCTTGTGTGTTTTGACTTTATGCATGAGGCTTGGACCCCCTGGGTATCCTGCAGGGACCAGGCACAGCTGATTTCTTCATCTGCAAGGCAGAAGCCTGACAGGCACAGATGTGAGCTGCTCCAGCTTTAGGTGTGAAAGCTGCTTTGTGAAGCCAGCATTCAGGCAATTAAGCAAGTTCCCCTCCTGGTAAGCTGGTAGTTAGCCAGGCCACTGTCTGTGCTGCCCATTCCGCTTCAGGCAGAGGGCTTGGTGAGATGGAACACCTGAAGCTTCTTGCTGGAAAAGAACAAAGATTCAAAACCTAAAATGTTAAGGACCTCCTTTATGATATTGCTTTAGCCCTTGGCTCTGCATTCTACAGACAGATTCAAATAAAATATAAAGAATCCAGGAAAATATCATTAATCATCATTAATCCTCAGAACTACCAAACACACACATTTTTCATAGCACATAGTGATGTATTCATTATATACTCTCTCTATAAATATGTATACATATATAATTATATATTTACATATATCATTTAATTTTCACAACCACCCTATACTTCTATATCAATATTGTTTCGAGATTAGGAAACTGTGACTCAGGTTCCACACCTTCCTGCAGGCTATAAGGACTATAAGTGGCCAAGACAGGAGAGAAATACAGGTTTCCCTGCTATCAGCCTCAGGGTCCACTTTAAATCCTTTCTAAGCAGACAGGACATACATGAGTCAGTAAAATAAATAGCCAGTTTAACCGAGCTTTCCAGAACAAGTGTCTTGTATTATTATACAAATTTTCATCGGTCACTTAAAAATTAGTTCTAAACTTTGTCTTTATTAGTTTAGGAGCTACTAGTAATGAATTGGTCCATAGCACTTTGACAGTTTTTTGAAGTGGAAGATAGAATTGTGAATAGTCACTAGAATACAAATATGAGTTTATGTTCAAGATGAGGAGAAAGTGAAGGGGAAATGAAATCTGGAGCAGCCATATTATCAATGATTTTGTTAAGTGATTGTACGTTTTTTCACCAAAAATGAGAAATAGTGTATTAGTCCTTCTCAAGAGAGGAGATCAAACTCAAGGTTAAGGGACTTTTCCCAAGATCAAAGAGAAAGTGAACAGTCATTGGGATTGAACACCCTGATTCTTAAGATGAAAGGAGAAAGTGAAAAAAGTGTGTTGAGTGCCTCTTCTAGGATATGCACCCAAATCAGTACTTTTCAAGCACTGCTATCTGTAATTAGAACAGCGCTATAAAGTTTGTAACTATTCACCTCATTTTATAAATGAGGAAAAAGATACAAATTAACTTAAATTGCCTGAAATCCCAAGGCTAATAACTGGCAGAGAGGGAAATCAAATGACTGGCTTCAATGTTTGTATTCCTTCCACTGACAGACCCCCAGATCGCTAGATACATAAATGGAAGTGTAAACAACACACAGGACATAAATTACCTTGTTAAGGCAATAGAAGAAAAACAATGCATAGAGCAGCTAAAGACTGTTGAGCCCTGGAATAACTGCTACTAAAATAGGATACAGGTCTGAGTTCTTTTTCCATTAAGCCTCAAAGAACGCTTCACTCTGAGAGGGCAGTATTTCATCTTTTTTTTGCCAATATTCTCATAAACACAAGCTTACATGAAATACTCATCAGGAGAAAAAAATACAGTAAACAGTAGAAGTAGCTAGATACAGTGAATTGTGAATTGCCTCCTGGGTTACTCTAAATGGAAAGGATCAAAAAAAAAAAAAAAAAAAAAAAAACTTCCTGGAGGACCAAATTAAATATACACAATATTATCAACAGAAATAAATGCAAAAATAGGTTAATTTAAATATGCTTNTCCTGGGTTACTCTAAATGGAAAGGATCAAAAAAAAAAAAAAAAAAAAAAAACTTCCTGGAGGACCAAATTAAATATACACATCATTATCAACAGAAATAAATGCAACAATAGGTTAATTTAAATATGCTTTCATTCAAAAACTTTTACACTGACTTAAATCAATTATTCTTACCTAGGGTTGGGCTTTCATGGTGACTCAGATGGTAAAGAATCTGCCTGCCATGCAGGAGACTGGGGTTTGATCCCTGAGTCAGAAAGATCCCCTGGAGAAGGGAAAGGCTACCCACTTCAATATCCTTGCCTGGAGAATCCCATGGTCAAAGGAGCCTTTTGGACTACGGTCTGTGGGATCACAAAGAGTCGGCCATGATTGAGCGACTTTTCACAGGGTTATGTTAGTTAATATTTAACACTTTACCACTTTAATTGCTCCATAAGACTAAAGTTGAATAGATATTATTAATGAAGTACTTTAATATTGGAACTTTCCCTGTGATTCAGTAATAAAGAATCTGCCAATCAATGCAGGAGACAGGGGTTCAATCCCTGATCCAGGAGGATCCCACATGCAAGGGGCAGCTAAGCCCATGTGCCATAATCATTGAGCCTGTGGTCTAGAGCCTGGGAACTGCAGCAACTGAGGCCATATGCCACAACCACTGAAGTTCCACACACCCTAGAACTAGTACAATAAGAGAAGCCACCTCAACTAGTGAGTAGCCCCTATTCACTGCAACTAGAGAAAAGCTGGCACAGCAACGGAGATCCAGAATGGCCAAAAAAATGTATATATTAATACCATTTTTTATTATAACAAAGTTTAATTAATGAAAACAAACTATTCAATACAACCCTACAAAAACTGTGTTGCTTTAATTGCCCTTGTCTTTAAAAATGAATTATGTATGTGCATAGATACTCTCCTTTCCAGGAGATGGAACTTAATTCCCTGCAACTTAATATCCTGGGGAGGGACAATGTCCTCCCTTGCGGTCACCATCATCACACTGGAGGTAAGATTTATTGACTCCTCACTTCCAAAGAATAGGAGAGGGAAAGAAAAAAAAAAAAAAAAAAACGAAAAACTATACAGTGGAAGAATCTGAAAAAATACCCTAAGTGACGAAATGACTAGATGAATCAGTGATGCCATACAGCATGTAGCCCTGATAAGATGTGAAGAGAAGGGTATTTAACCTCTATACTATTCTCCCCCAAACCGCATAACCCTGGATTAATCATAGGCAAAACACCAAACAAACTCAGATGGTAATGCATTGCAGGAAATACCTGGTCCATACTCCTTTAAACTGTCAAATTCATGAAAATCAAGGACAACTGAGACCAAGGGAGACCACGGAGAGATAACAACTAAATATTATGAAGCATCTTGAATTCTATCCCCAAACAGAAAAGAGACCATTATGGGAAAACTGGTGAAATCAAAATGAAGTCTTCAGTTACTAGCAATGTGCCAATGTTAGAGTCTTTGTTTTGAAAAATTCACAAAGGCNACGGAGAGATAACAACTAAATATTATGAAGCATCTTGAATTCTATCCCCAAACAGAAAAGAGACCATTACGGGAAAACTGGTGAAATCAAAATGAAGTCTTCAGTTACTAGCAATGTGCCAGTGTTAGAGTCTTTGTTTTGAAAAATTCACAAAGGCTTTTCATATCATGAATACAACTGAAGCACCATGTTTATTTAGTCCTGTCCAACTGCATCTCTCTTCATTTCATAGTAGTAAATGTTACAATTAAATTTCTTTGTTTCCATGCCTACCTTGCCTTCTTTGAAAGGGCACTTATCTTTTCAAATGGTTTTATATTAACATTTTTAACTTCATAGAGACAGTAAAATATTTCTAAACCTTTTTTTTTTTGCACAATATATAGTGTTAAAAATTTACTTATTTACCGGAGATGGCAATGGCACCCCACTCCAGTACTCTTGCCTGGAAAATCTCATGGATGGAGGAGCCTGGTGGGCTGCAGTCCATGGGGTCGCTAAGAGTCGGACGCGACTGAGCGACTTCACTTTCACTTTTCACTTTCCTGCATTGGAGAAGGAAATGGCAACCTGCTCCAGTGTTCTTGCCTGGAGAATCCCAGGGACGGGGGAGCCTGGTGGGCTGCTGTCTATGGGGTCGCACAGAGTCGGACATGACTGAAGTGACTTAGCAGCAGCAGCAGCATCTTTATATACAAAGCTTTAATAAATTTATTTCACTGCTTGAGTACCTCAGTGACATGACAAAGGTTATAGAGATGTAATGAAGAACTTAATTCAACCTCTTTAGTCTCAAATTTGAATCAGTCACTCTGGAAATTAAGTAAGCCTCTTAGATTACTCTCATAGTATGAAAGTAATTTTCTCTGGAGAAAATTAGTATTCCTATCAGAATCTCCAGTAATTTTCATCAATATTGTTTCTGTTTAAAATGACTTTTTATTTTAAAACTGTTTAGACTTAAATAATCATTTTGGAGCCATCACAGTGAGTTCCCATATTCTCTCCATCCAGTATTGTGGGTTAAATTATTTCCTCCCCAAAATATGTTAAAATCTTAACATTGATACTTGTGATGAGTTCATACTAGATTTATGATCATCGGGGACCTTATAAGAAGACCATGTGAAGACATAGAGGTATAGTCATGGAGGTAATGAAGATGAAGGCAGAGGTTGGAGTGGTATATATACAAGTCAAGGAACACCAAGAAGAAGCACTAGAAGCTAATAAGATGAATCATGGCTTTGTTGACCCCTTGATTTTGGACTTCTGGCTTTTTGAATGGAAGAATAGATTTTGTTGTTTTAAGACACCTAGGATATAGTGATTTATCATGGGCCCCCTAGGAAACTAAAATATCCAGTTATTGTACTACTACATCCTACATATCATATTGTGCTGTGCTTAGTCTCTCAGTTGTGTCCGACTCTTTGTGACCCCATGGACTGTAGCTCACCAGGCTCCTCTGTCCATGAGGATTCTCCAGGCAAGAATGCTGGAGTGAGTTGCCATGCCCTCCTCCAGGGGATCTTCCCAACCCAGGGATCAAACCCAGGTCTCCTGCATTGCAGGCAGATTCTTTACTGTCTGAGCCACTAGGGAAACTTGTATCCTTTATTAAGATGGTACAATTGTCAATATCTGAAAAACAACTTTGTGGGATTTTCATTGGAATTGTGTTGAATGCACAATTTTCCAAACATCAAGTTTGGAAAATTTGACGTCTTAACAATATTGAATTCTCCAGTCAATGAATGCAGAATCTCTCTCAATTCATGTATGTCTTTGAGGCTTAAAAAAAAAAAAAATCAGTGTCTTTAGTTTTCCATATGTGTGTTGTATATACATTTTGTTAGATGTATCCTCCTTGACTCACTTTTTGGATACTAAACAATTCTGATTTTCATATAAAGATCACTTTATAAAGATATAGTCTTTATGCATAGGTATTTCATAAACAGATATTGATTTTTAAAATTCCAGTTGTTCATTGTTGGTGTATGTAAGAGAAATTGAATTTTGTATATTAACACTTGTATTCTGTGATCTTGATTTACTTACTTGGTTCCAGGAACTCTGGGGGAATTCTTTGGGATTTTCTATGGAAACTTTCATGCCATATACTATCAGAGACAATTTTCTTTCTTTTTTTCCAATCTAAATGCTTTTTTTATTTCTTTCTTTGTGATTGAATTAGTTAGGATTTAAATGCTGTATGATTATGAGTGCTAAGTGAGGAGTGATTCTTGCTTTGATCCTGGTCTTTTGAAGAAAGTGATTAGTTTCTCATATTAAGTATGAAGTTGCTTGTAGATTTCCTTAATCACACTGAGGCAATTTTTCTTTACTCTTAGTTTTCTGGAAGCTTTGAGTTTGAGTCAGTATTGGATTTTATTAAATGCATTTTTTTGCATCAGTTAATATAATGATAAGATTTTTCTTCTTTAGTTTGTTGATGTAGTAGTATTTATTTTCAGGCGCTGAGTTTGCATACATGGAATAAATCACTCTTGACTATGGTATATAAATAGTTTATACCTTTTTGGATTTGCTTTGCTAATATTTCGATGAAAGTTTTCCTGACAATTATAAAAAGAGATATAAGCCTCTAGTTATATGATTTTGGTATTAGGATAATACTAGACTCAGGATGAATTAGAAAGTATTCCTTTGGCTTCTAAAATCTGCAAGAGATTGTGAAGATTTGGCATCATTTCTAACATTAGATGTTTGGTAGAATTTACAGTGCTACCATTTGTGCTTGGTGGGTATTGGGGGAAAATAATTAATAATGACACTTTATATAACAACTATAAAACTATTCAAAACACCTTTTTCTTCTTTTGTGAAATCTTTCAATTTATCTTTCAAAAAACATCCATTTCATATAAATTCTCAAGTTTGTCTCAAAATTGTTCATGACATGCCTTGATCGTCCTTTCAATGTCCATAGACTGAGAATTACTTCTCATTCATTGGATGTATTAATAATTTGTGTCATCTTTTTCCTTTACTTAGTGTTGTTAGAGAGTTATCAATTCTATGAATCTTTGCAGAGACTCATCTTACAATCTTACACTTTTGCTTTCTCTTTTTTTAGTATTTATAATTTTTTTCCATTCTAATTTTTATTATTAACTTACTGTTTAAGTTCAAATGTCTCTTCTTGCTCTAGTTTAAGTTGGAAGCTTCATTTATTCATTTTAGGTATTTCATTCTAACATACACATTCAATGCTATAATTTTCCTTCTAAATAGTGCTTTGGTGCATCTTGACAAGTTGCATTTTTATTTTAATTTAGTTTAAAGTATTTTGAAATTTCCCTTGAGATTTTTTTGACCCATGTGTGACTTAGAAGTAAGCTGTTTAATTTTTAAATATTGGAGATTTTAAAGCAATTTTTCCATCACTAATTTCCAACTGAATTTCATTGTAGTATGAGGACATGATTATATGGTTTCTACGCTTCTAAATCTGTTCATGTGTGTCATATGTCTAAAATATTGTCCTTCTCAGTGAACATTCCATGTAAGTTTAAGAAGTATGTGTCTTCTGCTGTTTTTGAATGGCACCTACTATAAGTATTGGTTAGATAAAGTTAATTGACAGTTCTGTTCAGGTCAACTATATGCTTATTTTGTACCTGTTTGATCTAGTGGTCACTAAGGGTAATGTTAACTGATATTAACTAAGAGAGCCTATTTATATATTTTCCCTTTCAATTTTATCTATTTTTCTTAATGTTTTTTGATGAATGAGTGAAAACACATTTAGCACTGTTATATCTGATGATTTTAGTTACTCTGAAGTGTACTTTGTCTAGTTATTCCAGCTTTCTGTTGATTTGTGTTAGCATCACCTATCTTTCTCTCTATATATATATTTAACCTATCAGAGTTTTTATATTTAAACTGTATTTGTATGGACAATGTATATTTTAGGCATTTATCTAATTTGATTTGTTCCCATCTCTGTTTTCCAACTGGTGTACATTGACTAGTCACCTTTAAATAATTATTGTTACATTTGGTTTAATGTAACCAGTGTTTTAACTGTTTTATATTCATTGTCAGAGACTTTGTTTTCTGCCTGCTCTTATTTTAATTGAGATTTTGTTATTCCATTTTATCTCCTAATTTAATATATTAATTTTACCTTTATTTAAAAAATACTTTCTCCAGAGTTTACAATATTCACTTACTAATATTATTCTTTTCTAACCTGTTTATATTCAGATAATCGTTTTCTGCTTTATATATAGTTCAAACATCTTATATCAGAGTATTCCTAATTCCTCTCTCCTACTCCCTATGGCATTTCTTCTATTCATTTCACATATCCATATGATTATAAATTAACCAATACACTGTCACTGTTATTGTTTTAAATGAATGGTTACATTTTATGTCAAAACTAAAAACAAGAAAAATAGAAGATTTTATTTTACTTTCATTTATTTTTCTTTTTAAATGTAGATTTAAGTTTATTATCTATATTATTTTTCTTCTGCTTGGAGAATATCTTCTAACATGTCTTGCAGGGTATGTCTACTGGTAGATTCTCTCACTTTGTGTTTGAGAAGGTCATTATATCTTTTTCAACTTTGAAGGATAATTTTGCTGGAGGCCAAAGAGAAGAATCTCTAGATGTGCCACAGATTTAAATTTCTTAACTTTTCTTGGATATTTTTTTTTTGGGGGGTGCAGGTTTTTATATCAACTTATTTTTTTCCTAAAGTCTATGGAACCTGCAAATTTAAAGATATTATATTCATATAAAGAGATATCAAGGAAGCCAATGGAAATAAAAAATAATAAGCTACAGCTTTGCAATATTCCCTTTCAGTTGTCCAAAGCAACATTTCTAATACAATCTATCACATTTCTTAGTAATCCTTTTTAACTTTCAAAATCATATCATATGCCCAAACATTAACATTTTACAATGCTTATTTATTCTTTCTCACTCTCATATAAAGGTTATTACTTTTCAGAATTACTTGAGATTATGCTGCACAACTGTGTCCCATGCACTCCCAGATACTTCAGTTATGCATCTCTTCAAAACAAAAGCAACCCTATGCTTCTCCACAATTATCACTATTGAGAAATTTACATGGATACAGTATTATGATACAACTCATAAACTTAGTCAGTGTTTATCTCCCAGAAACTGGCCCATAACTGTGCAGCATTTTCTTTCCTGCTCTTTAATCTTCTTTAATCTGCAACAGTTCCCCATTCTTTGTCTTTTATGATCTTGGCAGTTTAAACAGTAGAGTCTGCTTACTTTGTACAATGCCTCGCAATTTGCCTCTATTATTTTTTTCTTTCCGGTGCATCCTATCAATTGCTTTGTTCTATTTTTGCTGGTGTTAGCATTGATCTCTTGGTTNATCTGCAACAGTTCCCCATTCTTTGTCTTTTATGATCTTGGCAGTTTAAACAGTAGAGTCTGCTTACTTTGTACAATGCCTCGCAATTTGCCTCTATTATTTTTTTCTTTCCGGTGCATCCTATCAATTGCTTTGTTCTATTTTTGCTGGTGTTAGCATTGATCTCTTGGTTAAGATTGTATCTGCAGTTTCTCCAGTGCGCATTTTCTCTTTGGAAAAATAGCACCTTGTGGAGAAAACTCTGAAAGGTTTAATTCCTCTGCTTCTTCTCCCACTCTATTCTCCTACCCCATCAAAATTTCAACATTTTTGCCTATCTTTCTTTGGGCTACAAAAATAACTTCTTTCATCCTTCGGTTAAGCTATACTCCCCTGTTCATAATGATAGCTTACAGCATCATCCAGATTCTAGCTCTAGCTTTGCTGGTTTTGCTGGAGCAGTAGAGAGGTAGATCTCTCCTTTCACATCATTTAGATGCAGAAATTCATGGAAATGTCCTATATTTTGTGCTATATTCTTCTTTGCAATTTTCTTCAGAGGAATCATTTTATAATGTCAAAAACATAAAAGTGCAGTGGTGTCATGGCCATTTAAGTAGAAGAAAACAAAGGCTGCCCTAAAAGTCGAAGGGCTTGCAAGTGAGGTTTTGGGTTTAGAGGGAACAAGCTACATGGTGTGACATTCAATTCACCATCACGTTTCAGCCACTTGATGAGCAGCATCTGGTACATGACCTCTAATAAGCCATGACAGGGTCAGGGCTCTGGGGTTGAGTGCAGAGAGCTGCACTCATAGAAGGCATAATTGTGGAAAGCTTGGAATTTCTCAAGGAGGTTGGAGATTTAGAGAGTTAGTAAACACTGGGGTATTATTTGTGCTAGTCCCCCTGGGTTCAACCAAATTTAGAGAGAATAAGACTCATCAGAACCAAATTCAACTTCATCATGTTATCAACTGGGGAAAGTTGGGCCATTTTCCTTAAGAGCACATTCTGTGCTAGTGGATATATTCAGAGTGACACTTAAAGGTAAAGGGAAAAATTTCTGGGAACAGCAAGTGACCCACCACCCCTGCCAGGCACAGGAGGGCTTAGTTAAGAAGAGAAGAGGTTGGAGAATGAGATCATTCTACCCCTCTGAGGTTAAGTGATACGCTCCTGTCCTCCTGACCCGAAAGCTGGAGCTCTGGATCTCAGAAAGGCACCCTCACTAGAGTTCAAAGCTCAAAGAAGTGTTAAGAATGTGGCAAGACCTCAATCAATATGTATACAATTAAAGGGAGTGGTATATTGGAATACAGTGCAAGGTTATAATGAAACTGTCATATTCTAAAATAGGCATTCCTGATAGCTTATTAAAGAATTTATATCTTCTCTAAAAGTTCAAAAGTGCTTTTCTCCAAACACTCTTCAGGAAGTACGGATTTAAGTTTGTTTTTCTCTCTTGACTTTTTTTTTAATTTAAAATTTATGGCTGAAACTAAGTCTTACTCCATGTGATAGATTAATATATATGGTTGTAATTCAGTGTGGAAAGCTTCACCGTGGTTTCTTCATCATAAAAATGGAACTAAATAATTATAATGAGATCATAAATAAAACCTATAGGGCAAACATTGTAATAATTATTTAATGCTTATAATTATGTGCTTGTGGTTTAGGATAAAATACCTAGAACATCATACTTGAATTCAAAAAGTATTATATCAATACAAATGACATACTAGATGACTCAGTGGATGCACGGAATGATGATGACTTTGCAAATTCAGGAAACAAGGTGTTTGAAATTTGAAGGGTGGGAAATGTATGTTTGAATTAGGTTACAAATAGCTGCATGTAAGTACATGAATTTAAAATTAATACATATATATATAACATTTTACAGTTTAAACTGTGTTCTAAAAGTTCACATATTGAAAGTGGCACAAAACATCACTTATTTGAGTATCGCACTGGAAAATTAGTGAAAATCTTATATCCATAAATTTGGGAACATATCTTGGATTCTTGATACTATATATATTTTATATTCTACTTTAATTGTAGAATATAATAAAGACATCAAAACAAATATTAAAATTGAACTATGTATAGACTTTGTAACAGTATGCACTTTCATAATGGATATTACACTGGAATGTAATCATAATTTACTTAAATATTTAATGAGCAAAGATATTGTTCTTGATCAATCAATTATGTTAAATTTATGTGAATAAGGCCTGTTCCCCTAGGACAAGGCTAAGAAATCTAGTTCCAAGGCCTCATATTTCTCTTCAGCAAATAGACTGGCTTTTTTCTTTTTGGTTAGTTCATGATAGGAAGAGATAGGACCAACATTAAAAGATCAACATCTAGTTCCTATCATTTGTAAGATTTTCTTTTTAAATAATATTAAAAATATTATCTTTAATACACATTTATTTCTATATATCCCACAAAATAACATTTGCAGTCACTATTACAGTCAGGGGTCATAATTGAATTCCTTTTCTTCTCCTTTTTTCTCTTCTTCCTTCCTTTCCTTCTCCCCTTTTGTTCTGTCTTTTTTCTCCTTTTTCTTTCTTTTTAATGTCCACAAGACCTTTGCCAATACAGCTATTAGAGCCTTATTTCCAGTGTCTCAATAGTTAAGCCTCTTTCTCCTCATTTTCTTCTTTGTGACATCACGCCAGTAAAAATGAAATGTTATAGTAGACAGTGTTTAATATTATTTGCTCCTGTCACTGTTAACACTTCCATTATTATCAAAACATTTAGATCAGCACTGTCAGTTCTAAAGGACCTGCTGACATACCAAGGGAAACTTTGATAAAGAGCTCTGCTGCATTTTCTCTATATTTTTTATAGTTCTTGTTTGAAAATCTTTTCTTATGCCTCAGGATATTTATTTTTTTAAAAAAGCACTGTTTTTTAAGAGCTCATCAATTCCGTCTTTTTATTTTCCACTTGAAGCTTTAATCCTCTGCTTCTGTCCTCACAATTGGTTGCTGTGGAGGTGATTAAGATGTCACAAATATAGGATTATTGTAATTCTGGGCAGAGAATAAGCCACAGATGATTTTCTAAGGAACAAAGATGTCATTTTCATGTAAATATATCAACTATTTCAAAGTAAGAAAAAGGGAATGAAAGACATAAATATGAGATCTGATAGTACCGATTATAAAAGAGATAGTCTAAGATCAAAATTTCACATGAAACATTAATAGCTCTTAAAAATTCATATATACATCATGTTTTTTGAATTCTTCAGTTTTTTAAATATACATGTGTGGATTTGCAAATATCAAACATGAGTGTATTGGTATACCTTCCTTAATCCAAGTACCTAATTGAGTGATATGTATGACCTTGAACAAAGAAGACTGATTTCTTGTTTGGTTTGTAGGAACAAATGTCATTTTGCAATTGCACTTTCTGTCTTCCATTGCAGTAAAAAAAAAAAAAAAATCTCAAAAGTTGTATAAAGTTGTATATTCTACATTGATTAAATATTAGATGGGAAATTCTATTGGCTTTATTCTAAGTAATTTAAATATGGGAAAATATTGAACAGGTTATCAATACCTTTCGAGAACTTCTAACCCAGAATGTGATTCTGGAAGGTGTTTCCCAGTATAAGGCAGAGAGTAGGGTTTCATTTGTCTTGCATTAGTTTGACTGAAAAGTTCATTTGGGTTTTTTTCTTACAGAAAAACTTGAACAAACTTTTAGCTAACCCAATATTTGTCAACTTATGATAGAAAGGAGACACTTTACCTCTGAAGAAAAATGCTGCCTTGACAAATTTTTGAATGGTCTTAGTTAAAGAGAGTCTCTCTTTCCCCACTATATTTATAGCTCTACTGATGAGCGCACAGCTCCATCTGGGGGCAAGGTCAGAAGGGAACGTTGTCTGAGAGTCTCTTGGTATCTTGGCCACAGAGCTGTCATCTTTGTGCATCCCTCAGCCAACTACCAGCATCACCAGCACTGAGCTGCTCATGGAAGACGGTTTGGTAGCTCAGGGCCACAGGGATCTCCAGCTAGTGCCTTTCAGGAGATCTCTTAATTGGTGATACCACAATTGTCAGTTTTACAGGATACTATTCAGGAATCCTATAACCTTAGACCTCATAATCCATCAAACTTTTCATATTACTATTCTGTTTCTGGGATGTAGCTCTCCTCTGATTTTCTTTCTAATACTTTTATTTTTCTTACAAGTCTAATTCACACATCAGTCTGTTAGCTATCTCCCAAGTGATCTATATTTAGCTCTTTTAAAATTATTCACACTTGTATATAAGATTGTCTGCACTCATATCATTAAATATCTGTTCTACCTTGAGGACTACTGAATCTCCATGTAAAGCCCTATCCATTCTCTTACATCAAAGAGGTTCACCCTGTAAGTATACTTGTGAACTACTGAGTTTTGCTTGGATATCTAACAGATCAGTCACAGATAATACATTTCAAATTATCCATCTGCTTCTACTTAACCATATCTATTTTTCTCTTCTTTGACACCTTATTTTCATCATCCTTCTTTCCCCTCAGTGTGCCAATCAATTGGCAGGTTCTGACAATTCTGGTCTCAAATCTGTCCTTTATCTTGTCCTTTATCCTGCCTGCCCTTTATCCTCACTGTCATAACCATACTTACTTTGGCTGCCTGAAACACTACAGCAGCTTTCTAATAAATCAGTTCCTGATATTTAAGCCATTTTCCCAACTGCAGAGATATTATTTGAAATAAGAAGTCAATTTCATCATCCTTAAAGTTTTCCCCAGTCTGTCAGGGGCAGTCTGATTGAGTGGTTAACATTACAGAGAGAGACAACTTGGATTTGAATGCTGGCTTCTCCACTTATTAGTTGGTGAATTTGGGCAATCTATTTAACCTCTCTGACCCTCCTTTTCCTAATATGCAAAACAGTATTAATACTGGACTTATAGATTGACTGGGAGAAAGAAATGAATTAATCTCTATAAATCTAAACTCTCCCAACAGTTGGCACATGGTAAGTACATGATAAATATTAATTTTAGCCCTAATACCATCACCAGGATTGCAGATGCACTCAGAGGTAAAGAATCCACCTGCCAAGCAGGAGATACAGGTTTGATCCCTGGATTAGGAAGATCCCCTGCAGAAGGAAATCACAACCCACTCCGGTATTCTTGCCAGAAAAAAATCCCGTGGACAGAAGAGCCTGGCAGGCTACAGGCTATGGGTTGCAAAGAGTCAGACACGACAAAGCGGCTATACTTGCAGTGTCATCATTTTAATCATCATAGGGGAAAAAAGACAGTGATACGGCATTTTAAACTTTTTATGTTTATACATTTTGCTCATTCAGGTTCACACCCTGATATTTCCTTATAAATAAATCTTCCAAAAGCTTGCTCTCCTCTGCCTTTGAAGGAATTTTTCTGTTCTAATGAGATGTCTGCTCCTCTTGCCACTTTTAGCATAGCTTCTCTTCATCTGCCTATAAAAATGACAACTTATTCTCTAAGCCATCCTTCAAATTCACCTTTGTGAAGTCTTTCCTCATGCACAGAGTAACCAGGCACTCTCTTTTTGCCTTCCCACCATATTTCTAATACTGCAGCATTTCATTTGTATGTATTAGTGAATACTGTTTTTTCTAGAAGCTTATGAAAATGTTGGGGGGGCAGGAATTGAGATTTATTCATATATTCAGTGCTTTCTAGAGTATCTGGAAGATCATGGACACAAANGATTCACCTTTGTGAAGTCTTTCCTCATGCACAGAGCAACCAGGCACTCTCTTTTTGCTTTCCCACCATATTTCTAATACTGCAGCGTTTCATTTGTATGTATTAGTGAATACTGTTTTTTCTAGAAGCTTATGAAAATGTTGGGGGGCAGGAATTGAGATTTATTCATATATTCAGTGCTTTCTAGAGTATCTGGAAGATCATGGACACAAAATTATTTTAAATATGTGGGAGGGAGGTTCATGTAGGAGAGAGTATATGTACACTTACAGCTGATTCATGTTGTTAAAAAGCTGAAAATACCACAACACTGTAAAGCAATTGTCCTCAAAAAAAAAAGAAAAGAAAAGAAATAAAGAAAGAAGCATTAAAAATATGTGGTTTATACACACTAGTTTTCCGTAATGAATTGACTATAATAAGCATATTTTCACTTGAACAGAGACGTGAAAAGCCAGGTGGGCTTTAGAGAGAGCCTTGGTTTAACACATACCTTCGGCATACTCTCTTTCTTCTATAGTTACGCTCTGCTGTTCCCTTTCTTCATGACACATTTGTTCAGTTACCAAATGTAGATTCTATCTCAAAAAAACCTTGGGAATCTAGCTTTTTTTTTTTCCCTCCAACCCAACTAATCAGTTTTTGCCTAGCTGCTATTGCTACATTTCTAAAAAGAAATCTGACACAATCCGTCTTCCACATACAGATTCTTTAGAACAGATGAAAATCAGCACTATCTCATTCTGAATGCAAACAATCCATCTCTAAAAACTTTCCTCAGTCTTATTTTCCATCATTATCTTAAAGCACACTCAACTCTTTGTACACCCCACTGTTGGGTAGAAATAGGCAAATCTGTGACTCTTCCGCCTTTCTGCATACACTCTTACATTTGCCTAAAATGCTCTTCATTCACCTGCAGGACACTTGTTGTCCCCAGATTTCTAGTTCAAATAGAACTTCTTTATTTTTTTCATGTATTCCCTCATTAAATTCATTCATTGGACAGGAACTACCTTCAGTTCCCTGTTTTGGTATACCTCTCCAACTTCCCATATCTTTATCAAGTCCATATCATCACAGTACCATCCCCACCACCATCTCCAGGCCCAGGTACTCAGTTAAATCCAGCTCCATCCCTGTTTTCCATTCTTACTTCCTCCCTCTAATCTCTGGTTTTAGAGTTCATTCTCTCTTGCTTCAACGGGGACTTTACTATATCAGCTACATCCTTTTTCCCCCCATATTTCAAGCCATATTTTTTCTACTAGATCTTCTCAGGCAGTATAAAAGCATAATTATCTCCCACATTAACTGGCAAATAAGCAAAAATCCTAAACCAAAGCATTCTGTCCTATACCCTCAACACACTACCATCCAGTTCTGTCATTTTACTGCCAACTTTATTGAACTATTGGTCTATTTTCAAACATTCCATTTCCCTTACCCCACCCATAGCTCTGAATCTAGTGGGAAAAAAAAGTCTCTTCATTAAAACAGTTTTCATCTGGAGTGCCAAAAAGGTCTTTATTGAAAATACAATAATGGCAAATGATTTATCTTTTTAAAAAATTCTACTGTTTTTACTAGTGTTANAAGTTCTGTCATTTTACTGCCAAATTTATTGAACTATTGGTCTATTTTCAAACATTCTATTTCCCTTACCCCACCCGTAGCTCTGAATCTAGTGGGAAAAAAAAGTCTCTTCATTAAAACAGTTTTCATCTGGAGTGCCGAAAAGGTCTTTATTGAAAATACAATAATGGCAAATGATTTATCTTTTTAAAAAATTCTACTGTTTTTACTAGTGTTAAGTATACCTTCCTTGACTCATTCTCAATTACCCTGTGTTTTCAGGATTCAAGGTTCTCTTACCTCTTTGATTATATTTTATTATTCTTTTTTNCAGTTCAGTTCAGTTCAGTTCAGTTGCTCAGTTGTATCCAACTCCTTGCAAACCCATGGACGGCAGCATACCAGGCCTTCTTCTGTCCATCAGCAACTCCCGGAGTTTACACAAACGCATGTCCATTGAGTCGGTGATACCATCCAACCATTTCTATTGTTCCTAATTACAATAGGCAAAAGTATTGGCTTGCATGTAATAGACTCTCAATAAAGATTTGTTGGACAGAATTTAATATACAATATTAAATTTTCTCCACCCTTGCATTTTTTTCTTTTTACTTTTGCTATTGTGTGTGTGTTAGATGCTCACTCATGTCTGACTTTGTGACCCCATGAACTATAGCCCACTAGCCTCCTCTGTCCATGGAATTCCTGGCAGCCTGTAGTCCATGGAGTTGCAAAGAGTTGGACACAACTGAGCACGCACACGCATGCACACGTAAAATATATATCAAAGTAAACCATATTCTGGGCCAAGAAGAAAATCTCAATACATTCAAAGTAAATAAATGATTCAGAGTATATTCCATTATCACAGTGTAATCAAACTGGAAATCAGTAGAAAGGTGAAAAGAAAATCTGCAAATACTTGTAACTAAGCCATTCACCCTTAAATAAGCCATGAGACAAAAGGAATCTCAAGTGAAATAAAAAATACATTGAGTTGAATGAAAGGAGCATAGTTAATAGCTATCTTTCTTAATGGACTGTAAGTTTCTGGGGGATGTGGCTCAGTGGTAAAGAACCTGTCTGCCAACGTAGAAGACACAGATTTGGTCCCTGGTTGGGAAGATCTCTGGGTCAGAAAGAAACCCTGAAGAAGGAAATGGCAACCCACTCCAGTATTCTTTCCTGGGAAACTCCATGGACAGGGGAGTCTAGAGATTTACAGTCCATGGGGTCACACAAGAGTTGGACACAACTCAGTGACTAAACTACACGGGTCCCTTGGGTCTCCTGCATTGGCAGGCTGATTCTTTACCAACTGTGCCACCTGGGAATCCCATATATTCCATAGGCTTGTGAAAAAATGTTTTCTGCTGTTCTTTGTTGGAGTATTCTATCTATGAATGTTGATTAGATCCTGTTAGTTTATGGTGAACTTTTGAAATTCTATATCTTGCTGATTTTTTTTCTTGTATAATTGTCTGTCAATTATTTAGAGAAAGGTGTTGAAATCTTCAATTATACTAGTGAATTTACTTCTTTCAGTTTTTAATTTCACCTGTCTTTCACTTACGTTGTTTGGTACCTGAAAATTTACGATCTTGCAGGATTCAATGTCTCTTTCTGCCTCCAGTAATTTTCACCCTGAAATCTATCTGATATTAGTATAGCCACTGTTTCTATTGATTATTATATCATGGCCTGTCTTTTTCCTTCCTTTTATTTTCAACCTTCTTATATTGTTTTATTTTAACTAAATTCCACATAGTTTGGTCAACCTTTTTAATTCTGCCAATCTCCAGATTCTCCAGTCTACCTCAACTGACACTTAGTTATTGCTAGATGGGACAGGGGAGTTCCAGCTTCTACTAGGTGATTGTTGATATCACCCTGTCTGGGAGTAAGAAAAGTACCTCATTTTTGCACCCTATGTGGCCTCTGTGATCGGGGCTACTTTACTGCTGATTGTTAATGAAAATCCTGACTCTTCCCTTGGTCTCCTGGACTCCATCCCACGGGGAAAGGAAGGCTAAGGTGGGTACCTTATCACCATGGGGAGGGTTTTGTTTGCATTCTTTCCACTTTCACCAGGAGGCAGGGGTGATTCCTCATTTCTTAGCAGGGAGTAAAATCCTTATTAGTATTAGTTCCCTAGGGCTGCCATAGCAAAATATACTAGGTTGTCCAAACAGGAGAAATTTATTTTCTCACAGTTCCAGAGGTTAGAAGCCTTAGCTCAAGGTGTCAGTAGGGTTGTTTCTCCCGAGGCCTTTCTCCTTTCCTTGTGGATGGCTGCCTTCTAACTGCATTTTCACATGGTTTTCCTTTTGTGAAAGTGAGAGTGTCAGTTGCTCTTTGTGATCCTGCGGACTATAGCCTGTCAGGCTCGTCTGTCCATGGAATTATCCAGGCAAGAATACTGGAGTAGGTAGCCATTCCCTTCCGTAGGGGATCTTCCTGACCCAGGGATGAGACCCGGGTGGCTCAGATGGTAAAGAATCTGCTTGCAATGCAGGAGACCCAGGTCTGATCCCAGGGACTGTGTTTCACTCTCCTTATAAGTGAAGTGAAAGTCGCTTAGTCGGAATCCTGGAGGGGGTCACCTTTCCCTTCTCCAGGGGATCTTCCCGATCCAGGAATCGCATCGGGGTCTCCTGCACTGCAGGTGGATTCTTTACCAACTGAGCTATCAGGGAAGCCCCTCCTTATAAGACATCAGTGTTATTAGACTAGTGTTCACTCTAGGGCCCCATTTTAACATAATTACCACCTTAAAGGATCTATTTCCAAATATAACCACATTCTGAGGTACTGAAGGTTAGGGCTTTAATATGAAAATTGGAAGGGACACAACTCAGTCCATATAACACTAGGGCCACTTGGCTTCTCTGAAACCAGCCAGCATGGAAGTTAGTATGCCTTGTGATAGCCTGGCTAGAAATAGACTTCTAGGCTTCCTACTTAGCCTTTCCTGGTGGCACTAGGGTTGGAGACTAATTTTTTCTGTGATGTTTTACTAAAGTGGAACTTTTATCATCTAATAGTTTTTTGTCTTGTTAGGTCTTTCCTGGCCTTTTAGTTTATAAGTAGTGACTTTTGCTGGAACGCTTTTTTGTTAATACCTGTTGTTTTTTAATCACTCCCTTTTCCAAAACAAATTCTGGGACATGTGGGGCTAAAAGGAAATTCAGGAAACTCACATTATGTTTTTCCTCAGGTCCCATGGTCCACAGTAAGTGGTTATTCTCTCTAACTTTCGGTGATCTTACGTTTATTTTAAATGTAATGCCCAAGGTTTGTAGTTATATTTAGTGGAAATAGTAGAGAAAATAATTACACTCTAACTTTCCAGATGTGGAACTGCAGTGTAATCAATTTATAGTCAAATATGATACTTTCCTACTAAAGCTTTCATTTACAATTTTATTACTTGTTAATCTTATATTTTTCTGGACCACTTTGTTTGTATGTTATTTTCTTAACACTTCAATATCTGTTTAATTTTGTAGAGTGTATTTCTGTACTTAATATCATAGTTCAGTTTGCTTGGGCTTCAGGGGTTTTTCTTTGTAGGCACTTTTGCTGGTTTCCAAGAACCGCTCCTTCCTTGCCCTCCTCAAGGCTACCAAATGCTTCCTATTGTTGCAGGCTCCATTTCTTACTGCTTTCTCTTAAACTTCACCACAGAACTGCCCCTTTAATAAAATGCTCTGTTGCCTTATTTGAGCATGTCATTTATTTCAAGTTCTGATTTAATATAGATTTATTCCTATTTGAAATTTCAGTTTTTCTTTCTTATAACCCCAGTTTCCAAAGCAACTTTCAACATGTTCTACAGAGTTTATTTTTACAACTTCTTGTATAGTACTGGCATATTTCTCTTGATGTTCTAAAGAACATTTGGCTTTTAAAATATCGTTATTAAGAATATAGCTTCCAAACATGGTTCATACCTCAAACACCTTCCTTGGCTTTGTTCAGAAAATAGCGCTTACTTTTGAAATCTGGACTCTAACATTTACATGACAACTTTAACTTATTAAATGCAATCTAGGCTGCCGTCTATGGGAATCACACAGAGTTAGATACGACTGCTTCAGCAGCAGCAGCAGCAGCATCTTAAGTATAACAAAGGTTGAGCCCTAAATAAACACAAACCAAAAAGAAATAGGGTATTATATTTTCCCAGTAAAGCTATTAGCTTTATGCTTCCATATATAAGAGTCAGTCAGTCTTGTCTGCTACCAGGAAGAATCTGAAAGACTGACAAATTTATCCGCCTGTATGATGAGTTTTCATTGACTTCATTGGTTTGGCATGGATGGTAGGCCTTTGCTCTGTTTTAAGTTAATAATGTCCCATGTTTGATATTTAGCTACGTAGAACTTGGCTTGCACAGACTTCTTTGTGATTATTTTCCCTAAAATTAATTTGTTTTGCTCTTTCTGTTTTCCAGAAGTCTGGAGTTAGGCTGCAAATTATGCTTCTGGGTATTCTTAAGGCAGATATTCTGTTTTTTTGACCAGACTTATTTCAGTTTCCTACATGGCCAGCTGCTCAAGTGTACCGCTATCATCCATCAACTCCACACATTGAAACTAACAAAAGTGAATAGCTCTCAGCATTGCCTCTAAACTGGTAGCTGGCTGACATCCAGCTGCTCTTTTTGGTGATTTTGTATGCTAATATCTCATAGGTAAATGCCATTGAAACTGGTTAAGAAGCATCCTTGTAGTCTTTACTCCACATGTCTTATGGCTTAAGGGAAGACTGGAAAATTTAAGCTTCCAATATGGCCAGTGCAGAGACAACTTCAAGTATTGTTCGTTCTAGGGAAAAATAAGGCCTTGTAAAGAATACAGCTACACAACTTCTGAATGTGGATGAATAATGGAACTAATTACTACTGAGTTCTCTTTTTTCATTATCATATGTATCTATATGAGATGGACATCACCTGCATCCTTCCCCAGTCTCATAAACCACTTTTGACCCTAGAGAAGTCTTGAGATACCAGCTTATAGCTACTTTAGTATGTTTGTCATCATTGTCAAACTAGAAAACAAAAGTGATTGATATATAATAGAAAATGATGAGAAAATTAAATCCTAAGATAATGCAATGATAATATCAGGCACTTTGTGGGCATATATTTTGGCTAATAATCTGAAATATCCCATAATTGTTAGTCCTTATTAATAGAATTATGAAATTTAAATAACCTATGAATGCTTCTTTCAAAAAATATATCATTACATCATTATCATTTCTACAAGACCAGTAACTAGTCCTTATTCATCTTTGAAAGCATCTAGCCTTTTCGACCCTATTATAGTGAATTTATAACCAGGCTTAGACTGTATCAATCCAAAGAGATATTAGACAAGTTACTGAGGAAAAAAAATAAATAACAGAGTAGGAATGCATGAGTACAGAAATCTTTTGTTGATGATGTGGTATCTCCATCTTCACTCCCACTTTCCTTCCTAATCTTTTGTCATTACAATTATGGAAGCAGCTTCCAGAATTTCTCTGCTCTTCAAGATTCAGTTCAGTTCAGTCGTGTCCAACTCTGCAACTCTATGGACTGTGGCATGCCAGACTTCCCTGTTCGTCACCAACTCCTAGAACTTCCTCAAACTCATGTCCATCAAGTCGGTGATGCCATCCAATCATCTCATTCTCTGTCGTCCCCTTCTCTTCCTGCCTTCAATCTTTCCCATTATCGGGGTCTTTTCTAATAAGTCAGCTCTTTGCATCAGGTGACCAAAGTATTGGATCAGCTTCAGCATCAGTCCTTCCAATGAATATTCAGGAGTGATCTTCTTTAGGATGGACTGGTTTGATCTTGCTGTCCAAGGAACTCTCAAGAGTCTTTTCCAATACCACACTTCAAACGCATCAATTTTTCTGTGCTCAGTTTTCTTCAAGATTAACTGCATTTTCTCTGATTGCTGGTGATTTGGTCAGCAATTGTAGCTCTTTGGAAATGACAAATCAATGAGTGGCTACAAGATACTTTGTGTAACAGAATTCCAAATTCCATAAAATTATGAAACCAAACCAAAGGAACATGATGATGGTGGTGCTGAGACTGGACTCATGCACCCCTAGAGATGGAACCAATCTTGCTAGGCCTGATGACAGAGCCATAGATGATGGTAGAGCAAGCAAGCGTGAACAAAAAATGGGCATCAGTTTTGGATGAGGCTGAACTCCCAACTCTCAGAGACTTCACTTTTCTCATTTGCACAGTAGCTACTAAAACACATTCTCATTTCCATAGAAACAACATATATCTTTTTTTGGTTTATGACAGATGTCTAAAATCATTGCTTTTAGAGTGGCAAACCCATGAAGAGGGAAATTTGATCCAAATAGTTTAGAGGTGAAAAGACCAGGAATTAATAGCTTCATAAGTGAGTAGGAATTCAGTTCAGTTCAGTTGCTCAGTCGTGTCTGACTCTTTGTGACCCCATGAACCACAGCATGCCAGTAAGATGGTAGGCAATGAGAGAGGGCATTAGAGGGCAGACAGATGGAAACCACAATCACAGACAACTAGCCAATCTGATCACGCAGATCACAGCCTCGTCTAACTCAATGAAACTAAGCCATGCCGTGTGGGGCCACCCAAGATGGATGGGTCATGGTGGAGAGGTCTGACAGTAGGTGGTCCACTGGAGAAGGGAGTGGAAAACCACTTCAGTATTGTTGCCTTGAGAACCCCATGAACAGCATGAAAAAGAATAGAGATTAGGAGAGAAAAATCTGTCTGGGAGTCACTGATAGTCACATACAGAATGAGTTCTCCGATGATTTTGAAGAATAGAAGCAGAAGTAATCTCATCGATCATCTTCTAGTACTTCAGTACGTTGCCTCAGTAGTTATGTGAGCAAATATTGGGCATGCATTGGCTCAAAGAGAGAAATGGGTATTTAATCACATCTGTAAATATCCTATGGGTCTTCATTGAGGTATGCTTTCCCAGAGGCCCACACATAGCTAAATGAGTGCATATATCTACTAGACACTGTTCAGTGTGCTTTGGAAAAATGTCTCTTTCCTCATGGAATTTATATTCTAGTGGTTGAGACAGATGAAGACCAATCATCAAAGTGGTACAGATACACTGTCAGCTGGTGTTGAGTTCCAGGAAGTAAACTAAACAAAACCTAGGCAGTAGGCAAAGGGAGATGCTTTTTATGTAGGGAATGGAGGAAAAGTCTCTCTGAGGAGCTGACATTGAGCAGAGAACTGAATGGGAGAGTGAGCCACAGGGGTACCTGGGGATGGGATGGAGGTGGGAATACTTTTATTCAAATAAGGCACCAGGTTCAAGGTCTCTGGAGTAGCAGTGTCTTTGCTGGCTGGGACAGTAGGGGGAGGGTGCAGAAAGATGAAAGCACAGTCAATTTTATTAGTGTACCAGACCATCATAGGGTCCCATAGGAAAGAATAAGGGCTTTAGTTAAAAAGGAATAGAAAAGAAAGTAATAGTGAATAGGGGATTTTAAATAAGAGGTGACAAGATCTAAAGNTTGATAAATAGGATGTCTTGTTTGGTTCCATAGAAGCTTCATAGAATAAGTAGAATTTACAAAATCATAAAGAAAACTAGATGTTAAAGTCTCTTTCATAATAGGTACATTAAAATACTATGTTTGCACATAGTTAATGGATCAACACACTTTAGTGATCAACTATTACTACTGTAAGAGCTTCCATGGTGACTCAAATGGTAAAGAATCTGCCTGCCAATACAGAAGATCCGCGTTTGATCTCTGGGTCAGGAAGATCCCCTGGAGAAGGCAATGGCTACCCACTCCCCTCTTCTTGCCTGTGGAATCATATGGACAGAGGAGCCTGGTGCACTGAAGTCTGTGAGGTCACAAAGTGTCAGACACAACTGAGCAACTAAGAGTCACTGAACCATTATCGCTGTAAAGGGGCAAAAACTCCATTTTTAAAATATGTGTAAAAAATAATTTTCATTACTTGGATTCTGAGAATAGTTTTCCATGTATACTTATATAGAAGAATATATACAGGCTTCCCTGGTGGCTCAGATGGTAGGGAGACTGACAAGTTCACTTGTTCACTTTCAAAATAATGGAAATTAATTCTATGGGACATTTTTAATTGGCCATGGGGTCATTGTTTTAAGGACCATATATCTTTCAACTGATAACTTCTGTCTAAAGTAAGTATGCCATTCATTGTACTTCAAAAGGATGTCTGTTAGAATAATATTTTGACCATAACAAGTTGTGAAGATTGCATGTTATTTATCTAAGAGTTTACATATCTTATTTTACCAAATCAATGTTTAATTTTCCCATATAATCTTTATGATTAACCCAGTTAGATATTATTCAAAAGACATTCATGAAACTATCAAAAAGCATAAAAATATTAAATATTGGGTTACTCTTTTTTCATTACTATTCTGTATTTATGCTCAGACTTCATTTGATATTAGTGGTCATCTGCATAAATTAAAGTCTGCCCACCCACATTATCTAAGCCATTGGTCACATTCATTTCTAATTGTGAAACTTCCTACATACTAGTTTACTCATCTTACACATTGATCACTTATTGTTTCCTTCAAATAAAGCTTTTTTAAATAACAGTTTCTAGATTTCCATTTTTCTGATTGTTGTAATTCTAAAATACATTTTATGCACAGAGATTTTGGTAGTATAAGCAACATAAAAATTTCAACATGACTTGTACCTGAGAAGACACCATAGATAGAATCTTTAATAATAATGATAAACTGATTTTATGGAATGTAAATCAATCATGATTTACCAAATATTTTCCTATAAATTATTATATATGTTTCTTTAAAAAATTATTTTCCCATAAACACAAGCTGGAATCAAGACTGCTGAGAGAAATATTAATAACCTCAGATATGCAGATGACATCAGCCTTATGGCAGAAAGTGAAGAAGAACTAAAGAGCCTCTTGATGAAAGTGAAAGAGGAGAGTGAAAAAGTTGGCTTCAAGCTCATCATTCAGAAAACTAAGATCATGGCATCTGGTCCCATCACTTCATGGCAAATAGATGGGGAAATAGTGGAAACAGTGGCTGACTATCGCTGAAGATGGTGATTGCAGCCATGAAATTAAAAGTTTCTTACTCCTTCAAAGGAAAGCTATGACCAAACTAGACAGCATATTAAAAAGCAGAGACATTACTTGCCAACAAAGGTCCTACTAGTCAAGGCTATGGTTTTTCCAGTAGGCATGTATGGATGTGAGAGCTGGACTGTGAGGAAAGCTGATTAGTGAAGAATTGATGCTTTGAACTGTGGTGTTGGAGAAGACTCTTGAAAGTCCCTTGGACTGCAAGGAGATCCAACCAGTCCATTCTGAAGGAGATCAGCTCTGGGATTTCTTTGGAAGAAATGACGCTAAAGCTGAAACTCCAGTACTTTGGCCACCTCATGCGAAGAGGTGACTCATTGGAAAAGACCCTGATGCTGGAGAAGATGAGAGCGGGAGGAGAAGGGGACAATAGAGGATGAGAGGGTTGGATGGCATCACTGACTCAATGGACATCGGTTTGGGTAAACTCTGGGAGTTGGTGATAGACAGGGAGGCCTGGTGTGCTACAGTTCATGGGGTTGCAAAGAGTCGTACGTGACTGAGTGACTGAAGGGAACTCAAGTCTCAGTGGTGCGACCACAGAGTTAGACATACATAGAATAAACCATTTTAATTTCCAGGTGTTAGCAGGAAGAAACAATTGCAAAGTCTATTGCTAAAATACAAGCTTTTAAACCACCACTCTCTTTGTCAAACTGGAGCATTTTATCCACTCAGCTTCAGATAACAGCTTACATTAATTATTCTTTTTATATTCGCTATTATGTTTCACATTTAGCAAGACTTACTGTGGGTGGATAAAGATAAAGAGAAAAATTTTGCATTTTTACAATTCTGAGATTTTATTTCAAATATCTGAATCTACTGGTAAGATTTTTTAAGATATATGGACACTGTTTTAAAGACTATTTTGAAAGATTCTTCAAATGTTAATTCATGTTATTTAAATACTAATAAGGATATTCCCACCTTTATATTCATAAAGCTATGCTTTTGCTAGGATGGGAACTCTTCATAATTTATTCCCACTCCCCTATCTTCTTGATTATCATACTTGAATAATCTCCTCCAAAATAAGTATCAACATTTAGAGGTAATATAAATGTATACTAATCCTTTAAGTCAAACTTAGCTAAGAGACTGTACTTTTTACAAGCCAATTTGTGTTTATGCTCAGATAATATACTTTACTGGCAAACATAATTGTTCATTGGTCGATTTGCCAGCTATAAAATTGGTGTGTATATTTTTAAGCTGAATGTAATAAATGGATTTCATAGGTACATGAAAGTAAAATAAGCATCTGCAAGAGAGCTTTTACCTAGTATATATTTCAACCATTCAAGATTCAATTTGTTAAATTTTTTATATGTACATTCCAACATTCCAATATTACAACTAATATTAGAAGCTATGATTAGAAACAAGCCTGGGGGAGTAGATGAATCATGAGGTTGCTAATAGGATATTAAGTCTTTCACATCTACATAGTCATTTGGTTGAAATCTAGGCAACATTAATAAGGTACCATCTTATGATTTTCCAAATGAAATGACTGTATTATGAAACCTAATACTATTGAATAGAGGGCTACAAAGTACTTTATATTGACCAAGTAGTTCATTTTATATCTACTCATGATCATCCTCAATTACTCTCTAAAAGATCAATAAATATTGTTAATTAGTATGTAATATGAGATAGTTTTGTGTGATGCAAATATCAGGTTAGAATGTATTAGACACTTAAATATCCTGTGATATAAGCATATTTGGGCAGATATGAGCATATTTTCTTTGAACATCCTGACTGTAATATGATACCATGGAGTTAAAGGCCAAATATAGTAAATATAATGACACTAAAGAGATCAGTTAAATTATTGATAACTTTATATCTCTTCACATGTTTTGTGACCTTAAATATAAACAATGACAAAATAATGCTTATTAGATCTGAAACTAGTCCTATGACAAAAATGTAATTTAAGCTAGGGTTGCAATTACAGGTCTTTCTAGAAATTTTCAGCTAGAATTTAGAGAGAGACTTGGTTTAATATCTGTGAATAGAAAACATAATTAAAGTTTATTTTGATTTTATTTCACATTTAAAAAATGTCTTTCTTATCCCTTCAATTTTACATCTTATAATTGTTCCAACATGATCTTGGTACAAAGTATAAAACACGTTAAAAGATAAATCCTTTTCAATGTACTTCCTGGCATTAAGAACATGAAGAGTTCTCTAATTAATTAATTTACTAGTAATTATTTTCTATGAAGAAATTTGCCAGTGGCTGTGATTGGGATCATAACCAAAGTGATGTAATGAATTTCCATGAATCATACATGAATATTAGCTTCACTACTTCATAGTAAGTTTCCAAATTTGTTTTATACCCAAAAATACCTCGAAGATTTGGAAGTCCCATTTGACAGTTGGTGTTCACTAAGCAATAATGCTCAAGTGAGAGTGGGAATGTGGCACATATCAAAATCATTTGTAAGTGGGAGTAAGATTGCCTCATATGTCATTTCATTTTATAGCATCACTATTTCTAGAAATATCCCTGATGTTACAAATCAGGAGGATTCTTGAAGTTATTCTTCTAAGGAATTTCTACTTATGTGACTCTGACATTTATTTATTCATTCAAAAAATGTTAGTATCTTATGTTTCAAGTACCATACTATCAATTTGGAACACAAAGACTAATTAACACAAGATGCACTTTATAGACTGTAAGAAAGTGATACTTGNTGATGGGGATCATAACCAAAGTGATGTAATGAATTTCCATGAATCATACATGAATATTAGCTTCACTACTTCATAGTAAGTTTCCAAATTTGTTTTATACCCAAAAATACCTCGAAGATTTGGAAGTCCCATTTGACAGTTGGTGTTCACTAAGCAATAATGCTCAAGTGAGAGTGGGAATGTGGCACATATCAAAATCATTTGTAAGTGGGAGTAAGATTGCCTCATATGTCATTTCATTTTATAGCATCACTATTTCTAGAAATATCCCTGATGTTACAAATCAGGAGGATTCTTGAAGTTATTCTTCTAAGGAATTTCTACTTATGTGACTCTGACATTTATTTATTCATTCAAAAAATGTTAGTATCTTATGTTTCAAGTACCATACTATCAATTTGGAACACAAAGACTAATTAACACAAGATGCACTTTATAGACTGTAAGAAAGTGATACTTGTAAATGAATAATTAACGCTATGTTTTGTAGAGTGGTAATCAGAAGTTCTAGGGATTGAGGGAGGCTTTTCAGAGGAAGCAACTTTTAAGCTGAACTTTAAACAAGGCGTGACTTAATAATTAAAAAAAGAAAAACCCAGCATAATACATACCCTAAGAAGATAATGACAAAACTGAAAAGGCACGAAGGAATGAGAGAGTATGACAATTTCACAAATTACAGCTAATTCCATGCCTCTGTAATTTCTTGAGAATGTGATTGTTAAGAATACAAGACTAAAATGATTAGCTGGGCAGAACATCCTTACCCATGCAAATATGAACACATTAGGCCTAGAACTGGGTTCAGAAATTGTACGATTCAGATACAGCTAGGAGTTTAAGGACTGCTTGAAATTCGAAACATAGGAACCACGCCTATTTGTTATGGAAGCTCAATAAATTATATTAACTCAGAGAATGTGTTAAAATAAGAATAATTCTTTCATTTAAGAACCTCATATGGAAACTCGTTAAAATAAAATATAAGAAAGTGTATACAATTATCATGGGAACAGACAGACATGCAAACTAATTTATTTTGCGGTGGAAGTCACAGTCGTCTTCTGAGAAGCAACACAGGATGTGAGTCCATAGGATAAGTAAAAGTCAGTGAGGCGGAAGAAAGGGACAGGATATGGAGTCACTGCAAGTAGAAACAGCAATGTGAGAAAAGGTAGACATTTTGTAGGTGAGGTAGCATGCCTTAGTTTTCTAACTACCACAGTTTGGTGACTTAAAACAACACATATTATCGCAGTTTTTAGGAGTAAGAGGTCTAGGCATCATTCAGCTGAGACTTCTGTTCTGTGTACCACAAGGCTACAGGATAAATCTTGACTGGACTACATTCCTTTCAGAGCTCAAGGTTCTCTTCCAGAGACATTTGGTTGTTGGCAGAATTCATTTCTTTTCAGTTATAGGTCTGAGATACCTGTTTTCTGTTGGCTGTCAACCAGGGGTCTTGGCTTCTAAAGTGAAAGTCAACGTGTTACAAGCTCAGTAGTCTCCGATTCTTTGTGATCCATGGACAGCAGCCCACCAGTCTCCTGTCCATGGAATTCTCCAGGCAAGAATATTGAAGTGGGATGCCATTTGTTTTTCCAGAGGAGGTTCCTTACCCAAGGATTGAACCAGGGTCTCTGCATTACACTTGGAGTCCTTATCATCTGAGCCACTAGAGAGCTAGTTCAGGTCAGTTCAGTCACCCAGTCATGTCTGACTCTATGCGACCCCATGAACTGCAACACACCAGGCCTCCCTGTCCATCACCAGCTCCCAGAATTTACCCAAGCTCATGCCATTGAATCGATGATGCCATCCAACCATTCCATCCGCTATTGTTTTTGACTACTTCCTCCCTCAATCTTCCCTAGCATCAGGATCTTTTCTAAGGAGTCAGTTCTTTGCATCAGGTGGCTGAAGTACTGGAGATTCAGCTTCAACATCAGTCCTTCCAGTGAACATTCAGGGCCATTCTCCTTTAGGATGGACTGGTTGGATCTCCTTGCAGTCCAAGGGACTCTCAAGAGTCTTCTCCAACACCACAGTTCAAAAGCATCCATTCTTTGGCACTCAGTTTATCTTTATAGTCCAACTCTCACATCCATACATGACTACTGGAAAAACCATAGCTTTCTCTAGATGGACTTTTGTTGGCAAAGTAATGTCTCTGCTTTTGAATATGCTGTCTAGGTTGGTCATAACTTTCTTTCCAGGAGAAAGTGTCTTTTAATTTCATGGCTGCAGTCACCGTCTGCAGTGATTTTGGAGCCCCTCAAAATAAAGTCAGCCACTGTTTCTACTGTTTCCCCATCTATTTGCCATGAAGTGATGGGACTGGATGTCATGATCTTAGTTTTCTAAATGTTGAGATTTAAGCCAGCTTTTTCACTCTCCTCTTTCACTTTCATCCAGAGGCTCTTTAGTTCCTCTTCACTTTCTGCCATAAAGGTGGTGTCATCTGCATATCTGAGGTTATTGATATTTCTCCCAGCAATCTTGATTCCAGCTTGTGCTTCCTCCAGACCAGCGTTTCTCATGATGCACTGTGCATATAAGTTAAATAAGCAGGGTGACAATACACAGCCTTGAGGTACTCCTTTTCCTACTTAAAACCAGTCTGTTGTTCCTTGTTCAGTTCTAACTGTTGCTTCCTGACCTACATACAGGTTTCTCAAGAGGCAGGTCAGGTGGTCTGGTATTCCAATCTCAGAATTTTCCAGTTTGTTGTGATCCACAGTCAAACGATTTGGCATAGTCAATAAAGCAGAAATGGATGTTTTTCTGGAACTTTCTTGCTTTTTGGATGATCCAGCAGATGTTGGCAATTTGATCTCTGGTTCCTCTGCCTTTTCTAAATCCAGCTTGAAAATACAGAAGTTAACAGTTCACATATTGCTGAAGCCTGGCTTGGAGAATTTTGCGCATTACTTTACTAGCGTGTGAGATGACTGCAATTGTGCGGTAGTTTGGGCATTGTTTGTCATTGCCTTTCTTTCGGATTGGAATGAAAACTGACTTTTTCCAGTCTGTGGCCACTGCTGAGTTTTCCCAAATTGTTGACATATCGAGTGCAGCACTTTCATGGCATCATCTTTTAGGATTTGAAATAGCTCAACTGGAATTCTGTTTCCTCCACTAATTTTGTTTTTAGTGATGCTTCCTAGGGACCACTTGACTTCACATTCCTGGATATCTGGCTCTAGGTGAGTTATCATACCTTTGTGATTATCTGTGTAGTGAAGATCTTTTTTGTATAGTTCTTCTGTGTATTATTGCTACCTTTTCTTAATATCTTCTGCTTTTTTTAGATCATATCATTTCTGTCCCTTATTTAGCCCATCTTTGCATGAAATGTTCCCTAGGTATGTCTAATTTTCTTGAAGACTTAAATCAAACATTGAAGACCTAAATCAAATCCCTTATGGTTATACAGTGAAAGTGGGAAATGGATTTAAGGGACTAGATCTGATAGACAGAATGCTTGATGAACTATGGATGGAGGTTCATGACATTGTATAGGAGACAGGTATCAAGACCATCCCCAAGAAAAAGAAATGCAAAAAAGCAAAATGGCTGTCTGATGAGGCCTTAAAAATAGCTGTGAAAAGAAGAGAAGTGAAAAACAAAGAGAAAAATAAAGATATACCCATTTGAATGCAGAGTTCCAAGGAATAGCAAGGAGAGATAAGAAACCCTTCCTCAGTGATCAGTGCAAAGAAATAGAGGAAAATGGGAAAGACTAGAGGTCTCTTCAAGAAAATTAGAGATACCAAGGGAACATTTCATGCAAAGAGAAGCTAGGAGCCCCCCAATTCATTGTTGTGTGGCCTTCCCACAGAGCCTCGCTTACAATATGGAACCTGACTTCTTCTATCTCTGTAGAAGAATCTCTTGCTTTTGGCTGCTAATCATTAAAATGGCATCCCATTACCTTTGTCATATTTTTTGGCTGGACACTAATCATAGGCCCTGCCCACAAACAAGGAGAGAGAATAATACAAGAATTTAACTAATTTGGGGTTTAGCTTAGAAGTTTGTCTACCACAGACTTTCTGGAGATATTAAGAAATATAACCATAAGTTGCTTGTATATTTTTGAGATTAGTTGTTTGTCAGTTGCTTCATTTGCTATTATTTTCTCCCCTTCCGAAGGCTGTGTGTATGACAAAACCAATACAGTATTATAAAGTAAAATAAAGTAAAATTAAAAAAAAGAAATATAGCCAAAGTTTTGAGAAGACAGACTTGAATTAGAAGTAACAAATAGAGGCAAATGTAAAACAAAAGAGAACAGGAAATATTCTAGGGCATTTACATGCACAAAGAAAAGCGTTTAGCTGTACATATTATCAGGGCTTTCCTTATAGCTTAACTGGTAAAGAATCCACCTGCAATGTAGGAGACCTGGGTTCGATCCCTCAGTTGGGAAGATCCTCTGGAGAAGGGAAAGACTACCCACTCCAGTATTCTGGCCTGGAGAAGTCCCTGGACTATATAGTCCGTGGGGTCACAAAGAGTCGGACATGACTAAGCAACTTTCATTTACACATAATATCAAAATATTTAGCCACAGAATCTAGCCTACAGAACTTACTGGCATATTGATTAATAAGAAGATAAGTTTGGTCTCTTTCCTCCACACCTATGCAGGTTTGGAGTTGTTTCATTGCTAAGTCATGTCCGACACTGTTGTGACCCCATGAAATATAGCCCACCAGGCTCCTCTGTCCGTGGGATTTCCCAGGCAAGAATACTGGAGCGGGTTGTCATCCTTCTTCAGGGCATCTTCCCCAGCCAGGGATAGAACCTGTGTTTCTGGCATTGGCAGAAGGATTCTTTTCTGCTGAGTCACCAGGGAACCCTCTATGCAAGTTTAGTGACTGGATATCTGGATACTTTCTGTAACCACAGTTTATAAATATACTGTAAATTTTTCATTTCTGTTGAATATTCAAACCACTAATGATAGATAATATTATTCATTAATTAAATATAGGTGTTCCATACCATACTTAGCACTGTACTTAATCTGTTTATTATATTGACATTTTTCACATAGATTTGCTTTTAGCCTTTACATTTGCTGAAAGAATATGAAAAACATATTCATGTTGTTTGCAGCAAAACATTTAGTGCCATATAATGCAGATCAAAGGGGAGTATTCAAAATGGATGGAAATAATTAAAATTAATTTAGTAAGGAAGGGCAAAAATTTTCTTACAATAGTTTCTCATCAATATCCTAATAAAAACATTAATAGAAAAAATCTTCAGACAATAGGAGGGGATTTTACGAAATATAAGCTATTATTTGAATAGTAGACAAAACTTAATATTAAACAAAACTGAAAATGTAATAACAGTAATGAAGTTAAAATCAATAACTTTGATTCCCATCTTGTCCAAAAGTCTCCTAGCTATTTTATTAAATATATCAATTATTAAATAAACAAAATTTAAAGATAACTTTTTATATTTAGTCTCTAGGTTAACATTTTTTTTTCCCTCAAAGATAAAAAGTACTTTTCAATTTTCCACTAGGGTATGATATAAAGAAATTACTTTCATTTGTTTAAAAAAACAAAAGCCTAGTCTCTCTGATCCTGCATACTAAGCTCTAGCAAATGTTCTCAACTGTCTATGCTGTGATTATTTCATATTTTCCTAGGGAAACTACCCTCACTGTTTTCTTTTGGCTAGTTCAGTCACTAAGGTCAATTCATGTTAAGTGCCCCACCCTACTTTCTTAAAAATATCTCTTGATTCTTCTTTTATAAAATATTAATGATTTGAGAGTAGCTACAAGTACAGAATCATTAAAAAATCATAATCTGTGATATAAGGTGCAGCTTTACTTCATTGAATCTTTACAGTCTGGCTTTTATCAATANGGGAAACTACCCTCACTGTTTTCTTTTGGCTAGTTCAGTCACTAAGGTCAATTCATGTTAAGTGCCCCACCCTACTTTCTTAAAAATATCTCTTGATTCTTCTTTTATAAAATATTAATGATTTGAGAGTAGCTACAAGTACAGAATCATTAAAAAATCATAATCTGTGATATAAGGTGCAGCTTTACTTCATTGAATCTTTACAGTCTGGCTTTTATCAATATTTTCATCATTTCTTTCCACTGGTCAAGAGTCTGAAGAATAAGATTTGGCATTTTGCATATTGCAAAATAAGAATTTCACTCTACATGTGTTTATCAAGAGTCTGTTCCAAGTGCTTCCAAAACCCCATTATTTGGCCAAACGATAACTTTGAATAAATTATAGGAGTACCAGTGCTAGGGCTGACCAAGCATGGGCTGTGGTCTCTGAAGCCCAAAAGTTGATCATTTCTGGTTCAACCCTACAGGTGTGGCCAAACCCAAGAGACTGTCATTTTCTATGTGAGACACCATGTTAAAGTTTCGGCAAGCATCATTCCCAGTTTAGAGAATATTATTGTGTGATACATATACACAACATTGGACTTTATAGAATTTAGATTCTAGAAGGGGGAAGCAGAGGATGAAATTATTAGATATTTTCACTGACTCAATGGACATGAATTTTAGCAAACTGTGAGACAGTGAAGAAGAGGGAAGCCTGGTGTGCTGTAGTCCATGGGGTCTCAAAGAGTCATACATGACTTAGTGACTGAACAACAACAGGGTAACATAATTTTGAAAAGTAAGCAAAAATACATCAGAAATACACAGAAAGTATACTGAAAATGCAAGCTCTAATATTGTTAAGCATTAAGAAGAAAATACAAGGGCATATAATATATAGCATGAAATGCCTATATCCGCTTTAGAAACTGGCCAATGAAAGCTTCTTTGTGAAGATGTTTTGTAAACTGAGAGTGAAGCAACATGAAAGAGCTAGTCATCTGAAAATCTGGGAAAAGAACGTGCTAACCCCAGAGAATAGCAAGAAGAAACACAAGCAAGGAACTGCATTGACTGAAATTAAAGTACTCTACTTTATTAAGTGCCATAAGATATCCTAAATATACACTTAAAATTGAAAATAAATGTTTAAACTATCAAAAGCAAATGGGCCCTTTTCATATATAAAGTAATAATTTCTTTTGATGATTACTCCTGCTTACTGTGAGGAACTAGAATATTATATTTTTATTATAAAAATTGAAAATACTTAATTTAAATAACCAACTTATCTTTATTGGTTTTTATCCATGGTATTTGAAGGTATTTCAATATATTATGTCTTTCCTGGATAGAAATGAAATTGCTTCACTTGAATTAGCTGATTCACACCAATATATGACTTTGATATTAATGCAATTTTTGATGCACCAAAACAACTGTTGATACATTAAAATGTATTGCTTTTCCAATTGTATTACTTACTAAACTCTCCCTACCATCTGGAACCCACAAAATGGAATTTCTGGAGGGCCCATCATGGCTTTGTGCTTCCAGGGTGGCACAGTGGTAAAGAATTTGCCCACCAATGTAGGAGATGTAAGAGACACAGGTTTGATCCCTGAATTGAGAAGATCCCGGGAGGTATAAAATGGTAACATGTTCCGGTACTTCTTGCCTGGAAAATTTCATGGACAGAGCCTGGTAGGCTACAGTTTATAGGGTCACAAAAGAGTCAGACACAACTGAGTAACTGAGCACACACATATATTGTGGCTTTGCTGATTTTTCTGGTTTTATCCACTTATAGCCAAAACTTAGCTGAGATAGTCTACAGATACCAGACAAAATAAGAGAAATATGGCTAAATTTAAATTTCACATGAACAAAGAATCATTGTTCAATATGCACATTTCCCAAATATTGCATGTAACCTACTTACGCTGAATAATTTTCAGAATGTTAATTCTGTCTAAAGAATGTAATAGAATAACTTTACCAATATATTTTAATATCAAAAACCTGCATGATAAATGGAAACCTTGAGGATTCATGATCTGTTTTAATTATATATAAAGAAAATGTTGGGTTTTACCTAAAGTATAGCTGTATAAAAAACATGATCAACTGTGATTCTTTTTTTCCTCAGTAAATTTAGTCTAACTGAATCAGAGGTAAAATTTAAGTTAAATTGCTTCTCTCTACTATTTATGTAGAGAAGGCAATGGCAACCCATTCCAGTACTCTTGGCCGGAAAATCCCAGGGATGGAGGAGCCTGGTAGGCTACAGTCCATGGGTCACTAAGAGTCAGGAACGACTCAGCGGCTTCACTTTCACTTTTCACTTTCATGCATTGGAGAAGGAAATGGCAACCCACTCCAGTATTCTTGCCTGGAGAATCCCAGGGACAGAGGATCCTGTTGGGCTTCCATCTATGGGGTCGCACAGAGTCGGACACAACTGACGCCGACTTAGCAGCAGCACACTNACTTTTCACTTTCATGCATTGGAGAAGGAAATGGCAACCCACTCCAGTATTCTTGCCTGGAGAATCCCAGGGACAGAGGATCCTGTTGGGCTTCCATCTATGGGGTCGCACAGAGTCGGACACAACTGACGCCGACTTAGCAGCAGCACACTCTTTATGTGATTCCCTGGGTCAGCCAGGTCCCCTGGAGGAGGAAATGGCAACCTACTCCAATATTCTTGTCTGTAAGATCCCATGGACAGAGGAGCCTGGCAAGCTACAGTTACTGAGGTTTTGATGAGTTGGATACGACTGAGAACACAGTCACACACTATTTACGTCATTCCAGCCTATGAAACTAGATTAAAATAATCATAACATAAATGACATTTTAGTGAAGTAGAAGGAGGAAATATGAAACACATATATTTAATTTTGATCATTATAATTTCCTACTACCTGAAATGTAGCAAGATATTTGTATTAGTTTACTAGAGCCGTTGCTACAAAGTATCACAAACTGAGTGGTTTAAATGACAAAATTTATTGCCTCTTGCATTTCATGAGCTCTCCCTGTGGGTATGTATCTGTCCAAATTTCCCTTTTTTATAAAGACACTAGATTTGATATAAAGATATCAAATGCTTATCTTACTCCAATATGACTTTATTTTAATCAGTTATCTATAATCACTTTATTTCCAATTAAGGTCCTATATCGAGGTATGGGGCTTAGGACTTTAACATATGAATGTGGAACTGGGAGGAACACAGTGCAACCCATAACAGCAGAAAGTAATACAAATTTCAAAATTATAGGAGCCTGGCTGTAAATTGGTTCTTCACTGTCTTTGTCAAATATCTTAATTTCTCTAAAATGGAGCTAATTATTTCAGCCTTGCCTGCTTCATAGGGCTTCCCTGGTGGTGCAGAGGTTAAAGCATCTGCCTGCAATGTGGGAGACCTGGGTTTGATCCTGGGTCAGGAAGATCCCCTGGAGAAGGAAATGGCAACCCGCTCCAGTATTCTTGCCTGGAGAATCCCATGGATGGAGGGGCTTGGTGGGCTACAGTCCACCAGTCACAAAGAGTTGGACACAACTGAGCCACTTCACTTTATTTCGCTTACTTCATAGGGATATTGGAAGAATTGTAGGAAATTGTGATTTTTTTTTAACCTGAATTATCAAGTAAAATATAAGTTCATCCTTTAGAGTAAATTTAGAATTAAAGAGCATTTAAGACAAAATATAGCTAGGTAAAAGTACTTGTTTGGGTCTGGCCTGCCCAGGTTAATCCTCTTCTGCCATAAAACATAACAAGATCTCTGCAGTGATATGTTCAGAGATTATAGTCATACAAAGGGAAGGTGATTTTACAGGGCATTTACATNTAGCTAGGTAAAAGTACTTGTTTGGGTCTGGCCTGCCCAGGTTAATCCTCTTCTGCCATAAAACATAACAAGATCTCTGCAGTGATATGTTCAGAGATTATAGTCATACAAAGGGAAGGTGATTTTACAGGGCATTTACATTAGAAAGTGAAACTCTTGGGACTGGCTTAGAATTCTGCTTATCACAATCAGATTTTGCATTGTTACAAAAATGACATTGAAATTATTTGACCTTTAATGTGTAAGATAATTTCTGTATAAAATTACACAAACCTTGTCCCATTTCTCTGTGCTGTGCTTAGTCACTTAGTCATGTCCAACTCTTTGCGACCCCATGGGCTGTAGCCTGCCAGGCTCCTCTGTCCATGGGGATTCTCCAGGCAAGGCCCCATGCCCTCCTGTAGTGGATCTTCCCAACCCAGGGACAGAACGCAGGTCTCCTGTATTGCAGGCAGATTCTTTACCATCTGAACCACCAGGGAAACCCATTCATTTCTCTACTTTCTTGGAAACTGATCTCTTTAAGATTTATACTTCTAATGGAGTCAATTTTGATAAATTTTCCCTAGAAAAGCCTGTATTTTATCTAGGTATTACAATATTTTCATTAAACTTTGCAAAATATTCTTTACAAATTTATTATGGCTTTATTTCTAAATTCACCTATTTATGATCTATATTTTTCAAAAATTATGTTATCTAGTTTTTTTTTTTTTAAGAAAAGCATTTTTTTTGCTAATTAATTTTGTATTTTCTTTTTCTGTATTCAGTCTTTTGAATTGTTGATTTTTGTCTTCTTATTTCTTTCTTGGTGCTTATCTTGGGCTCACTTTTTGTTTGTTTTCTCACTGAGTTGGAATTTAATTCACTTATTAGTATTCCTTCACATTCACTGAAAAAATATTTAAAGCTATGAGTTTTCCTCTGATAACTGCTTTAAATGCATTCTATGGCAGTGCATAGATTTTGATGTGTAATTCTTTTATGTCAAAATTGCTTAGAAATTTTGTGACTTGGTTAGTATGTTTATATTTTCCCTTCTTCCAAGATGTTTAGAAATATCTCTTTTTTTTGGTTAATTAATATTCTTAGCAAATAGCAAATGTTGAAACAGCAATAAGAATCCTTTCTTTCTTCCCCCTTTCTTTTCTTCTCCCCTACTTTCCTTCCCCTTCCTTCTTTTCTGAATGATTAAACCCAAAACCATTATGAGTAAAAAGCAAAATAGCACACACACCTGGCAAAGAGAAGGAAGGCATGATACTGGCTTGGTGTAGAAATCTGGGTCTGAGTGGGCAAGCAGGGAGGGTTTACATTCAAGACAGTGACAGAGGATGATGAGGTGTATATAGTAGCTTCAGTGGAATGAGGAGGAACTCCACATGGATGCGTGCTGACAGCACAAAAGAATAATTGCACTTGTGGTAGTTGATTCGATAAGTAAATATAATGGAGATTATAGTGACAAAGTTTCTTATTTTCAGAGAAGAGTTTTAAAAATACAGGAAGGGAGAAAATAAAATCTGTGATATTAGGTTGGAATTGGATATAGCAATGTGAACTTAAGGTTTTAAACATACACATAGATTAAAAAAAATTACATGTAGATGACTTGCTACACGTCCAGTCTCCAAATTCCTAATTTGTTTGGAATTTACTTTCAAGAATTCAAAAGAAAGGCACATTTCACATCATCAAAGACAGTTCATCATTTTGAACTGTCAAAACTAGTAATGATTATTCAGCAAAAGACAAGGCCAATAATGTAGATAGATTGAATAAAATCTCTATCAGCATACTCTTTGATGATTGGACCACTCTGATTTTGTCATTGTTATTAATTAAACACATAAATGGATTAAAAGCAACAGTGTGGCCTGCAAACAAGCCTTTCTTCTAATGTAGTTATCTCTAGGAGGCTAGAGGAGTGAGAAAACTTTATGTTGCTATTATTATCCTGAACTAGCAGATCCTTTGTGTTTCTGAACTTCTCTGTTCAGCCCTCACTGACAATTGATAGTTGCAGAAATATCCATGTGAAAATGTCTTGTATGGTTATATCAATGTGAAAAAGATCTTGTGAAAAATGAGTCAATAAGTGCAGTTCAGTTGGTTCAATGAAAAACAACAAAGGGAAAAAAAACCCTGCATACGCACTTAATTCTTATGAAAAGCATGAATCTGGGCATGTGATACTCTTTTTACTAAAAATATATTTTGACTGAGAAGGGGACTGGCAAGTTGGCACGTCTGTGTACCTTAGAGAAATGACCTTAAATCCTTTTATTTTCTTTCATCCTGTTTCACTCTTACTCTGTTTTCCAGCTATAGTTTGTTTTTTTTTTTTTTTCAAGCTGGCATTCCATGCAAACCAACGTTGTTACCCTGGGTTATGGTTTTATATTTTAATCTTATTTTCTCCTTGACATTTACCTTTCTATCCATGAACTGTTTTTGCCTAGCAGCAGGGCCTTCCTCTCCTTCTGTGTCACGTAATAACAGGATCAAAAGGGTAGACGTGGGGTGTTCAGAGCCTGGTCTCCTCCACTGTAGTTGAGTCTCCAAGGTTAAATCTATTATTATTTTACATTTACATTCTTTTGAGTTGTGCCTGTGGACCAAGTAATAGATGTCTTTTAAATGCTCATATTTTCCTTCTTCACTTTTCTTCAACATTAAAGGCCAGAAAAACAAATATTGTTTTGACAGTGGGTTCCTAGTAGTATATATACAGACTTGGTTTTGTATACAACAATTATTCTTGAGATAGCTAGTTTTCAAGAACAGTTAATAGAGAAAAATCATGAACATTTTTAAAAGGATATGATTAAGTATTTCTTTTCTCAGCTTTTTCTTTCTCTTGCTGTGAACAGATACTTATTATAAATGTCAGAGAAAGAAAATGTCCTGAGAGAGTCTTGTCTTTTCAGTTTAAATATTATGGCTTACGAGGAACACTGCTGCAATGTTTTATAGTCAGATAAAAATAGGAATTTTATTTCACCTGAAGCCTCATTGTTTCACCTTGAAGAAATACTTATAAGTAGATGATACAACAATTATTGAGTCACTTTAACAAACGTAACTACTTTCCCCAGAATTATTTGTTCATAAAGTATATCTGGCCAAAGAATCCGCACTTCCTCTTATACTGACTAGAACTCTGTGTGGGCAGCTACGTTAGTCAGCAGAATTACAATCCATGAGGATGAGTAACACCTCTTAACATTTTCTAAAACTTATGTACACACATATTTCCTTAAAATTCTCTTATTTTTTTTAGATAAATGTGTAAAATCTGAAATCATGAAGAATATTTAGAACAAGAATTAGTTCTAAGTAGTTTTAAAATAGTATAATGAATGACATGGAGATTTCAATCTGGAAAAGATGTAATAGCTGAACAATTTATATATATATACACACACACAGTGTATATACATATATGTATATATGTTAATATATGTGAGGTTTCTCTGGTGGCTCAGATGGTAAAGAATACACCTTTAACGCAGGAGATTGATCCTGGGTTCAATATCTGGGTCAGGACTATCCCCTGGAGAAGGGAATGGCTACCCACTCCAGTGTTCTTGCCTGGAGAATTCCATGGAGAGAGGAGCCTGTCTGGAGGCCTTCTGTATACATATAACAGTAAATGGGGCTTCATAGGTGGCACTAGTTGTAAAAGAACATGCCTGCCAATGGAAGAGAAGTAAGAGACATGGGTTCAATCTCTGGGTCAGGAAGATCCCCTGGAGGAGAGTGTGGCAATCCACTACAGTATTCTCACCTGGAGAATCCCATAGACAAAGGAGCCTTGCAGCCTACAGTCCATAGGGTCACACAGAGTCAGACAGGACTAAAGCGACTTAGCATGCACACATTCAGAACAGTAAACATATATATTTGTAAATAACTATATAGATGTACTATATATATTTATGAATAACTATGTGTGTGTGTGTGTGTGTGTGTGTGTGCGTGCATACGTGTATGTGCTCATAGGCATAGTCCTGTCTGACTCTTTGCAACCCCATAGACTGTAGTCCGCCAGGCTCCTCTGTCCATGGGGATTCTCCAGGCGAGAACGCTGGAGTGGTTTGCTGTGCCCTTCTCCGAGGGATCTTCCCAATCTAGGTATCAAACACAGGTCTCCCACATTTCAGGGGGATTCTTTGCCATCTGAGCCAACAGGGAAGTCCATGTATACAAATACATATACGTATACATATATGTATACATATATGCGTATATATATATTTCATTGTCTGAACAGTTTTGCATTTCAACAATAATAGCTGAGGGCTAATTCAATGTGATTCTAGAGCTAACTGAGGGGTTTGGGAGGGTATATAATTTATTTTTGTTTCTTGTATAATCAAGAACTTCATTATTTTTAAGTAACATGCTCAGGAATTAATTTTATTACAATTTATTTGACATTTGGCTATCAATTTAGTTCTGAAGGCTAATAATTGTGGTTGATATACAAGGTTTCAGGAGATGAGAGCTTACAGTATAATGGAAAGTTACTGAGGTAAAGAGCAATCTGATTTCCTGTTTCTTTGAAGTACTTTTCAGAATTTATTGCTTCTTTTGAACAAAATCCTATATTTTTGTGTGTGTTAGATTGCCTGACTGGCCCAATTCTTCAACGATCCTTGCAACCATACCCTAACTTATGGCCTAGTAATGGGGGAAGTCTATTTCCTACCCTTAACTTTGGAATTGATTATGTGACTCGCTTCAGCAAATAGAGTCAGGAGTAACTGTATGCCGCTTCCTTCTGAATCAAGGATTTAAGATGTCTTGCATGTTGTTGATTTTGCTTTTCTGTTTTTCACTTTTTTTTCACACTTCTTCCCTCATCATGAGAAGAACTCTGTGCTGATTAGGCTGCCAGTCCAAAGTGGACAAGAGACAGATGAAGCAGAGTCATCCAGTGCTGCTTACAGATCTTTAATGAGAATCATATCAGTTCTAGCAAGTGCGTGCGACACAGATGCACCCAGCTGACCCCTACTTAAATGGGTAGAGCTTCACAAAACTGTGCATGTATGAGAATAAACGATCGTTGCTTTAAAACATGAGGGTTTGGTTTAACAGGGTGAATGAAGGATAACTGACATGTGATAAACAGCACATATTTAAAGTATACATTTCGATGAGTCTTGACATAGGTATGCACCCATAAAACGGTCATCACAGAACTGTCATCAAAAAATAATGAACAATCACTCCCAGAAATCCAAACTTAGCTCACATTACTTTGCTTGTCCTTCTCACAGCACATTGCCTACCCCATCTATAGGGAATCACAGATCTGCTTTTTATTAGTATACTGATATTTTCTATGATTTTCTCTACATGAAGTCATGTAGTTGATACTCCTGTTTTGTCTACTGTTTGCCGGAAAAAATGTTTTGAAAATCACTGATCTTGTAGAATATATCAATAGTTCAATGCCTTTTATTTCTGAGTATTTTTCTACTGTGTAGATAATCCATAATTATCTTATTCATGTAACTTTCCATTACTGTTTGTCTGTTTCCAGTTTCAATTCAGTTCAGTCGCTTAGTCATGTCTGACTCTTTGAGACCCCATTAACCTCAGTATGTCAGACCTCCCTGACCATCACTAACTCCCAGAGTCCACCCAAACCCATATACATTGAGTCGGTGATGCCATCCAGCCATCTCATCCTCTGTCGATCCCTTCTGCTCCTACCCTCAATCTTTCCCTGCATCAGGGTCTTTTCAAATGAGTCAGCTCTCCACATCAAGTGGCCAAAGTATTGGAGTTTCAGCTTCAACATCAGTCCCTCCAATGAACACCCAGGACAGATCTTTAAGATGGACTGGTTGGATCTCCTTGCAGTCCTAGGGACTCTCAAGAGTCTTCTCCAACACCATAATTCAAAAGCATCAGTTCTTCGGTGCTCAGCTTTCTTTATAGTCCAACTCTCACATCCATACATGACTACTGGAAAAACCATAGTCTTGGCTAGTAGGACTTTTGTTGGCAAAGTAATGTCTCTGCTTTTGAATATGCTATCTAGGTTGCTCATAACTTTCCTTCCAAAGAGTAAGTGTCTTTTAATTTCATGGCTGCAATC